>VYXD01008702.1:372505-387107 GCA_013397195.1 Hylia prasina | reverse complement strand
AGACAGGCACAATTTAGGTATTCAAATACTTCAAACTGAACAACTGTTCGCTATTCAGATTTCCCCAATACCACTCCAAAGGCTGTGAGAGTAGAAAATGACATTTTGCACGAGGCAGTAGTGCATTTAGTAGGAATGAATTGCAAAATATATTTTTGTGAAGAAAGTCGTTATTGTCACTTTATAATTACCTATAAAATTTTTTTAATTGCACAATAAGTTTGCTTTGCAATTGACAACTGCCACAAAATAGGCCTAGTATGTAACTAAGTATTTGCTCAAACTATCCCTTGAAAACAAATTAGGTTTTCTTTTGGTAACAACTTAAAAGTCTAGTATCAACTATATTATATATCTGAGGTAATTCAAAAATGGTTCAATAGGAAGATGTTTATATATTTAACTAAATTCAATTTCTGTCTACCTTAAAATCTACACAATAGCTGTGTGTCCTAAAAATATTTTGATTTGAAATTACCAACACCAATGAAATCTGTAACTGTTTAAATGAATCAATTTCTTGGTTTTCTCTTTTGTTATCAATGCTGAAAAGGCACTGTGTACATTCCTCTGAACATTTGGTGTTTTAGGGTGTGTTTTTAAACATTAATAAGCATCCAACGACAAACTTCAAACATTTATAAGCAAAAAAATACTGAATAGACTTCCCACTGATTGATGAAGTCCATGATATCTGAAAGTACTCATTTTCCATAGAACTTCTTATTCAACAAGAATATGAGCAAATTCACGTTCACTTTAGCTTTGTCAAACATTTTCATTACAGCCACACCTTCATACTGCATCTGAAGCAAATCCTGAAATAAGAAAAAAGTCATTAGTGTCTGTCTAAATCCATACCTTACAGTAACAAGATGTGATAAACATCACCAACTCCAGGTCCTTCATAACTTAAACAATTGCAAGCAACTATTGGGATACGTGTAGAAAACATTACGTGTCCTCTAGATCCTAAGCTGCAGATGGTCAAACCAAAAGAAATACAGTTTTCTATGTATTTCCATTTTCTTTTAGTATTTCCTGCAAGCCACTGAGCTAATGTGGTGGTTGATTTCATGTAGTTTCCCAAAGATAAACATTAATTCAATGCCCATGCCCCGAATCCTGCAGAGGTTATACAGTTATTCTCCACATGAGCTACTGCTCTGTACTGATTGACTGGTTCATGCATACATGTGAAAAAAATACTGAAAAAGTCTGTAGTTACAGGAAATACAACAGCAGCTGTATAGAAAAGTAACAAAATTCAAACCTGGAAATGGAGCTGCACTTTTTCCATCTCAACTCCTAAAAATTTTGCTTTGATTTCAAAGTCACCCACTTCTTCTCCAGGTGTGATATCAAACATCACATTCTTAAACCTTGAAACAAGAAAGGTAATTTAATACATCGGCTGTGCAGTTTCACATAATCCAGAAATAGTTCTGGGGAAAAAGCCTGCAGAACACAGAAGAACTATGACCACAAGCAGAAAAAGCCTGCAGAGCACAGAAGAACTATGACCACAAGCAGTGTTGTTGGTGTCAAAAGAATCACTCCATCCCTCCCTGCACTGCACTCCATGCAGTGTCTTCTTAGAGACTATCTGGTGTTCTGGTAGTTTGAAATTCAGAATTTTGAAGTCTTTTGTGTTGGAGAAACAACCCCTCAAAAAATCTCGACACAAAAAACCCAACCAACCAAAAAAAAAACCCCAAACCCCCAAACAAAAAACAACCTGCCAACCAAAAACAAACAAAAAACTCAACAAAACACACACACACACACACACACAAAAAGGCTTTGGGAGGTTCAGTGAACAAATCAGATCAAACATCCAGTGGGTAGAAACAGGACAGTAGATTTTCCTTCTGCCATGCCCAAACATCTCCTTCCAGGTACATATTTGCCCCATGTGGCTTCCCCTACCTGATGAACCCACTTGGGGGAAAAAAAAAGAAAAAAAGAAAAAAACTGGAAAAACTTTTCTATGCAGAAGGTGAATGGGAAGGTGCAGGGAGTCAAAGACTTTCACTACCACAGCCCCAAAATGGAAGAATACAAAAGGGATGTTAAACCACCACATCCATTCATCCTGCCATATTGAGGAAGAGCAGAAAACCTGGGGTTTACTAAGTTATTTGAAAGTGACTATGTTATTTGAAAGTGCTACAACTGCTTAAAAAGGTGGCCATTAATAGTAAGTCTGCTGCCAAACTGGTACTTATCCATGTAAGATGGTGCTAGGGCTGGCTTGTTAAAATATTTTCCCAAGGTAATCATAAAGCAAAGTACAAAGCAAAAAATTAACTATGACAGACTGTAGCATCCTTCTGAATGCAAAAGTCTGAGGTAATTTTAGCTGTGTCACAGGAAATTGTTAAGATTTCTTTCATCAAAAGCCAGGCTCCTTCAGAAACTGTTGATGAGAAAACGCTCGGAATTGTTTTGTACTGCACTTACTGATTGGTTTGAAGATCTTCAATTTCTAGGATGACACCTTTTTCATGAAGTCTTGCAGCTGTGTACTTCAGCGAGGTCTGTTTCAGCTTTTTGCTTCCCTTCACTTCCTCTTTTCCATCTAATTTAATTGACCTCCGTGAATTTCTGGAAAGACAACAACAGGCTTTTGGTGTGTTTGTCAGATCCTTAATACTTCAGCTACTCTTCTAGCCATAACTTCCTTTCACTCTTGCTTGAACTTCTCTAAAAAAAAACAAAATTAACATCCCAAAAAATCTAAGAGTTTGAGGGATTTTTTTGCACGCAGTGAATCATCTAAATATCTTGCCAATTATTTTGAATCATCTTTTAGCACTTCTTTCAATTCTATTGTGAAATGCAACTCTGATCCTAAAGAGTCCACAACCCACAGTTTAAAATAGCAATTTGTAAACTTAAGGAGACATAAATGGTAAATACTCTGTAATTAGAGGTAATTTTTGGATCAATGAAGTGTGCACTAGGAAAATTCCTATTCATGTCAGTGAAGTGTTTTCATTTTGACACTTTGGTGGCATTGGTGGGGGGATTGCTTTCCAGTAACTGCATCATACCTGAAAGGTAAAATTATTTAGGCATTTATTTATGTCTTTTCCATTCTAAAGAGAAACCCAAACCTTTTAAAGAAGGAAGAACCAATAATTACTTTCCACAGCTTCATGACCTCCAAGCATGCAAATGGATTTGCAAAGTAACACCAATTAAATACATTGGAAACATCTACACATCTCAGACTTTCTCAAAGGCAGTCTTAAATAAGTGCAAGACTTTAATTTCCAGATGCTGACTCACCTTTTGTAGTCAATCTGTTGGAATCAAAACTTTAAACTACAGATTAATGCCAGCTCTCCCACTTGATAAAACACACTAAAAGACACATTTAAAGAACGGAAGACTCAACTCACTTTCTTGTTAAGTTGTCTAGGCAAGTTTTTATGTAGGTGTTGTAATAATTAATTTGTTCCTCATAAAATGCTGTCTTGGAGTTAAGTGCATTCAAGTGCTGCTGGAGTTTCACCAATTCAGCTTTTCGATGATGTCTGTATCTTCTTTGATTCCGGATGTCCTAAATAAATTCATTAATGTAATTGTTTTATTCATTTGAAATTTAAAAAAGCCCCAGTTCATTACCATTCCAATTTGTAATTACAAAATCTGACATAATTACTGAGAGAAAGCACAAAACTATCATGTTAGTTCTTACAAGAACAGTACCTATAGGGAGTGCTTGTTTGTTTACATGGCAATCACGTTGCTACTCATATATACAAGTGGTGTTATATTGAAGTTTTCTGTGTTTTACAGGGCCTAACAGAACCAGAATTCATAAGGAAGATGTCATTGTTGTGCTAAAGGTAGTTCAATATACTGAGATTTTTATGGCCAGTGTGGGTTGTGGATGTGGAATAGGATTTGTTGAAAACAGATCCCGTGCTTTATCTGCGTTGGGATGGGCCCCACACTGGCCCACTGTCCTTCTGGTGTCCTGCTCAGCCACAGCAGATCAGTGGTGACACCAACCAGGTACCATTTCCTGGGGTTTTAAGTCGTTTGAAACCTTGCCAAGACCACATCCATTCTTAATTGAAACACCACTGAGCATCCAATTACTGTTAAAATATACAAAGCTGTATTGTAACATTAGAAGGGAGGACTTAAATCATCATCAGGATCAAAATCAATGTCACATTTGGATAACAAAGTTTTAAGCCAAAGTTTTGCAGTTTTATGTCATTCACTTCAGAGAGTTATGCAGGAGTGTAGTGTCTTTTACTTATTTTGTCAGGAAACAAAACCAGTTTGCTTTGTATGTGCATACTTCAGTAGTTTACTGTAGCATTCCCTGAAAAATATGTATTTTACTTCTCTAATTGGAATGGATTTAGGCTAGATGCTAAAAAGCATTGATATACAGGGAAACTTTCCATTTACCTTAGCAATCTCATTTATAATTTCTTGGTACTTAGTTGCTGAAGATACTAGTCCTGCTTGTTCCAATGTCCGGAGATTTCTCTGGATTTTCCTTTTCTTTTGTTCTATTGGTAGCTGCCCGTCTTCAAAAATAGACTGACTGTGCTTCATTTTCTCTGGAGTTTTGGAATCTAAGATGGCACGTTTTTCTACAAGTTTCAAGTTCTCAGATTCCTGGGGGGGAAAAAAAAAAATCCAGAACAGTTATTTTCCAGATTTTGGTAACTAAACTGTTCAAGTATATTGAATTCTCAAAGGAGACTATCAAGAATTAGAGTGCAGGCTTTATATCCTATTACCACTTGCTCTCAAAGTGCTTCATTTACTATGCCTTTGGACGTACCTTAGGTATGTAGTGACAAAACCTAGACATACATTTAAATTAATGAAAATGTCTAATTTAGCTAGGCTCAATGACTTCACCAAGTTGTGGGAAGACTGTCCAGATCTCACAAGTGTTTCCTACATATGCACACACTGAGGTTAACTAAAATCTGCACATTATTAAAATGCAGTTTTGTCTGTCAGTGTTCACAGGAAAGGGTTCAGCTGTGAGTTCTTCCCACTCGATTCCCGTACTAAGGATAGCAGTAGTTCCCTGAGATTTGCTTGTATAGATTAAGGAAATAAACTAAAGGGTCAGGGAACTTAGTTACAATACTGAATTTAATGAGGGGGAGGAAAAGAGTAGAAAGATTCACCTCAGATTATTTGATTGTATTATAATATAAGAGATAAAAGACCACGTTTACAAAAAATGTAAAGAAAAAAAAGAATTCTAGTCACATTCTAGTGACTCCAATACAGCAAGCAAAAAATATTCAGAGCAAGACTTACATTTGTTTCCCTCTGAAGCTGTTTCTAATTATGCAGTAAAAACAAACTGTACAAGTCTCATATTTTGAAAACTCTAAATCTGAATAGTCTAAAACCAGAACCAAACAATTTCGTTGTTTTAATGTGATGGAGAAAGCTGTCAGGAATCTGTTAATGCCTGCAAATAGCTATAATAAAATACTTCCTTCCCTGTTGAGGCACAGTATAACACCTACCTGTTGTGCTGTGGCTGGTGTTTCTAATATTTCTAAGAGCGTATCCCCTGGTTGTGTTCGTATCACATCCACAATGAGTCTCTTGGTCCTTTTGAAAAGGATATATGGATATTAAAAACAGCGTTCACTGGATCACTTGTACATGTCATTTCTTCAGCCATAACAGTAGCAAACTCCCTTTTATTATGGATTCTTGGGAAAATTTTCTCTCTAGCCTTTTTTTTTTTTCCCCCTCCTAGTTGTATTTCACAACTTCCCTTGATAGTATTGAGTATGTGGTTTCTACACAGTCTGAATAGAGAAATACAAGTAAGCTTCCCTCCATTTATTTTAGAAAACAGGTAACCAAACAGCACAGTAAAACTGTTACTTTTAGTAAAAACACAAACACACATGTGGATTTTAATTGCCATCGTGACAAAACAGCAGACAGAAATGTAATGTTTGAAAAGCCTCAGCTACTCTTCATTCCATTAAGGGTCATATTTACTGAACAAAGTGGAAGTGCACTCAGAACTGCTGAACTTTGAAGGAATTTTACATTTGATGCAGAGCATTTACGCAAACCACTTACAGACAGATATTTCTCCAGCGACAACAGACAAGAAGCATTTCCTTGCTAAAAAAAGGGAAGCTGCTACACTGTGATATGTTAACCAGTTCTTTTCTTGGTAAGAATTTATCTCATTCCTGCTGCCTATTCATTCATAGTGCTTCCAAAAACATTCTGCTGCAGAATTCTATTGGTTTAGAGGACAGGATTACAGGAAACAACTCAGTGTTCTTAACAATTAGCAGAAAATTAAAGATGCAGCTTAAGTTTCCAAGGAAAATGTCTAAATATTGTCAAAATTTCTATGATAAAACCTAATGGTTTAAAGTGATAGTCTATCTAGGTACAGTTACTTCTTCAGAAGTAAAACTTCACACCATTGAACAAATCCAGAATACTTATTTCTGATGAAAAAACCCCCACAAATAGCTTAATAGATCAGATTTGAATTACAGCCCCCTAGTTATTGGTGCTGTTATTTTTAATATGAACTTCTGCCTTCATACATGTGGGGTACATATGAGTAATAGAGGAGAGCAGCATCCTGTTCTTCTCCTTATTTAGATTGTCCTAGGATCTTAAGTAGGCAGATCCCTTTTCTGGACAGCTTGAAATAACTTAAGAAGATGGGTGCCAATACTGTGAAACCAAGTGCTGTTATATAATTAGTTTTTACTAAAGTAGCCTGTACTCCAGAGTGTCCTGTAGCCATTTTTAAATTTGTTCACCAGAAAGAATAAACACAGTTTTCTTTCCTGGAAAAAAGCATGCAGCATGTGCTATTCCTGCTGAAGTTCTTTTCAAATGGCTGATGACAGTGTAGAAGGAAAGTGTTTATTTTTGAGGGGGAGGAAAAGACATGGAAATACTCTGACCCTTGTACGTCTAGACTGCTTTTCATCTCTGCTTTCCCAAGGCAGCGGCATTTTAAAGCAGAGTGCTTTTACAGCTTCATGAAAAAACACTTCCTAGGTTAGATAATAATGCACTCATGCTCCAAAACACAGATGGCAACATATTTATTTTTCTGGAAAAACGGACAGTAGTTCTGACTTTTGGAAAAGTTTGAGTAGCACTGAACACAAACTGGCTTTTGAAAACCGAATGCACTCAGCACCTCAGAAATGCACTTAGGCAGGGCAAATGTTTAAAAAGAAACAAACAAACACAAAAGCATTACCAGAATATAACAGTTTGAGAAAAACTTACTTTATCATCAGACTTTTGAGATCCTGATCTTCACCTTCTCGTAACTCATATTTGCTTGTTAGAGACAGTGAAATCTCTGTTTTTGCAAGCTGATTCAGTGTGCTTTCCCTGTTGGGGTCATTGGGATCAACAGCTCCTTCCCCTAAAAGGAAACATACTTTACTCCAAGCTTTCCAATTTTCCCATGCTTCAGTACATGAAGCAAACAAGTACCCAGATGAATCACTGTAAATAATCAGAAATATTAAGGTGCTATGATTATATAGCACCTCTATTCCTTCCACTTGGAAGTACTCTTTTTTTGCACATTGAACAATCAAAACCATAACTTAGCTATTTAGAAGCCCAGTTATGGTTTTGTAATAACTATAATTATAAAAAAATATTTACAATATATATTTACAAAAATATTTACAATATTTTGGAAATTACACCAATCCTTGATTTTCAGGCTCCTGATGTGCAAAAGATTTTCATGTTTTCTTCTCAAAGAATAATACAAACTATGTGACATCCTTTATCCTAGCATGCAGTGATAATGAAGAAACAGAAGAGTAGCAGCTATGTTAACAGGTTATTTCACTTCAACGTTGGTGTTATCCATGACTCCCAGCTACTTTCTAATTTTCTACAATAAATGCAAATTAAGTATCAGTCAGATGCATTACTTTCTAAGAAATTTACATTAATTTTAAAAAGTAATTTTTATTTAGATAATTAAGTATCAAAAGAAAAAATAGCTGGCTTTAGAATTCCCAATATACTTTTTTTAAGTTTCTACCCAACACTAACAAATCTTAAGACTGGATTATTAAAAAAATTACTTCTTTCTTATCTGCACAACTGGATCATTCAAAATGTTACTAATGTTTGAATTTTGAATCACAGATTAATTTTTAGAGTGAGTATTGCAGTTAGGTTCAAATATAACGTGCAATGTTACACTAAGTGTTTGGAAAAGAATTCTGTAGTAAACAGAGAAGCAGCAGCTATTACTGTGAGAGACACAAGAGTATTTAAATCAAGCCTCTGTTTAATTCTGCCCCTAGAATGAAGTTACCCATAAAGATAAAAAATAGCATACCAAGGAAAGATTCTATATCAGGAACAGGTCCCAGACCTTCCAGCAATTCATTCAGCAGGTCATTAGTCTCAGGGGCAATGGCATCCTGGTGTTCCAAAAGCAGCTATAAACAAATGTGAATGAAATCATCATCCAGAAAAAGCTTTCCTGGTATCTTTATACTTGAAAATAAATCTGGAAACTAAATGTTGAAAAACACAGACTTAGCATAATCAGGATTATGGAGGATTATCCCAAGGCCAGGAAGCACCCTGGATTCTGGGCAAGAATTTAGAGTTGCCCTTGCTGTAGAACAGCTTGTCTTGTTCCTCCAACAGTTGTCTCTGGGTTGCTAAATGTCATGGCTGAGCAGAAGATTTGCAGTTAGGACTAACAGAGTCCTGACTGTCACAGAATAAGGATGCTGCATCCTTAATATGCAAAGGAATAAAGCCAGTGTTGGTGATCATAGAAATATATCTGTTTTCTGTATATCCATCCCAGTAGCCTACAACAGTGATACCTTTCAGAAAGGACTATATTTTCTAAGTGAAGAACCAGCTCTGCAGCACCCACTGCAGCTAATAGACATGTTATGCCAGTCATTAGACTCACTAAAAGGAGCATTTGATCAGGACTAATGATCATATATATAACTTCTGGTCATTATATGCAGGCAAAGGTCTGTCGCTTCAAAAATTAAAAGAACAGGCACAAAGATGAATTAGAAAGTTTGTTTTTAGCAGATTAGGTTATTAATTTTCACTTGCATAAAACTAACTCATAGTGTGGCCTACTGTGAATTGGGTATTCTACCTTTTCCATACTGTATCTGGCAGCATTTTAGAGGGATTCTTTGTGGTGTTTGTGGGTGCTTTTCTTTTGATGGGGGAATGTTGTGGGGTTTTTTTTTTTTTTTTACTTGGGTGGGGGGACACACAGGGGACATATTGCAAGCCAGATAGTAGTATCCCAGTTTTAGGAGGAACATGTGGTAAACATTTAACTTACACCCTACTAAGTCATACTTCAGACTGCAGTTACTCTGTTCTTTACCCACAGTAAGAACAGGCATGATACCAACCACAGTTTTTCTAAGTCAGATGTTTGTATCTGCCTCCAACAAGTCATATAACAGAATGCCTGAGCCACAAATACACAATTTCTATTCTCAAAGGCTCTTCTTCACTCTGCTTTCACTTTCTTACCCAAGACAGAAAATTGTTTTAAAGTTAGAAATGCCACATGAGACTGGAGCATAATTGTTCATTCCCCTCATCAGGCGGTGTTACATACTAATTATTATTCAAGATAATGCTTTTGCATGAAAGCAGCATTTGCATTTTTCCGAGGGGAAAAAAAAATCTAATACTCAGCTTCAGAATATTTCACAGACGAAGAAATTACTTCAAAGGTAAGAGTGAAAACTGGGCTTTCCCCAGAGAGTATTAACTGCAAACATTTGATAATCTGTTTGCTATAGTCTGTTGAATAGTCTATTTTCATTGACTTACTGAATGGGTATTGATAATTTCTTCAATGGAGATATATATGACAGGCTTGCTAAGAGTCACCATATCAGAGTATTCATCAATATTGAATTTCTCCTCTGGTTCAGGAACATCACATGCTGCTTGAAAAAAATTCCTAAGAGAAAATGAGAAAGACTTCAATAACTGTCCATTATAAATTCACTTTATTTAGCCTGTATAAAAAAGCCACAGTCAAGCCTTTGATGTGCATTATGTTTCTCTTATAATCTGCAATCTACTCTTGATGGTTCAAGGAGCCTTTTGAAGGCAACGTGTCAGTACAAATGATGAAATGTTCTCTATCCTGGGTAGCTGATGGAAGACTGTTTTTAAAGGGGTTGGGTTTTTTTCCCCCTCCTCATTAAACAAGGAGTGAAAACTTGGTATATATTAAGCACTTAGAGAAATATCTATTTATTGCCCCCAAAGTTATAACAGGATTTCTCATTTTATGAAGGCACTTTGCAGTATGAGGTGTGCTGAGAAGGAATTGATTGAAATAGATGCATAAAATTCCCAATTGTCCCACAAATTTGTTCCCATTGCTGTTAGGCAGCAAATGAGCTGCTCACTATGACAGAAAATGTAGTATTGTTTATAAATATAAGAATTCTGAGAGGAGAAAATGCAGAGTGTGGTTGAAATATTATCTCAATGTGACTGGCATGTACATGGAGTACCAAGATCTGCTTCCCAAAATGACAACTGTGTCTCTCCAAGGTACTGACTTCCTCAGGGATGTGCACAGACAACCAAGAGCCAGCAGGGCCCTCCTGTCAGAAAACCACTTTGTTTTCTGAAGTGAGAAGACCTGAAATGGGACAGCTGGCAAAAACAGGGTTTTGGATAATGCCTATGGGTTTGCCCTGGGAGCCATATTGTGCCAGCCCTATGGTGTTGAAGAGGATGCACTTTTCAGATTCACAGCACCTTTAAAGGATTGGAAAAGAATAATTAAAACAAACAAACAAACAAACACCAAAAAACCCCACAACCAAACCAAAAAACCCCCAAACAAACAAAAAAACCCAAACAAAACTGGGCTGGGATTCTTTACTTTGGAGAGGAAAAGCTGGGGGCTACAAATCAGGTTGTACAAAATCACAGTGGTATTGCATGAGATGTGTGCAGAATTCATTAATCAAGTCCAAATATAATAGCTAATAGGGTATGCAATGAAACTGCAGGAAAATTTTAATTTTAACAACAGGTAGCAAACTTCTTAATACTGCTACAGGAGGAGTTGGAGAGGCAGATGATCTCAAAGGCTTAGGAAAGGTGTGGACAAATGTCTGCACAAGTTCATAAATGCAGAGTAAAAGATCTAGTTAGGCTTAACAGCTTTTAGCATAGCTAATATTGCTAATACTGCTCCAAAGGGGAGCAGGCAGCTAAGGGCAGCCACCATTGCTGTCTAAGAAGGGCTTAGATAAAGTACAGAGCACAAGCATACAAATATTTAAGTTAGCTTAATTAGGAGAGGGATTCTTCCTTTTGTAGCAATCAAGGGCCGACTACATTAGCGCTCTTTTATTAGCATTAGTTATTCTAGCTATAACACTTTCTACCTTGGAGCTTCATCTTTATCTCATGCCCTTAAATAATTTATTAGCATTACTGAGTTGAATTATCTCTATGTCCATGGTTGTCACCTCTCAAGGAAACCCATTTTATGAACCGTGCATTTGCTTTCATGAAAGGCAGACACAAAAGACAGAAATTCTGAGCACATGTTTGTTGCAAAACTCAGCAATACCACAAAGTAATAGCAATGACTCCCAAAAATGGTCAATAACCCCAAAGAACTTGTGTCCCAGAATGTAGGAAAACATGCAGTTTCCTGTGACTGCCAGATACAAGAATGATGTCTGTACAGAATCTGTCAGCAAAGATGAGAGAATAAAAACAAACCCTGAAACCTTTTCCTGACAAATATTTTTTTCTTCCTCAGACAAAGCGTTCAGATGTCCTCCCAAATCAAAGCAGACATTGATTCTGCTGGATAATGAGTTACCTCAGTCTGTTCTCAGTCTGTGTTTGCAGTAAGGAACGGCTGCCAAGACAGCAGAGATGATCTCAAATTAATGCACAAGCTAAAATACAGCCTGTTACTCCTGCTCCAGCGTCCTTGTCAGTGAGCATTTCTCTTTGCCATATAACTCAAGATTTTTAACCATGAGCAGGAAATTCCTATCAACATGGAGTCCACCTCCCTTACTCATCCTAGAGGAGAGCTCTTACTCCATGGGTATTTGTGAGGGTTTTGCATACCTGAACTTCTGGTAGGTCTGCGAGAGGTACGTGTTCATGGACGACAGATGTTCACTTTCTCCTTCAAAGAGTTTGTTAGAAGCAGCGTGCTGGAGGACTTTTGCCACACAGCCCAGGTTCCTCCTCTGGTCAGGGTGTATCTGGCCCCCAGCTGTTATATCAATTATGTCAAAGCCATCAGGAGCAACTATGGCAGGGTTCATGTAGCGATAGTACAGAAGGTTGCCAACAATCTAAAGAAACAGATGGAGAAAAAAGGTAAGAGATCTTCCCTTTGCATACAGTAAATGACACCCTACAAAACATGACCAGTCATTTCTACTTCTAAATTAGACCATAGGAACTGGTGCTAGAAGAATCCTTAAGACACACATTACCTATGGAACCATGGAAGAACTTGTGGTTTTTTATATGATACTCCTCCTACAACACCTCTGTGAACATCAGTTATGGACTTACAACCACATTTCAATTTGATACTGGCTGTAGTTCAGCTAATGCAAGGCATGGAGTTAAACACAAAACTGAATTTTGCAAGGTTCAGCTCCTGAGACTCATTCTCCCAAGTGCTGCAGATCTGCCAGAATTTAATGCACTCTGTGATAAGGGGACCCATTATTTCTCAAAGGGACTGGACTGCAATGGGGCTCTAGAAATCTAGAGAACAGATTTCCTAAACTGCACTTTTAGTAACAGTGTTACAGGAGCTTCTGAAGATGGCAACTTCAAAGAACTGCTGGTCTCAGAAACAGGCAGGACTTTGCTTTCTGCAATTTACTTAAGTGTAATGTACTCCAAGTGTAGTGTAATCCACTTGAGCTTTTCTTTTAGACACCTTCCTCATTGGATTTAAATAACGATTTTTAACATGTTAACAGTTTTAGATAGAGGTGGAGGGGGGAAAGGACTACTGTGTTCTCAGTGAAAGGACTGGTGATGACAAGGACCTCACTACCAACCCAAGCCCCAGGATGATTCAGATAAACTCCAACCTTTTAAATACAGTTACTATCCAAAAGAGATTGAGCATCCTCTTCCGTAAGAATTCCTGAGCACCCAGATTAACATACCTCGATTGTATGAATTCCCTTCTCCCCTTCCTCAGCCCCTTTACAACTCAGTAAGTGCCAAATTCCTTCAATAAATGCTGCTTTCCCAGCTCCTTAGAATATTTAGTGTTAATAAAAATCCACTTTGGCATTAAAACAACAAGCTGCTGGCAGTTTGCCCTAAGAAGTCTACCTTTAATAGTTCATCTTCTGTTGCATCTGGGAATTTCTCGTGGAGTGAACTCTTCAGAACTTTGGCTATGTATCTCATTCCATAACTGCATATAGAACAGATGAAAAGGCAAAATATTGGAAAAGACTTAGAAGAAACACAAAACAATTCATTCAAGTCAGCTTAAGTTACTGGCTTTTTTGCCCACTCCCCAGAAACACAAGAATGAGTTGATAACAGAAAACACAAAACGTTTCAAGTACAGGGAGAGGTTTGCCAGGCTGCTAAAGCAGGGCAGGGACACCACTCCCTCTGCTGGGCAACAAACTCGAGAGGCAGTATCACAAGCCTTTGAAAGCATGGAAAGGATTTGACAGGGTCTCCATCACAGAGGTTCAAGGGAACAGCACGTGCACTGCTGCTTGGAGAGTCCTAACTCAGCACTTACGGCATCATGTTGAGAGAAGAGAATATGGATGTGAGGACTTTGTCGGTTACTGCTCGCAGACTCTGAATGGATGATTCCAGTTTATTGACCACTTCTGTATGTGTCAGTGCTTGTTCTGTGGTCACATCGTATGGCAGTTTGCTGCAAAGCAAGAAAGTAAACATTAAACCATGTTAAATACATTTGAGAATAAAGTACTTTGTTTTTTCCTTCATAAGAGCCATCAGTGATCAAAAGTCTGACAAACACAACTGAAGCTGGGTTTTGTTACTAAAAGTCTGAGATGCTTTGGCTTCCTTTTTTTGGAGGTGATTTGCTTAGCTGGAGGTGCACATATTATCATGTACCTTCCCTTATTAACAAAAGGAGAACACAAATATATGTTAACAAATCAATATATTATATTGTACTATAACAGAATACAATTATATTGTATTGTGATATGTTATATTTAATATGTATATATAATATGTATATAATATATATGTATATATAATATATACATATGTGTTATTTTTATATATATATAATATATACATATTACATGCTATATGTTAAGAAATNAGTTGTTGCATGGCATAACCAATTACACTTATAGAGATTAAGTAATTGACTTTGGAAGGTCATGACAATGAAAGGATCACTTTTAGAACAAGTTGAAGCACCTGTTTGTCAAACATCCCTCCCCAAAATCTCAAGGCTGGAGGAAGATTGATAAGGGGTGCATGGGCACAAGTACAGTACAATTTGTCAGAGAAAGAGCAGGAAAGCAGAACTGAG
>VYXD01008702.1:296149-372310 GCA_013397195.1 Hylia prasina | reverse complement strand
TATATATATAATATATACATATTACATGCTATATGTTAAGAAATATAAAGCATGCATCTCCACATCCTCATCCCAGCATAGCTCATCANGATTCCTTACATGCATGGTACAGCATGTCCAGCTTCCTCACTCACCTGGCCTCGCCAGTCTGCATTTCTAGCTGGTTTACCCATGCCTTGTAAACATCCACTGGACTGGTGTTGATTATGAGAGACTTGTCCTCCATGATTTCCTTCACCACGGGGGCCAGGAGCTGGCGCAGAGTGTTCTGCCCACGAGCACCTCGGTTGAAGCTGACAACCATCTTAATGACTGTGGGGTTTCCAGTAACGATGTCCTGAATCTGGTCTACCTTAGAGCTGCATCAGGAACAGAAGAGATCTGACTTACATACGCAGCTTACATATTTTCAAACCCCACACTTTTAAAACTACCCTGTTTCTATGTTGAAGCCTCTTTATGTAGTCTATTTCTTAAGGCTTTTATATAGAACAAGGTGATATATAGAGACGACCATCTGAATTCTGTATGTGTTATAGCAATGTCCCTGGGACATAGCATTGTCCCTGGCAGCTAATTTATACCTGATTCAGACCCAAATACCCGTTCAGCCAGTATCTGTTAAGGGCATAAAATAACATTTTGTTATTTCAGGATAAGCCACCAATTTCACTTACAGAACGTGAGATTACATGAAGAAAGATAATACTTTCTCCACCCTTACATACTCAAGCACAAACCAAGAAGCCCTAGCATCTTTTTACAAGCCATTTTTTCATAGAGGAATATGGTCTGCCATAGAAAGATTATTGAATCAGCAATCACTTGAGTTTAAAAATAACATCCAGAAAACAAATTTCTCTTTTAATAAAATCGTGTATGTAATTTTATGGTAGTTTAAAGTTTAACCACCAGTTTCCTTTAAGCATGAAGGAACTGTCTAAAGCACAAAGTAACAAAAATACTTTCTGTGATTGCACGTACGTTATTTCCTCTTCTAGAGCAGTTTTGAAGAGTTTGAGAAGCAGGTATTCTTCCCGTTGATTGGAGGCATAGTTGTATAGAGTGAAGATGACTGTATCCATGAACTTCGTTGATTTGTTTTGTGGCATCTGGAAAATCAGCTTTGCCAGATATGTGGGATTAGTCTAAAAAAAAAAAAAACCAAAAACTTTGATATGGTTGTCCAGGACAAACTCCCCCTACTTGGAGGGCAACTCTCTACATTTCTTCATGCCTAAAGCAGTTATGTTGACTCGAATAAACGTTACTTTTCCATGCAGGTTTTATTTTTCTCCAAATCCTAGTACATAGGAAGCACAGAATACTGCACAATCTGTGAGAAGCTCCATTAAGGATTTTATTTGCAGTCTCTGGATAGTTCCTCTCTGCATCTAGTCTATGCATCTGATGACAATTAGAATTTACCATATGACAATAGCTGTCTACCAAGAAAACTGCATCTTAGATGTCTGCTTTGGAGGGCTTCTGCCATGGGAGGATCTAAAATTCTTCTAGAAAAGTGTCAGTGGGGTGAGATAAAAAAAGCACAAGAACAGGTAAATCATATTCTCTGAACTGCATTGCAGATCACTTCTCTTCCACCACAAATGTTGTATGCTACTGGTGACAGTAATTTACATGGACTATACAGAGGTAAACATTTCTTTTCAGCTTCAGGACAGACTGAAGTATACTCAAGCAAAACCCATCTGTATTTGCTACACACTTTAAAAACAACAAGGATTTTCTCAATTACAGGAAGTATTAGAAATTGACCATAGTGTCTGCTGCAGTCTGCATGTTATTTGGAAATATTTTCATCATCAAAATTACAATCATTAAAATAAAATAAGCAGTACAATATATTTCTAATTTTTCTTCAAAAACTTGATGCCATGTTAATTTTTGCATTAAAGTTTACCTGTAGAAGGTAGAATAAGTGTTGATAAGCCTCCAGTTTTTTTCTTCTCTCCTTACTCAAACCTTTGATGCCCTGTTTGTCAACCATAACCATCTCCTCCAGTTGACTTTTGCTCTTTTTGTTAAGTTTCTTACTGTGTAGTACTACATCCTGCAGAAAGAGAATCAAAAATCTGGATTATATATTCACTAAACAGGCAGATTAAATGGGAAAATGAGCATTTGCCCAACCATGTTAAATGTGGTATTTCTCCAACTGCCTTAATTAGCAGCTTTGTAAATTTTGCTGCTCTATTCACTACTGAGTTTTTTAACAGCTACATCTTTCACCAGGATGGATTGCTAACAATGATTGTATGAATCCTGATCCCCTATACATTCTAATTCATGATTAATTAACATTGAACAAACTGTTCAATATGATCAGAAGTCTATTCTAAGGATGTAAAAGATTGTAAATCTGCCAATTAATTACTATTGTCCACAACTAGCAAAACACAGTGACTCACAACTCAGGACAACAGAACAACATCTAGCACAAGGTAGAAACATGCAAAGATAGTGCTTAAATTACCTAATTTAACTATTTAAATATTTTAAGTATTTTAACTGAGGGTGACTGAGCACTAGCACAGGTTGCTCAGATGGTGGAACCTCCATTGTTGGAGATAATCAGCCATCTGGAATGGTCCTGGGCAACCTGTTCTGGGTGTCCCTGCTTGTGTGGTGGGTTTGGACCAAGTGACCTCCAGAGATCCCTTCCAGCCTCATCTGTGGTTGTGTAACCCTGAGTTCCTTCAGCATGGGGAAGTGCTAAGTGCATGCTACCAAGGGAGCCTGAACAGAGCCTGCTGACCTGAAGAGTGATTCTGTTTTTCACCAGCAATCCAATCTTTATGTCCATTAAGTTCAAATCCTTCTCCAGCTGTTGATTGGATCGAATTTTTGTAACCACTTCTTCCCTTAACCTTGTTACTTCCAGTTCTTCTTGAAAGTCTAAGTCACTTTGGTCCAAGAGGTAGGCAAATTTGCGCAGAACAGTCAAGGGTGGATTTTCAGCACCAACTATAGTTGAAGAAAACAGATTTGTTAGTTGACATAGTACTGAACACACCTAAAGCCCTCGGGAAACTGATCACTGTGCAGAAAATTTGAAGTTTATGCCAGTTAACGGTGTTTTTCTTATACTTCAAAAGTACAGCTATGCAAAATAGTTTCAGCTGTAGAACAGTTGTGTTACAGAAACTTGCACTTGCTCTTGAAGTCAAATAAGAGTCTGAGAAATCTCAGGTGAAACTCAAAAAAACCCCTGACTGAACACAGTAATATACTTGTCCCCAAACATACAACATTCAGCCATTACTACTTACTTAGTGTTCTGTAGTCCTCCCTGGCCTTGTTTGCTCTAAGAAATGCTTGTATCTTCACAATTTGGTCATTCTGAAAGCGATCAAGATTAGGCAAAAGAATTAGTTGTGACACACTTCTGCTCAGAAACATACTGCAAAACTTGCACCCTCTTTACTATTTCCCAAAACTGCTCCTGCAGTTGTACTACCACACTTTAATGCTTCCTTGTCAAAATGGAGAAAAATTACTTACATGATCCTTAAAGTATTGTAGGCGTTTCCTGTAAGCTCTCCTTGCTAGCCACATTTTGACCCATGATTGAATCTGAAAATTAAGTAGAATTTTAAAAAAAGAAGGGACACTGCACAAACTTTTGTGTGTGTTTGTTTTAAATTTACTTTTGAATGTCCACTTCTGCAGGCATACTATTCTTGTGTGCCCAGGGCCATAGATGACTGTACCACCAGGCTCCTACTGGCCAGTGATCAGATAAAGGAGGTCCCACTAAACCACTAAATCAAGCTGAGTTCAAATTCCTGCCATATGTGGTGCAGCATTATCTTTAGAAATAATTTCTACCTTCAGGTCTCAGGTCTTAATTCTAAGCCAGTGTCCCTCAAAAGCAGGAGATCCTGTCACAATATTCCATCTGTGATCTGCAATCCAGTCACGACCTAATGGTCCCATTGGCATCTCAGAAAAGTGGGCACTTTCCAGAGAGAGAGATTTGACAGCTCTTAAGGAAATAATACACTGTCATCCCAAATGTTTCTAGTTTAGTGTTGGAAAGAGGAATGTAAGGAAATCTCTTTCAAGAGCCTCTCAAGTTCTGCAAAGCCTGTTGGAAGTCAAACACAGAGCTTTCAAAGAGCAGTTTGCTTAAGTTATCATTTAAACAACTTCCAATGCTATGCAAATTTCTGGAAGACCTCCAGCCTGTGTTCCTAGTCTCTGATTCCCAGGTGGTGATGGACTATTATTTCTTAAGGTTTTGATGTAAAATAAAGTGATATATAGAGACTACCATCTGAATTCTGCATTTGTTATAGTGACGTCCCAGGACATAGCATAGTCCCTGGCAGCTAATTTATACCTGATTCAGACCCAAATACTTGTTCATTATATACATATATAAAACTGCTTGGCCCCCAAAACACATTGGGTATTCTTACCTTAACAATAGCAGCAACATTGCCTTGAAGTACCTTTAATCTGTCAACATAGCTTTTCCTTTGTTTGAATCCTTTCCAGAAAGCCTATTTTAGAAAAGGCAGGAGACCATTACTCCATTAAGAAGCTAATATTTATTAAATCTATGTAACACACTAAAGTCATAAAAAATGTTTATCTTGTACAAAAAATCTGCCATTGTGATAGAGATAACTAAGGTATAAGTAAGCTTGCCTCTATTTTTTTATGGTGCCCTAATACATTTAATGTTAATTTTGACCAGTCTCAACACATTTTATTGTCCAATGCTATTTCCTTCACCCTCCTGAATTAATTCTTACTCTTATCACCAGTAGACCCACATCCTTAGCATCTCAGTCACTGACTTCATCCCACATAAGTGACTTTCAGCTCTTGCTCATCACTCAGTCTCACCTCCCATCCCTGGAAAAGCAATGGAGTGCCTGTCTGGAGACCATCTCTGTCCACATGGATAATAGGATGATGTTCAGGAATGGGCAGCATGAGTTTGCTAAAGTAAGTGTGTAAGAGTAAGGGGAGAGCAGTGAATATTGTCTACTTGATGTCAGCAGGAATTTCAAACATCCTCATAGACAAACTCAGGGGTGTGGGCTGGATGAGTGGACAGTGAGGTGGATCAAGAACTGGCTGAACAACAGATCCCAGAGGGTCAAAATCAGTGGCTCAGGGTCTGGCTGGAGGCCTGTCCCTACTGGTGTCCCCACAGGTTCAATGTTGTACTGTTTTACTTATTCAGCCATGACTTGGATGAAGGGGCAGCAAATTCAGAGAACAGAAAGCTGAAAGGAGTGGTTGATATCCAGTAATCCAGTTCTGGGCTCCTGGACAAGAGAGACATGGAGCTCCTGGAGAGGGTCCAGTAGAGGCTACAGAGATGATGAGGGGTCTGGAGCATCTCACTTACAAGGAAATGCTGAGGGAGCTGGACCTGTTTAGCCTCAAGAAGAGACTGAGAAGTCCCCTCTATCAGTCCCTCCCTATCAGTATCTGAAGGGAGGGTATCAAGAGGGTGGATCAGACTCTTCTCAGTAGTGCTGAGCAAAAAGGATAAGAGGCAATAGGCAGACACTGATGCACCAGAAGTTGCACCTGAATATGGGGGAAGAACTACTTTACAGTGCAGGTGACCATGCACGGGAACAAATTGACCAAAGAAGTTATGGAGCCTTTGGGGATATTCCAGAACCATCTGGATGCAATCCTGTGCCATATACTCTGGGATAACCCTGCTCAAAAATTGAGGTTGGACGAGATGACCTGCTGTGGTCTCTCTACCAGACCTACCTGTTCTGTCACTCTGTTGCATCCAGAAGTTGTCCCTTACCTATCTGGACCCACATCGTTCCTGCCCTGGCCTCTTTCCCAAATTAATGCCTTCAGCTGACTCTCTGTTTGCTAGCTCAGAAACAAACACTTGTCAAGGAACCCAGTGACAGGGATAACAGATACTTTTACTGCTGCTTTTGCCTGTCATCTCTATCAGCCAGAGACACCAGCCTTGTCCTCTATTTGTTTCTTTAATTCCACAAGTCCTTTCTTCTTTAAAGACAATAGAAAGAAAATAGAGAACAACTTTATTTAGCTCCATTTCTCCATATTTTGAACCTATTCACACACTTTGGATTTCTCAAAGTACAGTTCTTTACTGAGCTCAGACACCATGCTGGAAAATGAAAAGTCAATCCCAATAACAGCTACTAGTGGTGAAACTATTTGTCATAATCAATTGTTAAACATAGTTATTGTAGATTAAAAAAAGCTCTTGTGTATTTTTTTTTTTCTTTTGTGAGTGGGTGGTGGAATAAATTGCTTCCAGTAGGAGCTGGACACTTCACCATTTAAAACCAGTGTGCATGCCTCTGTCAGTGTTTGCACCCTCAGCAGAATGTTTCCTTTGTACCCCTTTTGGAGTTCAGCAAACTGGAAACATCCAAGAAATACTGACAAAGAGCAGCTGCCACTCCCTGTCCAGCTATGACTTCATGGAGCAGAAACAAGCCACTTCCAACTAGGGATAGTCTAGTAAGGAATGTGTTTCTTAGGTCATGCTTTGCCAAGGAATTTTTGCTTCGATACTTAACAAATATCTTCTGGTCTTGTACTGTACATAGTTAGGCACACCACAAAAAATCTGAGCATGTCAGAGCAAAGCCAGGGCTGTGCATGAATGAGCTTTTCCCAACTCACACTGGAGGTGGGTATGATCGATTCTTTTAAAATTGGATATTTGCTATGTGAAATATATTTGCAGATGTCGAATTTTAAGCTGCTGGTGCTGAAAACAGAGAGACAGATCTATTTGAGAATTTTGTCAGTGTTAGTAATCAGCCACGTCACCTGTTACAGTCAAAAAGCTGCCCAAGCCACATTACCTTCTTGTTCTAGAACAATACCTGTATTTTGATGGCAGATGGTTCCTGGTTTTGAAGATAGGCTTTTCTGTCCTGGTAGTTTTTTCTGACTAAGAATCCCCTTGCTCGGGCTTGCAGCCCAACAATCAGATTTTCATTAGCAAGCCACAGCTGCTCTCGATTGTAATCTGCTGTAACTTGCCCAGCAATGTTCTGTTAAGAGATGATGGGGGAAAGGTCATTTAAAAGACAAAACCTTCCTGGAATTTGGACTGTGTTCTCTCCACCTCTGCAGTTTATGTTCACCCTATCCAAGGCCCTCTGATTTACCCCTACATTTTAACCAGTAAGAAGAAGGAGCTGTATTGTTACTGCTGAACCCTACACCACAGGTAACTGAACTGCTTTCAAGCTCCTGTTTTTTGAGTGGGTATGCTATTTCAGGAGTATTCTTTTGTACATTAACAGGGTCCTGCTTTCCTAACACTTACATGTATCTTGTACAACTCAGACATCTAGAAATACTAACTGAATCACCAAGTTCTCTTTTGGGAGGGACACTCAGGTACTGCTGCATTCAGAATTTCAGAAGGACTTGCACTGACTCGAGTTCTTTGTGTAGAGGAGTAACCCTGCAATTTAGAGGAGCTGCATCAGAATAACTGAAGAACAAATTACTCAGAGGCTTGTGTGATTTGCTTTGTTCTAAGTTATATTTCACACTAGTGCAAAATCTCTACAGTAAGGGAGCTAAAATAGCACACTCATCCTCTTGAATCTGTAGATACAAGAATACTGTCAGAGGACTAGATTTAAACAGAAAATGGTGGTTCCACCTGCTCACAAATACATCATAAAATTATTTGTCACAGGTCAGTGCAAAGTCCTATAAAATATAAAAGGACATGGAAGCAATCCTCCATTGGTGTCTGCTGATGGTCATTAAAAGAAATGCTGCAACTTCCAGTAAGGAAATTCCTAAATCATTGCCAGACACTAGACAGGAGGCTGTACTATCACTGTCTGCTTAGACTTAAGTTGCTGCTCTTGACAGAAGCAGGTACTGATAAGGTGACCTTCAGTTTCACCCACCACAGCCTCTTGATAATTGTCATGTCTCAGGCTCTCAAATGTTTATGCTGCTTTTGCAATACAAGCCAATGTTTAAGCCACCTACCTGGATTTCTTCACCAGTTAACCACGAAGTTTTTGGGATGACTCCTTTGGGGGCAACACAGGTACCTTCCTCAGTTTCCACATTGTAATAGTAATCATACATGGCTTTCATTACAAGTTTAATCCATGGACCTTCACTAGAACCTAAAAGCAGTTCATACCATTAGTACACATTTGTGTCCTGTTTCACTAATAAATTACAGCTCTCCTTACTCATTTCCCCTCCCTGTACTTGCTGGGAAGCCCTTTGACATGCAAAATCTCCATGCATCTTGGACCTTTTTGTAGTGAGGATTTTCAAAATGTCCTGCTAGGTGGATGATGGTCATTCCTCTAGAAAAAAATGCTGATGAGCTTAGTGAAACAGCTACGAGGTTGGTACAGATCCACTGCCAGCCTCTCCAAACCTAACGTGCCAAGTTAGTGCTCCTGAAACAGTGTGTCCTCTGTCTTACATCATCACTCATAAGTGAGACTACAGACTGTGTTTATAAAAAATATTTTTCTTGTCTTCTGCCCAAATTCTAGACTTACTGACTCTTGCCTCACACACGACATTTCCTATATCCACATCATTTTCTTGTTTATTGCTTTGGTAAGCCAGTCTGCATCCTGACAGGCAGGAAAAACCTCATTTCCTCATGGACAAAAGGCCCCAAGATAAAACTAGTAAGGCCTTGAAAGTACTCATGTTGCAAAGTGAAACTTGCCCTTCTACTACACTGACAGTAATTTTTTTTTTTTGTAACGATTAGCTAACCTTGGCTGCTGTTAACTATGACCAGCTTTTGTAGCTCTAACATGACAAAACATCCCTCCATCATTTGCTAAGAAGAGATTCTAGCCCCAGCTTTTGCTGGTACCTGGTGCTCTGGCAATCCACAGACACCATAATTGGGCAGTGAACACTGTCAGAAACTGGCTTGATCTTCAACAGCAAACTGTAAGACTGATGTGTGCATCTCTAATATGCAAAAACATTGTCAGTAATATGGTTTTCTGAGAGAATGGACTAGTCTATTGACAGTCACAGAGAAGCTGCCCTAAATTCACTCAGCAGCAGGTTTGAGATTCTAGAAAGTCTCAGCTAGACTCTGGAAATCCATAGGCTTGCTTCTCAACATGTACTGTGGTCTGCATCATGTGCACAACAGCACAACGTCATGTCGAATGAACTTGGAGAAGCGTAACATTTGTCAAAAGATTTTAAAGCAGCAGCTGTCTCCCTCAATTTACAGTGATTTTAGGTAAACTTCCTGTTCTAGCTTTCTGGTTGCCTCAGTGATGTGGGCACGTGGAGCTGTCCTGTTTAGGATGTTTTTTACCTTCTGTAGTTTTCATGTTCTTGGCTTCAGAGAGGTTTCTGAAGTAGGCATCAGCACATTCAGGAATGACTCGTAATCCAAACCTTGACTGTAGAATCATCAGGATTGGCTGTGAATCACCTTTCTCCAAGCTCTTGTTAATCATTGATATTCCAGCAGCCACTAGGGCAAAATAATAACATAGAAAAATTAAGAGTCTTATACTCTATGTACCCATAACTCTAGCCTCCAGAGACCTTGAAAATGGACTTCTAACACTGGCACATACAGACGAGCATGGCATAAACAGTAATTCAGTGCTTTACCCACTTTCAGCTTCCTTTATGCTTGTAAGGACAAGTATTTTGGGGAACAGCAGGCTTAGGTAGAAAGAGAGTGCTCCACCCAGGCTTGGATGCAGCCACAGCACAACTGAGAGCAGTCTGGGGGCATAGCTGCTGCTCATCAAGTGACATACCAGGTGACAGCAGGGCAGGGGTTGAGGATGGCAAGTACCCACACACTCAGCCTGCCCTAACAGACAGGCCATCATCCACTGATCACCTGGGAGCCTTCTAGAGGTACATGAAGTAATTTGGTTACAAGCTGTAAACATTCACTTCTACTGTACAAAATGGGAATTAAAGCTGATTGCCTTGAGTAAATTCTTGCAGCAACCTAGTCAGCATCCTGAGGCAACCCTTTCTGGAACTCATTTAAAGCTAATTCATGCCCTTGAATTCGCCAGAGATGCAGCTTTTTATTCCAGGGCATATAAAAGCACCCTGAGAGGTGATGCTGTGAAGTATGTGCAAACTTTGATGTTCTATGGCATTACCCATACTCTAATCCAGGACTTCCTCCTGCAGATCCCACCATCACCAAGGGAACAGATTCCACCACACCTGGCAGCATAAGTGTGGAAGCACATGCCACTTCAAAAGTACCTTACCCACTAAGGTTCAGGCTACTTTAGAAGTGGTTGCTCTGGTCTTTAAAGGTGTTCCTTCACATCTAAATTCAGGGTCCACGCACAGAGGAACAAGTGAATAGAGGTAGAACATCCAGTTATGTCCTAGTTATGTCCTAGCTTGAGGGAATCTGGCTACCTTTGCACCCCACAGCTGCACTTGATGCTGCAGCACCAAACACTTCCCCTGGTCTTGTGTCCACTCAGTATAAAGGAGGATGCATACACAGAACTGACCCTGCATACACAGAACTGACCCAAAATGCATTCAGCATCAGAAGCCCATGTACAGGAGTCACTCCTTGAGACTGAGCAAGCAGGGAAGGATTTCAGTAATAGAAACAGGGGTTTTTGTTGTTAGTTTGACTAAGGTGGAACGGGTAGCTTTGGGTAGGCAGTCACAGATTAACCAGAAATACATTGTCAGCCAGCTGAGAGACAAAGTGGACGTGCAATACCACACCACCACCCTCTGGATTTCTATCAGATAGCATCCTGCTAGTTTTCTGCACTTTGAGACAGAACTTTGCCCAGCACACACGTGTACTGGAGATGTCTTTCTACCATTGCTGTGGCACTGTGATATCCAGGCATCTGGCCTCAGGAGCAAGGAAGTGAAAAAAACTGGGAAGCCACATGTTACAGCTGGCTGCTGCTGGCCCCAGAGTCATGCACAGTCCCATGTGCCTCATCAACTCTGTTCAGCAGTTTTGAATGCTTGCCTTCCTCCTTTTCATCATGTAGTTAAGGGTGCTGAAGGATTTTTTTTTACAAAGACAAAAGAAAACACAACTTAAGCTAAGATTCCTTTATGTAGGTCCACTGTCATCTGGCTTTTCCTCATCTTTTAGTTAATTATGCCTGTACTTATGAAGGAAAACATAAGAAAAGTGTTTATCAGGAGAAAACCTCAACTCAGCAGAAATTATTCCTTTCATTTTAAGTGCTAGCAGTTCATATTGTGGCTGTTGCTCTAGAGAAAGGTCATTTGGACCCTGGAAAATCATAAGATAACTGGGGATTAGCCGCCCCCAGCTGCCAGAAAACTGTCAGCTCCAGCCTGCTCCTCTAGCAGTTGGGATGCCAGTACCAGATCAACACTGCAAAGGGCTCTTTTCCACACCCATCCTCCCTTTTAAACAGCTGTGATATACAAAGCCACAGTTGTCTAGTGTGATAAGCCTGAACTCTCAACAAGGCCAAAGATCAGCTTTTTCCTATAACTTGGACTCTCTCAGGACACACAGACTTCCTGCTTTGACAGACTCTTCCTGTGCAAGACTGAAGTCAGTGTTCAAATCTACTCCTGAAGGCTATACTTGGCCGATCTCTTTTTGTCCTCCACTTAGATAAGGAGCACAATGGTTGAACTCATTCAAGAAGTGAAGCAAAACACACAGAGAGCACCACAATGAGTTAAGAAGTGCACCAGCACTTACTGAATACTTCTTCCTAAATACAGAGTCCTTTACTGACAGGGAATACTGTAAAAGCCTTTCAAAATTTTAATATTGTACCACTTAGTATTTATATAAGGCATTAAAGTTAGTTGGGAAGTGATCAAGACTGTTTCAGTACTGCTGCCAGTATATTCTCTTATTTTACTGCTTATTTTATTGCCATTACTGCAGCAATCTCAAACCCACTTTTTAAGTTGAAAAAATACATCTTTGACTACCTTGCAAAAGTTTTGGAGTTTTTTGTCTTTCAAAAATAGTGCCTGTGTGGTAGATGAAATAAAAGTTCCTTTCCAAGTTGTGATCCAGCTGAACTTTAAGTTTAGGCTACGTGAACACAACATGCAAACTTCCTGAGACAGGATGTGTTGGTTATAGGAAGTATCAGGTTCTGTGCCATGGGGAAATGTTAAATCTCAGGTTTTAGCTGCAAAACCTTAGAGCTCTTTAAGAATGTGCTGTGCTGACAGTGCTTCCTTTCAACCTACATGGCAGAGTTCATGAGATTAGTATTTTTTTCCTAAACGTGAAATGTTAAAACAGTTCCACTGAGCATCCTTGATTGTGAAAAGCTGTGCATTTACTACCAGCACAGATTACAAGAAAAGATTTTAATACAAGGCTAGGCAGTGGATGGATGAGTGGTTTACCATTAGCAACGTTGTGTGGGATTGCTGTATGAATTATGCTGTCCTTTCTGCAGGCTGCTTATGATACATCCTCTTAATGCTTTTACACCAGTAAGCAAAAATGAGGGCATTTTCAAGTTGCTCTTTAGGTTTTACTCAAATCCATTTATGAGCTACACGTTTCCTTCCCTTCTCTGTGCCCATATGTTTCCTCATGGCTCTGGGTGGCATGTTTTTCCACAAAAGAAGGTATCAACACTCCTCAGTACAACAGATTGGTTGTAGACAATGTGCATGTATCTGACCCTGTTTCAGAAAACACAAGCCCAGTGACAATTTTATGATTTTTTTTTTCCCATGGATGCGTGACCCGCAAAAACACTTCAGCTATTTTCAGTGTATCTGCCTTGTTACATGAAGTCTCCATTAGTTGTTTAGATCAATTCTTGAGTAATAGTGACACAAAATGCAATGTTCCTGTTGCAGGGGCAGCTATTTGCAAGAGGCAGCTGTGCTCTCTCCCATCCACAGCTTTCCCAAGCAGTAACTCCTGGCGTGGGCTGGCAGCGGCCGCGCTGCAGCAGGGATGGCTGAGCACGGCGCTGCAGGAATGCACCAGTGTCAGCATTTGCATTCACGAGCTTCCAAGGTGCAACAGAAGGGGACACTGACTCACCCAAAGCCAAGTGAAGCAGAAGGCTGACCAATACCCAGTGCCTTGTCTGAGCTGTGCTGGCCCTGGGCTGGAACAGGCAGGCACGTCACCCTGCTCTCCAGTGTGCCCCGCAAACCCAGCGGCGCTTGCTTCTACTTCCCTTGACAAAGTTTATGAATATTTTTTCTAAAATTATTGTGATCAGCAAAAGCTTTGACAAAAGGTGTTGAGTGCATTCGGTACACAGCACTCTGACAGATTAAGCCTCAGCATTTTTCCCAGATTTCCTCTCTTCCTTACAGATTGGAAGAGCGTATGCTTTTCAAAATGACCCAGCATTCCTTTTACACTGCTTTAAAAGTTAATATGTTCCTGATTTTTGTTTGTCACCACCCCATAAAAGACAATATAAAGAAATATGAATAATTTGTAAATAAATAACAAGTTATGACTGTATGCATAAAGATTTTATTCTTGTGTATAGCAAAACAAGCTCCTGAACAACATATCCCTTCTCATTCCTATATTTCATTAGCTACATGAAGATACACTGACATTAGAAAGATTGGTCATGGTGATAACCTGTATAACCAAATCCACTGAATTATTAGCCACACCTTAAAGATTACCACTTTAGATAGAACTAACACCACTCCTGTAGTTTTAAATCACCTCAGTTTTAGTATGACAAAGAAGACACATTTGTTTCTTTTCATGTATTTAAAGGGCTTCCACCTTCCCTGAAGTGAAAAATATAAATTACCAATTTTAGTTTCCCAAGACCAAGAAAAACAAGAGCAGGGTAGATGCAGGTAAATGCTTACAGCTTGCTGCTTCTTTTATGTTGTTATTGCTGTCATTGATTCCTCTTTGTATTTCATCCAGCCACAGAAGCGCTGATTCATCTTGAGATTCCTGGGAAAAGGACAGTAAAAAGCCTTGAAAAAACTGAATAATAAGAGTTATCTCAATATACTGATACAGCTCCCATATACAATCTCTGCTTTGTAAAGCCCTTGAACACTAAAAAGGATTTGACTGTTTAAAATCATCAGTGAAACTCATTCATATTCTATTTACTGAATTGAAAAAGATCCTGTTCAGATACAAAGCTCTAAAAGTTTTGATGTCTAGAAGAATAGGAGAATTTGCTGATACTGCTAGCATAGAATTCATTCTACCAAAGATCAATAAAAATGGAAGCATTTTTATTTCCCTGATATGTAGGCAAAGTAAACAGTCACATAAAATCACACATTGTCAGGCAGCACTGTGATAGTAGGAGACAGTAGAAGACTGCAGGAAGTTTGCTTTCTTTCAAAATCCCTTATTTGGAAAGGATCCTTGTGTATACCTAAGTGAATGTTACATTAGAAAACTGAATAGAATTAGAAAATAACAGAGAAAACTGATGTAGAAGGACAGGTCAGGTTTAGTAGTGATGCCTTAGCTCATGCAAACATTTCTGTAATTAGGCAGCAGAATAGGTACAGCTCTTCTTTCAGGCCTAAAGTGAATGACATTAAGCCCAAGTGAAAACATAAGGTGTAAGTAGAGTGGACTCAACATCCCTGCTAACCAACCCTATTGCACAGGTTCACTGGTGATAACAGCACTTCAGCAAATAAAACAGGGTTAAAGTAATATTTAACATCTAATCCAGTAGGTGGGTGGGAAATTCTTGCTAAAGAGGAAATAGGAGTGCCAGGCCTATAATAGACTAATGATGAGAGAAGCTGGAATGTATCAATGGAGAGAGATCTAGGATAATGCACACACAAATATTTCAGGGGGGGAAAAAAACAACTAGAAACACATTCAAACCAGAACAGTGTAGACAAAGAAACAGCTTTGCAATGAGTATCCCTGGTTAAGCACTGAACCTCAGGCCGAAGATCTAATAAATCTGATATCCACAGAAACTACAAAGAGAAGACAGGGTAAATAACCTTAAAGACATGCTCTTCAGCTTGCATGATATAGGTAAAGAAGATAGCAGAATACATAAATAACATTAAGGTGTCAGACAATCACAGGACAGTGGACACATACTGCTTATTTTTCTACCACATGAGAGTTACAGTTAGCACTTGTGAGAATGTTTAATAAATTCCCAAATGGCCACTGAATTTTGAGAAAAGCATTGAGAAACTGAAAAGAATTCCTCATCTGGTATCCAGCTTTTACACATTAAATACAAGAACAGACACAAATACTGCTCTGGAGACAAGTACAGTTTATGCTGAGCCTCGCAACCAGCCTGGAAGCCAGACCAAGACTTGGGCTAATTATTTTGCTTGCTTAAACATGCTGTAGTTTCCTTCAATTTGGCATTGAAGGGATTACAAAAAAAAACCAACAAAAAACCCCAAAACAACAAAACAAAACAAAACAAAAACAANGAACAAGGAAGGGATCGACAAAACAGCAAATGAAAATAGGGGAAAGGTTTTAGAGACTGCAGTCTGTGGAGGGTGGAAACTGAGGGGAGGCAGTAGGTGGATTAAAGGAGAGACAGCTAACAGTGGGTAGGGAGGCAAAAGGCAAAGCAGAATGCAGTTTTTTCCTAAGGCATGTTTGCATGTGTGGCTCCTTTCCACCTTCGCCTTTTTCTAAACTGAGATCACCACACTCTCTTGCAAGCCCAGTCTCTCCCTGGAGAAGGGTGTGGAGTTCAGCCACGTGAATTTTGGTCTCTGAATGAGACCCTTGAGGATTTACTAAATACACCCCTTGATTTTTCCAGAAAACATCTTTTTACTCCAAATATCTGTATGTACAAATTTCAGCAGAACCCTGCATGTCAGCTTCAGGCTTGTGGTAAATTAGGAGTTAAATTGCTGCTGTAAAGCAATTTTATCTCGGTGTTGAGCTGAGCCTGAAACTGAGTCATGTGTGCATACTTGGATACGTCACACCCTCTTGCTGTAGTAGACAAAGAACAAATTAGCTCCTTGCCATAAACCTCATGCTTACAGGATGCTTCTGGAGGACAGATCAATCACTCTTTAGTCCCTTACAGAGGGGAAAAGGCCCCCACAAAAGGTCCCCTGAGATGAACTAGCACAGCACCATCGTTCAGCTGTCTGGATTTCACACACTACGATGAAGATACTTTTTTTCACGGGACTGCTCTCTCTTACCTCCAGTCTTTGCACTACAGGTGAGTTCTCCTTTCTGTATCTATTCCGTATTTTAGCCAATAACATGGACATTTTGATAATGCTGTTGTTCTACCAGCTGCAAACTTGAAATGAGTTGCACATGCATGTACCAGTTACAGAAAACTGCTCCAGGATGTCTCCTTGTAAGCAGATTTTTATTCTTTCATTTCAGTGACACCTTGCCTCTGCCAGTCATTTTCTGTAAAGAATTTTATTTAAGGGAACTTTCTGCACTTACTGAAGACACTAATGTGTTCAGATCTTTTATCTAATACTTTTGCAATTTTGATACTTTTTGATACTTTTGATAATTTTAAACCTGTAGTGTCTTGTTTTGCAACTTCACAAATAGTGTTATTAGAAGGAAATGCTCAGATGACTAATGTGACAAAAATAACTAAAGGAAATGATCAAATAATAAATGTGGTTTTTACCTTTCTAGAATTAAAACTGTTTTCAAACCAATCTCAATTTGAAAAGCTGGTATACATAAATATATATATGTATACAAATGCAATATACATATATATATATGTATTTATACCTCTGTCTATCTACACACACCAGCCCTTGCAGGTACATGTCTGACTTTTAATGAGTGGTTAAAACTAGTTTTCTGGAGTAACCATAAAAAACCTACTAAAAATTATGCAGTCTACTAATTATTATTTTAAAACATTCTACTCTAAATCTGTCAGTGAACATTAATAAAACTGTCTTCCTTGCTTTATTAAAATATGGAAAGGTAAAAAAGAAATTCAAAGATTTTCATCCATATTTCAGTTTGCTTCTGAATTCCAGTTTCACGGTGCATGCTCTAGGCTTTACAGTAAGTATTTTTGCATTAAATGCAGCTTAGAGAATGTGACACAAACACTTACACAGTTGTTTACTGTGCAAAATCTATTTTAAAACACATGGTTTTAAAAAGCATTTTGAACACATTTGTGCTTCATGTGGAAATGTCGATGTATCTACAAATTTCTCTACTAAAGGCTGAGGAACAGTTGTTAATAAAATAGTATTATTGGTTTTGCCCACATGCTAACAATATTTACCCACTGAAAATTTTCCTGCTGCTTGACAAGTTTTATTCACTTCTCAGTAAGTTACACCTTATACCTGCCCAACCATTTGTTTTCAATTCTCAAGACACTCTCTTTGCTCAGGTACAAGAAGCTGAAAAAATCTGGTTTGCTTTAGTCAGAAGCCGAAGAATAACAGTTTCACACGTGAGACCAAAAAAACCAAGGGTAATTTCAGTTTTTTAATTTGAAAGATTCGGTCTGTGTTAGACCAGATAGTGCTTTTTGCATCTTTTGCAGTCACGCATTTTATATGTGAAGTGACAAGGATACTAATGATGTTTGATGAAGCCTAAACAAAGGTGTTTATATGATACTTATATGATGAATGACCAACATTACTACAACTGGGGAAAACCCTCCACTGCTCCTAAGGGTTACAGAAGTGTCTGATATTTTTCACCAAAGACTACTGAAAACACTCAAAATGCAGAAAGATCAGCTAACACTACATTAATGATGAATTTTCAACTTTTGGTGTGAAATGATAAATGAAGACTGCATTTGCACACCCAAAGCAGAGAATATCTTTTAAACTTGTGTTGCTTTGCACAAAGAGATTGTTATCTTTCTCTGTTCCTGAAGGTGAGTTATGTTGTTAATACAGTAGTTTGTCCTTTTTAACAAAATTAACTCTGTTTTATTTCTAAGGTTCAGAATTCTCACGGAATGGCTCTGCAATTAAAACAGTGTCCCTTATCAAAACTTTTCGTGGAATTTCAGCGAGGGACTACGATTACATCCCCCCTTATGCTATAGAAGGGGAAACAACAACCATCCGTATCAGAGAAAGCAAATGCACTTCAAAAAGGTCCAATGACTCCACGTTAACAGAAGTGAGCAACACCACGCTGGAGTACCTGACCAGCTCTCTGAGCACCAAGCTGATACCTGCCGTCTACCTCGGTGCTGTTCTGCTGGGTGTACCATCCAACGCCGTCATTTTGTGGATGCTGCTCTTCAGGATCCGCTCCGTGTGCACTGCCGTCCTCTACGCAAACCTGGCCGCTTCCGACCTGCTCTTCTGCCTCATGCTGCCCTTCAAGATAGCCTACCACGTCAACGGCAACAACTGGGTGTTCGGGGAGGCCGCGTGCCGGGCGGCCACGGCGGTGTTTTACGGCAACATGTACTGCTCCATCCTGCTGCTGACCTGCATCAGCGTCAGCCGCTACGTGGCCATCGTCCACCCCTTCACCTACAAGAGCCTCCCGAAGCGCGCCTACGCCACCGCCGCCTGCGCCGCCGTCTGGGCCGCCGTCTTCCTCTACATGCTCCCCCTTGCCATCATGCAGCAGAGCTACTACGTGAAGCAGCTGGACATCTACACCTGCCACGACGTGCACAGCGCCTGCGAGAGCGTGTCTTCCTTCCAGTTCTACTACTACGTGTCCCTGGCCGTGTTCGGGTTCCTGATGCCGCTCGCGACCATCGTGTTCTGCTACGTCTCGATCATACGAACGCTCAAGACCCACGAGTGGTTCTGGTATGTTAAAGTCAGCCTTTTGATTCTTACCATCTTTGCTATTTGCTTCGTGCCAAGCAACATTATCCTCATTATCCATCACATCAACTATTACTACTACAACACAGATGGGTTGTATTCTTTTTATCTAATTGCTTTAAGCCTTAGCAGCCTGAACAGTTGTCTGGATCCTTTCCTTTATTTTCTAATGTCAAAAATTAGAAGCCAGTCCAATATTTATCTAACAATGGTTAAAATATCCAGGGAAAAATGAATTTATTTCTATTACTGGAATTATGATTTTGTATCGTATTAACACAGACAGTAACAAATCTCAGGTGCCACATTTATACTTCAAGTAAAATGTGTTAGCAAACAAAATCTCAGTTAAATGTACTTCCTCCCACACAAGAAATATCTCCAAAGATATGCTTCTCCAGCTCTATAACTTTATTACACGTGTTGCAACACCTAGATTCAGGGAAGTAGCTCTGCACCTCCATGTCCTTATGAGATCACTTTCTGGCCATGGGGAAGCTGCCAGAGTATCAGTCATCAGGGCCTCTAAACATCAGAAGAGGAGTCAGCATCCAAACATCACTTCTAGGGCAATTCATGACAATTCAGATTAGCTCTCAGCCAACAATCACTGCAGGAACAGTGATACAAAGACAAGTTTTTGGCCTGGTGAGTATGGGAACAAGTAAAAGCACTTTCTACAAGCCTGGGAGCAGACAAGAGCAAATAGTGCCCTGGATGTTGGAAATACCAAGTCCCTGCAGGTTCACAGAACAGTGAATCTACAGCCAGGGATACAGGACCTGACTCTTCCAAGGCCACCTCTGCCATGAGGCTGCTTAACCAGCTCTGCACTGGAGACTTGTTCTTCTACTTCGTCAGCGCCTGCACTTCTCTAACCCACAGGGAGCTAACCCTTATCAGCGTGAATCAGGCATGTGTTACTCTTGCTTGCTAAGCAAAATGGGGAAGCTGTTTTGTAGTATTCTCTATTTGCACATCCTCACAGGAAATACCTACAGTGTTACAAATACTGCAACTAGTTGCCATTGACTGCTAGTAAAACAGTGGGTCAACTTTTACCTTTACAGAAACTCCAAACCTACATATATACTAAGTTCCTAGAAAATGAGGTCAGTGATTGCCGTTTGAATTTGTAACTGCAGCATGTAAGTGGGGATAAAAATGTTTTATATTGTTTTGATAATAGTATTGTAAAAAAACTTTACTTAAATAAAATAACTTGCGTTGGAAAATGCCTCAAGGGAATTTGCAGCCTGGTGTGTCTCCCCTTTTTCTATTTCTTCTGGCTTTTTATTTAAGTTAGTTTTAATCCTGCCATGCCTTCAACATGCACAAGAACAAATATTAAAGATAACTCTAAAATAATTCAAGTATTAGACAACTATTGAAAATTGAATCAAGGTGAACCTAACTAAAACCTCTGTACCTGTCACACAAAAAACCCTACAATCAAACAGTAATTTGGTCCATCTGTTTAACTTTCCAGCTATCCACAATATGCTTCCTTAACACAGGGTTTCTCTTTGCTGGGACCTGAGTACATTTGGTTTGAAAAAGCTTTCAGAACTGTTAAAAGCTGTGGTTTAAGATTTACAGGACAAAACAAGTTCCAGGTTTGCATTTTGAGTTTCAAGCAAGGAAGAAATAGGTCAGATCTGAGATAAAGACCTCTAATGGGTTCCGGCAGATTTGGGTGCAGACTCCCTCAAATCACCACAGCTATGGAGAAGTGACAGAAAGCTACTTAGAATAAGTGAGTAGGTTTGACACATATGTTTTTCCAGATGTTGGGGCAGGAAGTTTATAGGGAGACCTATCTGATCCTTGTAAATCAAATGCTTCCTTTTACCACAGCTCACTCTTAAAACATGCTAAACACAAATTAAGACAGATCTGCTTTATAAACAGGGATTAGAAAAAGTGGAAAATAGGCAGACTTCAGAAATTGCACTACCTTTATAATTGTGTTTGGATTTTTTTTTAAGGAAATGTCAGGCTGAATCATATTTTTACCTAAAAATGGTCATATCTCTTATTGATAACTGTAAAGAATAAGTATGGATCTGAGTGATTTTTTTGGGAAGACTGTGTCTTGTTCTCTTCTGAAACAGGAGCAACACTACTGTTGACAGAGAAGGTGCTCTAAGTAGTTGTCAAAAGACAGCAAAACCAAAATATCTCTAAAGAGAAAGCCTCTAGGAACACCAAAACCCCTAGACTGAGAAGACTTCAAAGAGACTCTATAATTTTTATCCCAGAATTCAGAAACACTCATTTGTTTCCTATGAGCACGTTCACACCAGGACAGGAGCAGCAGGTTTGCATCTGGGGAGCACTGGGTCAAGCTGGCAGGAATGATCCCGGGTAGGACTGCTGTGTGCAGCCCCTGTGGGATGCAGGTCCCTGCCCTGGGGACATCCTGGCTCACTGTGCACACACGTGGCATGTCCTGGGCCAGCTCTGTGCAGCCAGCACCCACACTGTGCACAAATATTGACTGTTAAAATCTTGGTACGTGTCCAGTGTGGGATGAGACACGTGAAGATTTATCAAGCCTCTGAGGGTGTTCAGAATGGCTTAATATAATAGTGAGACAACTTCTTTGGACATGCTTTGTAAAATAAAAGGTTTTAATAAAAGAAGAAAATATTAAACATTATAAAACAAAGAAATGTATGTTGAACACAGTGTAGAGAGGCCTCTGACACTGGTAAAGCAGTCCCAAAAAAGCAAATGAACTCTTTGTGCAGTCCCTTTAGAACTCCACAGTTCAGGGGGGCTGTTTGGCACCTTGCCCAATGAAATTGGCAACAGGCTTTGAGGTAACTTCCAAAGCCCAATCAGTGCTCCTGTGCTGGCACTGAGCCAGTCATGGTGGAAAGTTCCAGTTTAACCTCTTTACCTGTTACAAGGGAAGCTGAAACTTCTTCCTTTATATAGAAAATAGCCACTCAGGTGTGGGGGTGCATTCCTACAACTGACCCTGGCCCATCCAGGACAGGTGAGGTCAGAATGAACTTATGAAACCCTCCCCAGAACACCTGGTGAGGGAAAAGGCTTTTCAGCACTGAGAACTCTGTGAAAACAACCCTCACCTGGGAACCCTGTGAGAAATGGACTTGTGCAAACACCTTCCAGAAGTTCTGACAGCAGATTACAGAAACACATGGTTTCACAGCAGGTACCCCAGGTGAGGTGACACAGATGCTGGAAGTACTTTACAAGCCAAAGTTTGCAGACTTTCCCCTGCTCACCATGTTACCTCAGGGACACACTGTGTGAATTTTATTTGTATTTTCCAGACACTGGACATTTTAAGTGCTGCGCTGGTAGCTTTAGCTAGCCTTGTGTTCAGTCACATCCTGCAAGCTGCTAGGCTGATCTTTGTTTATGCTTCCCTGGGCTGGAATGCTGGAATGCTAACCAGGCCACTGCTTTTGGGGAAGCAGATAGCAACATCCTGCTGAGATAGGTTTAAACTGAGGGCACGTACAAGACCATCAGCTTGTTATTGTGTGATAAAGCTGTAAAAGAAATATGGACAAAACTCCACTATAATAAAACAACATAAGGAAAGGAGACTCCTCAAAATACTTCCCAGAGATTTGTTAAGTAACACCAAAATGGTGACTTATTTCTGGCAAAAACCTCACTTTCCATCCACGTTGTAGCAATCTGCCTGACAGAGTCCTAGAACTGTATCCTTACAGAAATTCATAACTATGTGAGTATTGCTGCTGCCCATATTTTGTAACAGCTGCAGCAACCTAGTAGAATTAAAACAAGTGGGTTTACAGCAAGACTTGTGCAGAAAATGTCTTAATTTTAATACATTGAGAATTAATCCATTTTGCCAGTCAGAATAAGTTCTGGTACAAAATTACTTAGTCCCAGTTGGTTGTCACTGGCTTATTGACAGCCTCACTGGGCAAAGATAATACAAACATCAGGGGACCAGGACAGGAATACAGAAGCAAGTGAAAAGAATTGGCATTTCACTTCTCACAGAGAACAAGAGTAAAATTTCTAACCTTGCATTTCTGTGCTTTGGCATGGTGCAGAACATCCTGGTAATGCCTTGCATTTGCTGGTCTCACATCTTGCAGCTTGGCTGTGGGCAGTAGCAGGGCATCTAGAGTTTTCTCAGGATTTCCTTGGTCAACTGCTTCATTGATGTGTCCAATTGCAATGATTCCTATGAAACAGAAAAGTTATTAAAGATGCACTTATCAAAGAAAGTTGCAGCTTTTCTGATACCACATACAAACAAAGCAGTAACATGAAGAACAGAAAAATCACAAAACAAGAAGCAGAGGCAGCAACAGCAGCTGATTTTAAATTATTTTTGTTCTTATATTCCTTTGAAGCTATTATGCTATACAACTTTCCTTCCTATCACAATTATTTCTATATCTGGATAAAACCCTTCCTAAAAATCAAAATTATCCTTGACAAAAAAGGGAAAACAGATTTTCCTATTTTCTGGGAAGAAGCACCTACATGAAGCTTAAGAAAATATTAGGTATCACATAAATCTATGTTTAACATACTGGCTCATGGTGATGAAAGTTTTATTTTTAAGTGATTTTGGACCACATTACTTGAAACGCTGATTTGGACAAATACATCCATACTGCACTCCCAGCTACAGCATTATGTAACAACTTAACCTCACTTGTAATTTCACTGTAAATAACCAATCTGACAATGGTGACCAGTGGTACTCAGTACTTCAGTCAGGGAGTAAGGCCCAGTGTATTTAATAAAATCTTAACTAATTTTCTTCAGACTGTGTCCAACAGTTTCAAATCAATTTCCTTCTGCCCCTAAACAGTACTGAAATGCACTGCTTGTGGTCCCTAAAACCACCCCAGAAAGGCATCATTCAATCACCTATGAGGGGTCACATCCCTGCTCCCAGTGGATCCCACTGGATCATCCCTTAGCGAGTGTCTCTAGACCCACCACAACCCACCTGGTGCGGTCACAGATCCAGGTCATCCTAAGGCTTGGGGAATGAGCAGTTTTTCCAAGGTGATCCAAAGGAGGGACTATGCAGATATGGGACTTGCTTATGGACACAGAGGCCTCCCCTCTTCCTCTTCTCTCTGCCCATCTGCCCCCTCTAAGCATTCCCAGGCAGAGATCAGTGTCACTGAGAGCAAGAGCAGCCAGAGTGGGCACTGAAGACTTTCACTGCTACTGCAAGGTCTGTTCCAACTCCTACTGAGTGCAGAGGTTCAGACAAAAAAGTGACTCTGCTCAGCACCCCGCCTTGCCAGAGGGCACACATGGCAAGCAAGCTGGGAGGATACATGGCAACCACTGGACAAGGTTTAGGAGGCACTAATGCAGCCAGTTTTAGAAATTCTGCAATATAAAATCTCCCTTACCACTATGAAACATGCAGTGTGCATGGCACTAATGGCAGTACAGGAAGGGCACAAGCTGCCTGTGTCTTTCAAAGGCTCTCAAGGTGTACTGAAAGACTTCTCAAATGGCAGGCAGTTTGAAAGCTGCCTCTCCTTGCTCCAGCAAATTTGTCATAACTTGATAACCTCAAATTTCTATGTTCAGTGGAAGAATTTGGTGCTTTAGCTTTTCTGAAGCACAAATGACCAGCTATCACGTTTAATATAACACCACCCTCTTATGGCAATACAGTTACATTCAGCTTCAAAAATAAACTCTAAATCAATTCACATGAGAACATGTGGGCATAAGAAGCTACTATTAGACAGGAAATCAAGTTACCCAAAAGGAAAGCAAGGCAGATATTTTCATTGTCTAACTTCTTACTGACTCCCTTGTGAAAAACAATCACTTGGAATCACTGAAACATTAAAACACACTTTTCAATGGAACAATGCTTGAAATTTCCTCCCCTATTTCTCAATATGGTCTCTGCTCACAACTGCAAAATCCCCAGAGTGAGATCATTCAGGGCTGGAAGATACTGCCAAGCAGGCAGAACCATAGCATTTTTAACACTGCAGAGGGCAGGCACCCTATGAAATCCTTCAGCCATCTGAAACAAACAGGAATATTTAAAGGGCATTTAAGGATCATCAGGCTTTCAAAAATTTTAAACACTCCTCTTCTCAAAGGGGTCTGAATGAGGCCACTCAGTTCACAGATTTACATACCAAAGACCCGACTATGACCTCTTCGGGCAAGGTGGAGGAAGAATTACTTACTTTCATTTTCTTCTTGAATTTGCATATTAACCATGTCAATGCAGTTCTGGATATCATTCCAGCTTAAATAATCTTGGCCTTGAGATGAAGCCTCTGACTTAATAGACAATAGTGTATCAGCATAACTATAAGAAGATATAAAATACATAAGTGTATTTCATATATAGGATAAAGTGCCATAAAGAATCAGTCAGATGTATCATTTAGTGACTAGTTTTTTTCCATTGACTGAATTTCAGGCAAACTCAGCTCTTGCCAGAAATTATACAGACATGCAAGCTGCCTGTTCTACACATGCATTTCAGGATCTGAAAAAATGGCCCTGTAATGAGAACTTTTCTTGGCTACATGGCATGATGGCAATACATACACAGATATACAACTTGCTGTATGGTGCAACAGAAAAATGTGGGGAAAATCACTGTCAGCTTCTTGCTTTAGGAAACTATTGTTGTCTTCTTGGCACTAATTCAAAGACCAGAATTTTGGTCAGAAGCATCAGGTAGCAGCATCTCCTGCTACCTCCATGAGGAAGATGATGAGCCATGGGCAAGGGACTAAAAAATAAAATTATGCCACTCTTTCCACAACTCAGGATCCTCCAAGCACAGGCTCTGTAGCCTGTGTCTACTCTGCCTAGAAGGCTCACGGATCAGATGAGCTGGAAACCTTCACAGTAGTGCAAATTCATGTGTACATATATTAAATAATTTTCATATTCCTGAATCAAACATAGAACTGCTACAGTATATCAGATAAAATGCATGTCTTCTATTTCCAGCAGAAGCCTGAGGAGCGAATGGCTGGCAAGAAAAAAAAATAGGAGCAATTCATAATTTCTTAATCTGATTTGTATTTCCAGCATGTAGTAGCCAGTGTTTAAGGGTTTCTGGAGCTGGAGACTGTGTATCACTTCAGTGGTTGCAAACAAGGCTACACTCCATTAATTTACCTGCTCTATTTAAAAATCTTATGTATTATTGAGAAATTAGCACCACTATGTATTTTGTGAGGTGACATCTTTAAAAAAAATTAAACTTATATTTTATCGGGTCCAATATTTTCTTTATTAAATTCTCAAAAACCCCCAAACAACTAGAGCTATTAGAAACTAGTTAGAAACTGATTCTATTAACCTTCTCCACAATATGCAGTTTTTGGAGATCTATGACATATTTTCCCTGAATTCTCTCTTGCAGAAAACACATTCCCAACAAGTCCATCTCTTCTGATAGAAAGCCATTGAACAGCATCTCTCTCAATGAAATTTTGCTAGCTCTACTGTATCTCTTCTGGTATTGTGCAACTCAAAGTTTCCTGTGATATTCAACATATGGTTGGCAGCACAGGTTAACATAATGGCATAATAAAATTCTATTTAGTTATCGAGTCCAACTAATTCCTACTGTTTCATCTGTGTTCACTGACAGTGTAATCTAAATATTCGGTCAGTAATATCACCAGAAATGCTGCACTTGGGACACCTTGGGGCCATTTCTGCATATTTATAATTGCTCTAAGCGCTCCCTCACGTTAGTGAAGGAGCAGGTTAGTTTTGCTCCATTTAATGTCATTCTTCTCTCTCTGACCAAAACACTGACCTCTTATTCCTAATCTGACTGCCTTCCTTCAGCTTTGAGACAACCAGCAAGGGCCACTGTCACATTCACGTCCCCTGACAAGTGTTCCCTAGTGAAGATCTTCAGCTGCTGTGGTCCCTTTTTGCCTGCTAATGCCTTCCAGAAGCACATGGAGGCTTCCACCACCTGCACCAAGAGACAGGAACTGTTCTGCATTCCCATGGTCTCCCTTGCACGCTGGGGGCACAGGTCTCTCGTGTTGCCTGATTTTTTATTGATGGACAAAAGAGCAACTGCAGTGGCAGCACGTTTTGTGTAAGTCAGGCCAGTGGCAGGGCAAGCAGCTGGCAGCCAAGGGAAGGCTATAATGTAAGGTAATAAACATATGTAATAAACTTATGTGTGTGCCACAGCATTTCAGTTGTACTTCAGTTCTGTACACAGCACAGCTGTATTCACTTTTCTAGCAAGCAAAAAAGGGCTTGGCCATGGCTCAAGAGATCTCCTGGACCTTGAGGCATTAAGCACTATCTCATTCCAAAGATCATCTTTTAGAATTACAGGGTGGTTAGTGATTAACAGTTTGCAGCTATGGTTGTTTCACATTTTAGTGTCTGCAAAAATACTCGTCAGACCTTCATGTTTGTTTTCTGAGGATATTTTCCCTGCAACTCACACATCCACAGCCTTCAAGGCTGTGTTATTGCTTATATTTAGACATAACTAGTACAGCAATTGTCACACTCTCCCTTATTAAAAGACAGATGTTTATCTTGTAGCTCTTTCAATTTCACAGCCACAACACAGGACAGCCCACCCCCAAAAAAGAAGACTACTTATTTTTTTCAGAAGTTGCCAAGTCTCATCCAGACAAGACAAAATGAACCTTTACCGTTGCAAGTTTTCCTCTTCCAGATTATTGAAGCCAATGCATGGGTCTCTGAGGTGATTTTTTATCATTAGGATGTCCTTATTTTCCAAGGTCTGGTTTAGCAACACAACAGCTGACAACATTTCTACTGCAATAGACAGTTCATCATGTGCCAGGTAGTTCTGTGGGATAATAATGTACTGCAGTCAGGAAGCTAAATAAGCAGTGTAACAAATTTGAGTTACACACTCTAGATACCACCAAGGAGATGGGCTTGATTTAAGAAGCCTGGAAAGTTTCCTAGTCACAGGCATGCCAGACTGACACGACAGTGGTGGTGGAGCTCAGTGGGTTTTTATGTCCCATCCAGTCTGTCTTTCCTTCTTTTGCCCCACAGTCTCATCTTTTCTGGTCCTACTCATAACAGGGGATTACTTTTCTACACAATATATGAATCAGAGTTAGTCCTCATTAAGAGCATGCAATGATTTTAAATATCAGTTGATTTGTTGCAACACAAGAGTTCAGCCATACTGAACTGTGGCAAGAAAAAAAAAACCTCTGCAATTAAATATTGCCTTTCCAACCAAAGTGATTCATGCAATACATTACACCAGACCAAGAGAATTATGTCTGATTTTATACAATATCATGCTACGTTTGTGCTCTTCCATGGTCTGGCTACACAACATCAATTGAGCAGGCTGTAAGCTTTTCACTCTTACCACAGCATTCTGTTGTTGGAGGTTGAACAGCTCAGTCTGATAGACAGCAGCAGCAAATGAGTGAACAACAGGCAGCTGTGCCTCGGGTTTCATCAGCGCAACCAGTGTTTTACTGGGATCACAGTTACGAATTGCTGTATTGATATTGTCAACCGCTATGAGTTCTGAAGGACAGCAGGGAAAAAAACTTATTAATTTTCATATGCTGTTTGCTCTTCGTGCCATGTAGATGACAACTAAGTCATTACAAAGAACACAATTTGCCGTCATAAGGGAAATAAAACATTTCTGTGAAATGACATGACTGCTGAATGTTGCAAAAACAGTCTCTGCTCAAAGGTATTGAGAAAATAATTGACTGGAGGACTTTGAAATTGCTGGACTTTTAGAAATGAGGTGCTTATTGCACCTTGAACATAAAACAAGGAGCTGACCCCACCCTAGTACAGACGAAGATGTAACTCCTCCTGGATGTGCCTGGAGCAGGTTCTGCTGTGTGTGTCAGCTCCAGCACCTCAGTCTTGCTTCATCCCAAATGTTCCCTTCCTTATGCACCACATTTCCCCTCTTACCTCCTCCTTTGTCAGGATGTAATTCAGCTAGATAAAACAGGCCAGTATCTGAAGTACCAACAACATTATTACTGTCATTATTATTATGTATTAGAGGTGTAGGATTTTCTGCCAGAAAATCAGTAGCTAAACTGATGGAAAACCACATGCTATGGTTTCTAGAACTTCTGCATATCAACACCTGTTTTTCTCCCAGTGTGGAAGATCAGTCCTTACAGGCACTGCCATCTAAAAATCCCTTTGCTACAGCTCAGCTCTTAATTTAAACAGACCCAAATAGAAGGATATGAGGGTATGAGCGTAAACCTTTTCAGTACCTGAACAACTTGCCTGTTTTGCTTTTTGCTGGACTGACATTGTCAGGGATTTGAAGCCCAGCAGAGAAATGCTGAAAAACACTTCCCACTTGGGCAGCTGCAGATGTATTACAACATCCCTCAGTTTAGTCACTGCCACCATAATTGCACACCTGGAGGAGCCATCTCTGAAGAAACCCAGGCCAGGACACACCCAGGAACACACTGTACAAGGCACCACTCTGGCAGAAAGGGAAGCAACCTTGAAGGTTAGAGCACATGTTGCCAATTGAAGAATAGCAATTATCCAAATGCCTTTTCCATCAATGAGCCCTACTCCTCTACATTATCATATGGCTTTTCTGTGTACTGCTACCCAGGGAACATTTTTAATTACCACTGAGTGCCCAAATCTGAGACAAGACTTCTTGTACAGAATACACCATCCACAGTTCACCTATACAGCAACACTCAGAGCTTATTATACACCACAAGGTCTTTGAAAACCTTTTAGCCAGGTCCACCAAAAAGCCCTTCGCCTCTCATCTCCTTTTCTCTGAAGTACAGTGATAGGGGACAACGTTGTCCCTGAAGATTCTCTCTGTTGGTTATTCCTAAAGTTAGAAACCAGGAAAGGCTCTCACAGCTACAGCATGCATGCATGCTTTTTTAAAGGAAAAAAGTAGAGAGGAAAGGAGTCAAGGTCCACAAATGGACTAGACTAGTTCTGCAGCCAATAACCAAGCTACTGACTGCTAGTTTTGAAACCCAGCATGCAAATTGCAAAACATATTTTACATTGCTTACAGTCCTGTAACAAAAGCTGCTATTTTTTTTGTCTTCTCAAGCCAAATATAAGAACTAAGTTACTCTCCAGATTGCTGTTAATGCTTTTCACACATCACATTTTTTTCTTCCTTTCCTTTATCAAGAGGTAACTCTTTCAGAGAAAGCACTGCTCACCACGGCTAACTAATCTGAAACAGGCTAACATTTAAGGTATAAAGTCAAATTTATCTTCTGACTTAAGCTGACCTCACAATATAGCCTTTCAGGCACATTAAAAAAGCAATCAACCTGGATTTCAAAGCATTGAATACAGTATCAGAGACAAAACAGCCATGCCTAGATGCAGTATGAAATGACAGCAGATCAACCAAAGATTAACTTCCTAGCAAAGAAGTTTTCAGTCAAAAGCAGCAACACATGCACTGCAAATTTAGATCCCCTTTAACTGTATTTTTTACAAACTGTAACTTGTGTCATGTGACATTCTTAACAGACTAAGAATAGGTTAGGTTTATAAAATGTGTGTCTAAAAGTGAGAATAAATTTTTTTTCTGCACTGTGATTGTAAAATATTCCTCCATCTTAACTCTACAAGTATGGCCATTGATCCCAGGTGAGCATTGACACTGCACTGATAAATATTTGTTCAAGCCATCAAGCCATGCATTGCTTTCAGGTTTTTGCCACTGTGCTTGCCAGTGGCTCGAATCAGTTAGCTCAATAAAAGTACATCCAATGCAGCACAGATTGGTGACTTGGCAATTGTGACACCGAGAGTAAAGACTATGAGAGCAAAATGCAACACATATGGTTTCAGTTTGAGAAACCATGTTTATGTGCAAGAAACTGTGGAGTCAATTATCTTAACATAATTAAATGGTGATGGTAAAGAGTATTAAAACAGTTACTCACTAAGCTTGTGAGCCTCAGCTTCCACATTGGCAACACTAACTTCTTTCTGTATTTCACTTTTGTCGAGCATATTTGGAATGCCTGCTATCTAACAGATCAGAAAAACAAGGTTTAATTATGTTTTGTTTGATGAGAGATAAGGGATAAACTCTGGGATTTGATTGTACTATCGCCTGTGCCTCAAATACAAGGCTCAGTGAAGACAACATTAATATTTTCCTGTGATTTTCACCTTACTTAAAATAATAGATTTTCTCCTTAAAATCCAATTGGCAATTTAATTTAATGTTAATAATTCAATATTACTTTTATTCAATATAACTTATTTGTACTCAAATTATTACTCATTTGGGAAACAAAATATTAGGGGGCTGCATGTTATATCTTAAATTTTCTTAAATTTTAGTAAATACTCACAAGGATATCATGCTCTTTAGAGCAAATGCAGCTCTTCAGTGATGATAAGTACATCAATTATTCTCAAATATTTATAAAACTTTTCATAAATGATGCTGAAAGGCAGCGCAAAGACAATTTCTCTCTGGATTAAAACCAGCTAAAAAAAAAATAGTGCGAACTGACATGTAGTACCTGTTCAATTCAATTACCTGCATTTTCTGTTCTTTAGACTCACACAATTGCAATAGATACCACGAGGAATTTTGTGGCAGAACTTCAAGCAGGCTCAGAGCAGGATGGTTCAAGCCTGCCATCAGTGCCCCTTCATCTTGCCGATCAATAGCCTCATTCACTTGGACTAAAGCTATGTGAACTGAAATGAAAACAATGCCTATCAACAGCAAATACGGCTTGCATGGGGGGAAAAAAAAAGTCCATTGCTGTCAGCACCTCACTTTTTGTAAAAGCCAGCTAGGGTGGCAATCTTTACCTAGCAGAGAATTACCTCTTTCATGTCCAGTCCTACAAAGGGAGTCTGGCTCTGTGTGAGCCTGTGTGGAAGCAGCTCAACCACAGCTAAGCAAAAGCTTGTGAATGAATTTTGGCTCTATATAGAAGAGGGGGTCAAAATTTACAGTATTATGCACACAGAAAGAACATAAAGAAAGAGAGCAGGCAACAAATGATTTCATTCTGAACTGAGGAATCCTTACAGCAAAAACCACAAACAGAAATTAGCAATGCCCCCCCCCCCCCAAAGATTAGTAGAGAAGGAACAGCAAGACAAAAACAAATGTAGACAGATATTAGCCACTTGTGCATATTTTGCAAGTTTCCACAGAAATATTTTGTTTTTTCAGGTGGACTCAAGTTGTGTTCAGCTGGAATCTGGGAGATCATGTATTGTGTGCATACTTCCACGAGGATCCAGAATAGCTTACTGTTTATTTTATTGATATTGCCTTGAATCTCAGCTTGTGTCAGCAACTCCTCATAGACGTCTCTCTCTTCATCAGAAATTGTGCCATTCTAAGAAAACAAAATGGTTGCTAGTTCACACAAAACCATTTGCACAGAGAAAAGCTATTAGCCAAAGTCATTAAAACTGCATCAGCTGAAGCATTTACTGAATGTGTTTGTAAAGCAATTTCTTGACTAAGTGAACTGAGGAAATTAGCACTTTGTCATAGAGGCCATTAGCTCTCATGTAAAAGGACACAGCAAATAATTTCACATTAAATATCTGTGGCAAGGTTATACTTTATACTCAAAGAAGGGTATTATTGTGTTTATAATTTTTTAAGCAGTGAATTAATTTTTTCTAAAGCAATTAATGGAAGAAAACTGGTCTTTTTTACTATTTAGTCGTCTGATATATTTAGCCTTTGGGCAAAGCTAAGCTGCACCATAGTCATAGTAATCATATTCTTATAAAATTTGCTTTCAGCTTATTGTATTACCATTATTTCTCTTAGTTATCTTAAAACTGGGGGTTTCTTCCTAACTGTACTAATTTAAAAAAAATAAGATAATTTCTAAAACAGTAATGCTACAGCCTGACAAGAAACATGAAGAAACACGAAGAAACACATGTACTATGAGTACAAATAAAACACCACTACCTTGAGTCTTGCATTTGACTCTTTCTTCCTTTTAGCATCAAAGAGTTCATTCTGGTAGTCCTGTGCCAGTTCATCATCCACGTTGAGCAACATTGCATTTGGGTTCCTGAGAGTCACGATGGTTTGCTCAGCTATTCCCTTCTCAACAGCCTCGTTGATTGCTATTACAGCTGCGTGCACTAAAATTGAAAGCACAGTCCCAAAATTCAGGAAGCAAAAAAAAAGAGTCAAAGCTGTCACTGCTCCTTCTGATTTATTTGAAAGGAGCGTTGAATTTATGTTCAATAATTTACAGACCTGAACATTCAGGTCCATGTTTCCTCTAGATTACAGAACTTGGTGTTTACTCAAAGGTGGCACATCACTGTCTGTTCCATGTTCAGCCTCCCCCTAAACAGGGGTGTGCTGGTTTCAGCTGGGGTAGAGTTAGTTTTCCTCACCGTGGCTGGCATGGGGCTGTGTTTTGGATTTTGCTGAACTCAGGGTTGACAATACAGAGATGTTTTTGTCACTGCTGGGCAGGGCTTGCACAGAGCCAAGGCCTTTCCTGCTTTTGGCACTGCCACACTGGTGGGGACTGGGGGTGACACAGCCAGGACAGGTGACCCCAACTGACCAAAGGGATATTCCAGACCATGTGGCACCAAGCTCAGTGTGTAAAGTGGGAGAAAGGAGGAAGAGGGGGATATTTGGAGTGATGGAATGTGTCTTCTCAGGTCACATCATGTGTGATGGGGCCCAACTCTCCTGGAGATGGCTGAACACCTGCCTGCTCATGGGAAGCACTCAATTAATTCCTTGGTTTATTTTGCTTGTCTGCACAGCCTTTGCTTTCCCTGTTAAACTGTCTTTTTCTCCATCCATGTGTTTTCCAGCTTTCACCCTTCTGATATTGCTTATGGAGTGAGTGAGTGGCTGTGGCTGCTGGCTGGGGTTAAACCATGACATGGTTAATATTTTACTGACAGAAAATAAAACATGAGTTAATGAATGAGTTAAAATGAATTTTATCATTCAAGTCCTATTTTATTTAGAAGGTAATTACATGTAGGAATTGAAAGTATTTTTGGTCGTTTTTACCTCAAAGCTGTGTGGTTTTGTCCATAAAAAAGTATTGTCTAAACTGAGTATATCTGAGAGATGCTGCACAAGAATAAGGAAATTGAAGCTCCATTAAACTTGTCCTCTGGAAAAACTCATTTAAGACCCCCCCCGGCAGGATTCAGCCCTGCACATCACATTTAAGCCTCCCTGAGATGGTTCTTTGCACATCAAGATCTCTATGAACCCCAGGCACATGAGACACACTGATGTAATGCTCCCTCCCCCTGTCACCTGCAAAGCCACAAGACAGCAGACTTCAAACAGAGGCAAAAAACACCCAACAGGCTTTGCAGGGTCCTCAAAATGTTGCTACAGAGGAAAAAGGGCAAAGAGTGCCATAGGACTCACTGCAGCCATTGATCAGCGCAAGTATTAAGCCTTTTCTTTAAGAAAAAAAGGAAAAAGCTTCATCTACTAAACAAACGGTTCACTGCAAGAATTTAAGAGTCACAAAAGCTCATGGCTTTTTTCACACAGTAAGTTTGCATGAGTGTGTAAATTCAAAGCCACTTATAGCTGAATTAGGCATAGAGTAGTAGGTAACACAGGCCTCCCAGTTACTACTCCCTGAACACGTTTGGCCCTAAGATCAGTCTAGATGAAGGACTTGGACTAGAGCTGCACTTTCTCTGGACCTTCATGCCACAGAGACACCCCAATGGCTGTTTGCTGGCACATTAATCTCAAATATTTTACAGGCTTTACTATAAAAAATGTAAAGTTCCTGATAAATGTGTATCCAGATCATATCCCAAAGGAGGAACATTGCAGCTCCCCATTTATCATCACAGGAGCTTACCTAGGATTTAGTTTCGTGCCACCAAGGAGATGTGTGAAGGGAAAACACAATGGCCATCTTTCCTTACTTTGTCAATACTTACTTTCTACTTTGCCCTGCATGGTTCTGCTAAGTGGAGAAAATCATGCAGTAAAAAGAGGGTTTTTTGGTTAAGTTTAACTGATGGTCTAAATATCTGAGTCTGAAAGACTTCAGCTCCTCTCAGTTTATGAAAGAAAGCAAACATGCTTCAGCTTTGACGTTTCAGGAAAAAAAGGAGTGTAGAAATTTAGAGAAGTCAGACAAAAGATCATATCACTCAACCCTCAAGAGGGGCAAATAAAGGATGAAGTGGAGCTATACACCCTCAGAGATGGCAGCTACTGGAACTTGCATAGTTGTTGGTGGATAATCCTTTGCCTAGCACTGAGTTCACACCAGAAAGTTGCTCTAATATTGTTTCACTCTAGCTCAGCACAATACAGCTGGGCACTAAAAGCAGCTAAGCATGGTGGAGGAGATACAAGCAGAGAAGCACAATGGTTTCATTTGTCATTAAACTTTGTGAAAAGACAAAGTTCACATTGAACAGGAGGAAAAAGTTTTTCATTGAGAGGGTGACAAGTCACTGAAACAGGCTCCCCAGGGAAATGGTCACAGCATCAAACCTGACAGAATTTTAGGAGCATCTGGACAATGCTCGTAGCTATGTGGTTTAGTTTTAGGTAATCCTGTGAGGATCAGGAACTTGGACTGAATTGTCCATATTCCCGCTTGAGGGATTCTGTGGTTCTGTGTATATCCATATCCACTGCACTGGACCAAGCAAACTGTCCTTAGACACATGTATGATCCCAACATCCTCATATAACAAAACACACAGGAAGGATGCTATCTCTTCCACAGCTGTGCAAGAGGCTTCACTAACCTAAATGGAACTAGGAAAAAAGCAGTCAAAAGACACATGAAGATTAGGAGAGAATCAAACAGATATTGGTAGATGTGAACCCCAGTACCAAGAGAAACAGAGAGATTGGACTTGAAAGAACAGGCTGGAAGCATGGGGAGGTTTCCTTGCAGAATAAGCTCTCTGTGAAAGCATTTCAACTAATTCTTTCCATGCTGATTTATACTATTGCTGGCAGCAGAGTAGGAGCCATCAGCAGTTGTCCCACGTTCATATCTCCTTTTTGCACACTCCACTTAGGAAGAAGGATGGTAGACCCCTTCCTTTGGCAGGATCTCCATTATCCAACCTCCCTGCTGTGTGAGGGTTCCCATAGCAGATGTTTCCTGTCGTGGGGCAGAGCATGTAATCTGCAGCACAACCCTTGCTCAGAGGGACTCAACCAGCATCAGGAAACTCTGCTTTTCTAAGGCTGAAAACACTTCAGAAGTTATGGGAAGCCCTGCACAGTAAAATAAGGCTTTCAGTGAAGGATGTTTGAGCCCTTTCATCTTCAGGGGAGGAAGCTCCCTGAAAAAGTCCTTGGTAGTCACTAAATATCTAAAAATCTGCTGAAAATCTCCTGCCACTTCAAAAGGCAGCATTTTAAGAGCTAGCTTTGGAGAAGCATGCACATATTAAGCAGGCTTCAAAATATACAACATAGACAATGCGAATCAACACCAAGTGTGTTTTAAGTTAGGCTCTGAAAATTTCAGCACACTAAGCAATATCACAAATCAGCTTTCCACTTTGCAAGGTTGAATAAGGTAGCAAAGGCAACCCTTTTGTTCTTCAGTTTATCCTTCTGAAAAGACTAGGATAATAAAATAACTCGAGCTCAAGTGTTGATTTAAGCGGACACACTTGGTTTCATATAACTTAAATTCAAGCAATTTCTTTTTTTGTAATATATCATTCATTTCACAAAAAAAAAAAAGTGACATATAGAGAAAACCACCCAGACTTACACACAAATAGGCATGAGCAGCAGAAGAAATATTTAATTCTGGTTTTGAATGGAAGCTATTCAAGATAGGCTCAAGAGAACCCCAACTGTCCAGCAGGACCTACCCTCCAGCAGGGTTCTACCATGCAAAGGGTCACACAGGTTGAAAGCTGCCCATGGAGGCAAGTTCCAAATATACAACACCACATGTGAGAGAGTTGTCTGTCTGGAACAATTACTTGCTCCTCACAGCAACCTGTTTTGGGTGTTTTGGGAAAACTGCAAAAGGCAAAAGATAAAAACGAGGAGGCACAGAGAAGACACCACATTCCCATGGCTGTCTTCATCGTGCTCATGTGGTGCAGAGGCATGCACAGGAGTCAATTCATTATTCTAGAGGAGCACTACCCAGCAAAACATTAAACCCATTCAAAATAGTGTGAGAAATCTTTGCTTCTGCAAAGCACCTTCCTGTGGGTCAGTGGAGATACCAAAAAACTCAGACTGCAAATTTTGAAGAGGACTTATAACAAGGAAGAAATGTGGTAGTGAGCACTGGTTTGCTTCTCCTTCTAGCTCTTAAGAGGTGGCAAACTAAGTAAATGAGAACACAGAAAATATTTTGGTAGCATTCTGGCATAGCATTTGGTAGAGAACAGAACAAGGGCCACACTTACAGGCAGCTTCGTCCACTGATAATTCACTTGCCAGAATCCCACCAATTTTACTAAAAGATGGCATCTGTATACCATATTTCTCCAGCTCCTTTCGCATGTTGCTGATTTCTTCCTCTGTTCAGACAAAAAAACAACAAAAAAAAGAAAATATTATCAGAACAGAAGCATGACAATTTCACTAAGAATAACCATACCTACAAAAATGTTTCTGAAAGCGCTTCTGGCCAGGGCTTCTGAGCAGTTTTCCTCCCCATTTTGAAGGACTCTTAAGATATGACAAGTATTCAATGAAAGCTCCCTCCCTTCTGGTCCTCCTGAGACCAACAATCATTAAAAATAGCAGCCTCCCACCTGTTTAATTTGTAACAGTGTATGGAACAATGTAGTTGGAGGAGAAAGGCCATAATAGCAAATATGTACAATGTTAGCAGATTTTCCCACTGCAATGTTAGCAGTGTGAGAAACCATCTAACACACAATTACATAAGCATCTTTTTACCTGTGAAATCTACTTTTCCCAGAAGGTCCTGGATCTGTGGAGCTAGTCCTAGTTTGAAGAGATATAAACTGCAAAGAAAAAAAAAATAGGCTTTAAAGTTCTGCATGTGGTTGAGCTGTTTGCTTTCTGTACAAGAGAAAAGCATTTTTATGAAGCTTGTCCTTTAATCTTTGACCTATGTGAACCAATACAGAATAAATTGACACTCCAATTTTCTTGGTACTTTATTTTTAAGTCTTACAGAAAGAGAAATCTTTTATTCCCAAGAAGCATCTCTAAGAGAGAGGCACTGTCAGTGTATCTCAGGTCACATGAGATATATAAAAAAGGAGAAAACCTCAGTGAAAGATAGGTAAAAAAAATGCAAAAGCTAGGGCAACATCAAGATCTGAAAGCATTTTAGCACAGCTTATGTCTTTAGATCTATGTTCTGGTTTGAATTGCATTAATTACATGCCTATAATTACTAACAGAAGAACACATAAATCACTGACACCCTTCTTACTAAGGGTAGAGGGAACAGGACCTGTAAGTTCATCCAACAACATCTCAAAATATTTGTGTCATTAGCTACTTTATTCTTGGAAAATGAAGAAATTTAATTTAATGTAGTATCCAAGAACTAATACTTTTATTTCAATGTAGCATGAAAAATACCTTCACTCATTCCTAGAGCTCTATGGTGGTATCTGAAAGAAAACAGCTGAATACATACATATTTTCTCAGTAGCTTCCAAACACAAGGCATGTATTTATCTACAAAAGACTGATGTTTCTATAATTTATCAATGAAATTCAATAAACAAGTGAGTTAAATAAGAAAGAATTAAAAAAGATAGGTTTTTAAAACAATACTTAAATAATGCATTCCTCCAAAAGGATTGCTTTCTCCACCTCTTTTCAAACTTACTTCACCCCAACATCATTCATTGCATATATGCTTTGGGGTTTAGGGGTTTTGTTTCTAGAGCAGCCTATTTCCCTTTTGTGTTTTGTTGTAGAGGGGACTTTTTGCTACTAGCAAATTATGGGATGAGATTTCAAAGCATGTTTTTGTAGCTGTTGTATGCATTTAGGAGCATGTGGAATCAGCATTTATCTTCCACGCTGCCACAGCTACTGCTCTGTCCTGCCCCATCTGGATGGACACAACAAAGGATATCATGCCTTCACAGCTCTCAAAATCATTGCTGATGCCATTCTGATATTTCAAACCTGTCTAAAATGCAAATTTGCTTTTTCAGGGAAAAAAAAGCACATAGACTTTACTATAGTAATGAACCAGGTTCATCTGTTACCATGGTCTGCCTTCCAGTTTTTCTGGGTAAAGAGAGATTTTACTCTCCAAGTTTGAGGCAAGGACACAATCCTGTCTGAAATGCTGGGTGTCATACAGTTATGGAAATCAGCAGCTGACTGTTCTGACACTTTTTTAGGTCACCACAATAAAAAGATACAAGAAGAAAGAGTGCTATGAACATTAAAGGATATTTTTTTTTGCTCTTCAGCACTTCCAGAAGCATGTTGAACCATGTGTGGTATTTCCTATGCTCCTTTGTTTGGATAAACTTATTAACCACCAGATGGTGCTGAAAATGTTCTTCAAGTCTTGCAGAGAACACAAAGACACTTCTGAGCTAACATATAATTTCACTTGAAATGAAACAACCTGCTTAATGTTTTTGTTGTGTACTTGAACCTCAGAAAACACACAAAGTCAAAAGCAGGGGGCCTCGTGGTTAAGAAAACTGAATTCAAGGCATCAGGAGCAAGGGAAAAAGAAAGGAGAGAAAGCAGTTCCTGGTGAAACTCCTTTCCACAGAAAGCATCATCCACACAGAACTGCATCTCATATCAGGCAGATGTTCCCAGGACTTTTGTTTTATGCTTAGCTTATGTATAAACATGCTGTGAAAAACAGATCTGAAAATAGCATGTTTTTTTAATGGCATGCCTGTTATTCTGCTGCTTCCTAGGAAAACAATGTCTTGAAGCTGTCCAGCTTCTAGAGGAATAGCTTGTCTAGGATGTAGCAGTCACCTTCTCACAAAGATAATTTGAAAACTAAATTTTTCAGGGTGTTGGGGGTTAGATCTGTTTCTTTTTTTACTTACAGAATTTTTTCCCGTAAGTTGCTAGGAAACTAACTACCGGGTATTTATTGGCACTTAAGCGAAAAACCAAAAGTGGCCAGAGGAGCGGAGTGCAGCACCTGGCTGCACCTTTGTCCCTGGGAGGTTTCTCTCGGAGGGGGAAGGACGCGGCTGGGGCAGCCGCGGGCTCTCGCTCTCGGCGCCGGAGGGAGCGCGGTCAAGCTGTGCTGACTGCGGGGAGAATTCACTGTCATCACCCGAGCCCAGTCCTGGGGATCAACCACCCTCTGCCCGTGTGTCCGGGAATTCCGAGCTCGCTTTTTGCTGCCCTGTGGGAGCCGCTGTCCCGCCCCGCAGCTTCTCCGGGCCTGCTCTGGGTCTGGGCTCCACTGTGGCCCCGCACCCCTGCCCTGCCCGGACATCCCCCCGCAGCTCCAGCCACCACTGGAGCTCCTGGTACATCTCATCCACCAGCCCGGGATTCCTGCTCATTCCTGCCCTTCCAGCTTGGTGCTCCTCAGAGTCCTGCCGGGGCACCGGGGTCAGACTGTCCCGGGGTTTGTGAGGCAAAGCCTCTCCTCCTTCCCTTCCCATCTCGGCTGAGAAGGCCGGCGCGAGGTTCCCGCTTCTGTTTTGTTGTTAATGCTGTAGTTGTTGTTTTGTTTGCCTTGTTAGACATACTAGTAAAGACCTGTTATTCCTATCCCCATACTTTTGCCTGAGAGACCCTTAATTTCAAAATTATAATAATTTGGAGGGATGGTGTTTACATTCTCCATTCTCCAGGGAGGCTCTGGCTTCCCCTGGCAGACACCTGTGTTTCAAACCAAGACACAGGGCAAAAATATCTCCAAGATGCTAACAGTGATTCTTTATAAATAAAGAATCACTGTTAGCATCTCAATTTAAATGAAGCTGTTCTTAACCCCCTTTAGTGCAGGAACAACCCCAAATCTGCACTCACACACACACACACAAAAGGCGCAATTAATGGATTCTATGCCTTTGTGTTTTTCAGGTCAGAACCAGAAGTTCCAGTTCTGGTTCTACCACTAATTTCTTCCTGGCCTTTGTCTCAGTCAATACCTTAAGTATTGATGTTTCAGCGAGAGAAAAGCAAGAGGTAATTACATTTAACAGGAACATAATAAGAAATTGTTTGCTAAGTCACTCCTTCCTGGCCAGAGCAGTGTTTGACAGCACAAGTCATCCCACATGCTTGAAGTGCACAGGTCTTAAATTTCAGATTTGAATCAGCATATATCCTAAAGCCATATTTAAACCATCATGTTTAGAGTACCCATCTTCAGGCCTTTTAGCAGCAAAAGCTCAGCAAAACAATAAACAGCCAATGACTTTCACTGCAAAATGTTATTATTTCAGATGTCAAAAATACGTTTTGGATACAGCTCAGCATTCCTCTGGTGCCAATCCACCTGGGAGCACTGCTGGCCAAGCAAAGCACCCTGTGCTTAATTCTGTTCCTTCCCAAACAGCTTTCAATGTAGTTTGCATGCCACTCAACACTGAGATTGAAGTTTGATTTGAAAGACTTCTGTGAAGGACTTCTGGCATGCATTTTAGAAAAAGGTATGGAAATAAACAAAGCTCAATCATTGTTTCTTCCATTCTTACATCCTGTACAGGATGCAGGCACAGGGGCTTACAATCTCATGGGAAAGCATCATAAATAAAAACACTCCAGGCCTATTCCCGTTCAGTATAGCATGACACATTTGATATAAAGTTCAATTTCTAAAATAATAGCACTAAAAAAAAACAAAACCCAAAAACATACTAAGTACAGAGGTACAGAGTTAGAGCTTTGTGTTGATATGCATCAGGAAAAAGTATTTTAAACAGGATGAACTTGGAAGTGAAAGCCGAGACAACAGAGACTAATTCTGATACTGCATAAATCCTGGGGCATGCCAATATGGAGAAGGGAAAATTTCTACCACAGGTCAATCCCAAACCTCAGTTCAGGGTAAGAGTTCTTGCTATTGCAATGATAAGGCAGATATTAAGAAGATATTTGATGTAGTTGTTGCTTAGGTAGCATTGAAATCCACAATTATGTCCTACATGCATGAGGGAGCAAATATTAGACAAATAAAATGTGTTCTTGCACCTCCTGCAAAACGTTTGAGCTGGCCCACAACACAGCATGGGGGGTAGGGGGCACAGAGCCCACGGAGTCAGCCTGAGTAAGGTTACAGCCTCACACATCCTCTTCAGGAAATCACTTCAAGCTTACACAAGATCCGCTGTCAGAACAGACTGCACTACCAGGTTACAGGCAAGAAACACCCTCAAACAGTCCTGGTGTCACTTGCCAGTTAATTTTACACCAAGCACGATAATTTAAAGGGGTAGCTCTTGTTAAAGATGGCAAAAATGTACTGGGATGTCATCTATGAACGCCTGGCACATAAAGCAAATATGGTGAACTTCAGTGGTATGTCCTGTTTGTTGGGAGTGAGTGCACGTACCAGAATGAAAGAGTGGGCACACAATTTCAATGATTAGCCCTAAAAAAAGATTTAATAAAGCATGTATTGAATAGTTTCTGTCTGATAGCTCTGGAGCAGCTGATGTGCCTTTGAACACCATTAGAAACAGAGAAGAAAGGTTGAGGTGCAAGTTAATTATGTTCTCTGAAAGATTAGTGCCAAAAAATATTGAAAGGGAATGGTCTCTGTATGAAGGAAATTAACTAGAAGAGCCACAGGAGGGTGGAGCTGTCTGCCAACAACATTGTCCCTCACACCACAGACAGCACAGGGCAGATGTTTTTGTGTTAAACATCAAGAAAATCCTTAACATGAAAAAAATTTAATCACTACTTTCAATGGCATAGTCAAAGCCTCTCTGACTTTTAATGTAAAGTCAAGTTGCTCAGAATTTTGAAATCTTTGAGAATGTATCATTTTTATATGAACTACCACAGAATACAGTAATTAATTGCCTCAATTTTAGGACAGAAAGATGTCAGTTCATCATTATTTTCACTCTGATCAGCCTGTCTGCTCTGTGGTTGTACTAATGTTTTGCTAAGTTTCTGTTAATTTGTTTGATTTCTGTTGAAGTATGTATTTTGAAATTGCATGTTCATTTTGCAAGGGGGAGTACTATTAAGAGAGGGATGTGTATGCTAAATTCAGTAGTCCTTAATATCTATTTTGAAAATCATTTGGCCAATAGACCTGAAAAAATTCAACTTTTGTCTCCAACTTAAAACTAACAAGGTCGTAAATTCTGACAGATTTTGATATACTGGTTGTCCCAAAGCCATTTCAAGACTTACACTCCTAACTTTGGCAGTTACTATAACTTTCATTCCTGTCAGCAGTTACCTTAGAGCGTGAATGCAGTATATCATCCTGGGGATGTTTTTCCTATCATAGACATCCGTAGTCTCTGGATAAAAGATCTAAAAAAGCAAAGAGCACACAGTTAAATGAGAATACTTATTACTGAACAGAAATGTTTACTCTGCAGACCCATACCTTAAATTTACAGAGTTTCAGCTGTTACTTTTATACAGCTATGAGTCACATCTCTTCTGATGTTATTTTATCAGTAGTTTTCATAAAGAAGAGCTTAATAAAGCATAAAAGCTACTTAATAAGAGGGGAAAAAAGGAAGATAAGTAGGCAGCATTTCAGCAAGATTTTTAGAAAATGTCCTTTGGCATAAGCTCAGCCAGTAGTGCTTGTCCTCTACAGACACCCAGAACCTGGAATGCAGTTACAATTTGCAAAGCCTCATTACAAACCAAACCTATCAAGTATGGCTTAAAAATGCATAATTCTAATTGCCAGCACCCCTAACTCTGTGAATACATCATTTACAAAGGAAGATATTTAGAGAGAGGGATATTAAGCAATTTAGCCAAGAAGTCACATCATAAGTTCCAGTTCTGGTTCTACCACTAATTTGTTCCTGGCCTTGGTCCCAGTCACTAAACACTGTTTCTCCACAAAAATATAATAAAAAGGCTTAGTTAACCGTGAGAGTTGGCAGCATGTTCCCAGCCCAGGCTGGTCACTCGGGGCTGCACTGTCCCATGGTTAATAGGACCAGACTGACTAAGTCAGGAGCACAGTGCCCTCTTCATCATTTGCTCAAAACAGCTTTGTGAGGGAGAATTAGGAAAGCTTTTGGCCATGACCATCCTCTGCGACAGAAACGCAATCTTTCAGAGGAGGGATGACAGGGTGGAAATCAGCCAGCTGACCAGAGGGCTGAAGGACTCAACTGGAAAAAAAAAAAAGGGCAGGAACCCTTTCCATCTCTCTGGCATTTCTGAAGGCAATCATGAGAGCCCTTTTCTGGTTACAGGCACCTGCAGGAGTTTGCTACAGTGGCTGACCATTAGTCCATTTAACCCTTCAAGCAGTGTCCCCATTGTGCCTGGCCACAGTGTCTCTGGCAGGCAGGCACCCTGGAGTGGGGAACTGCTCACCTCAGCCTTTTGAGTGGCTGCCAGAATGCACAAACAAGCAGCGTAGGAGTTTGCACACAGCCCTTTCTTGAAGGGTTTTCATCCAAAATAGACTCACTGGTGCCCAGAAACAGCAGCAGAGGGGGGAGATGACAAGCGAAGACCCGCAAGGAGGAAGGTAAATGTAAGAGGTGACCCAAGAAAGCAGCTGGTGGAAGAGGAGCAGCAGCAGAGTCACGTAGATGCACTGAAGGGTGCAAGAACAGTCTGGAAACAGGGTAGAGGCAGAGAAACTGGGACGCACAGTAAGAGGAAGAGGCAGCAAGAGGCGTGATGTGAAGAGGTAACCTAAAGGAAGCAAATATTTAAGTTTTCTGTTTTAAACCACACTCCTTTCAGGCCCACCCCAGAGACTGCATTAACAGCAAGATATCAAGTGTTTGAGCCAGCTCAAACACTGCTAGTGTCTGCTAGTGTCCCTGCCTAAAGGACTGCTAGTGCCCCTGCCTCAGCCCACACACACCAGCAGCACAGGACTGACACTCCCACTGCCTTCCACATTACCTTCTCCTCAGATTTGGTTTTTGAATTCTCCCTTCCCTGTAGACTCACTGTGAGGAACTGTTTGTGCTCAAGCAGATTAGAGGGGATGTCAGTGAGCCAATAATTTGAGACAATTTCTTTGCTGAAATTTAAAGGCTTACCTTAGGTAGACCAATGGACTCCATTGCCCTTAACCACTGCACGGTGTTGTCAGTGTGCCGAAAATGAAGGCCAGATCTCTATTGGAAACAAAGAACATTATGGAAGTCACCTTAAGCAAATTCTCTACTTATTGACCCTCCTGTTGTTTCCCAGTTTTATATCCTGAAGTTGAGTTCACAGATTTTTCCCTTATTTGAACCCAGAGACCAAAGTGTAACAGCTTCAGTTTTGCTAATGAAGCATCCTAACACATCAACAGCTCCACACTGAGTTCAGCTCCTTTTTTCATGTTACATAAGCCGGATTTGTACCCATCAGAGTGGACTGTGATTGAAGTAGAAATTTGTACTCTCCCTCAGTATTCTTTGGGAGTAGAGGCTGATGTCAAAGACAAGGAACCAAAACACAGAAGTAGTAACACTGCTCAGTACTACCATGAAGAACAGATAAGGAAGTCTTGGAATTCTTCAGTTTTACCTGAATACCTGCCCTGACCCTCTCTAAAGCCAATGCAAGCAGCATAAGAATAAAGTGTAAAAGTATTCTTTATTTTACTTTCGATGTTATTTTTTAAGATAAAGAGAAAAAGGAATCTCTCAAGTTTTGGAGATTTTTCAAGAGAAACATTTAAATGTAACTGGAATTCTTAACCATAAAGTTCTTCTGCCCCCTCTATCTATTGAGATAATGCATTCCATTGTGGGGCTACTGTGTATGAGTATATATTTCTGTATTATCAAGGTTCTTGAAGCTAGCAAAAACCTGCACAGGGAACAAGCTAAGCTCACTTGCTGGTAGCTTGGTTTTTTGCTTCTCGTTGTTAAATTTGATAAAATAAGCACAAGAGATCTAATGAAATGAATTTCAAATATGCTTCCACACAAAATGAAAAAAGCTTGAAATAGTTATCAAATTGCTTTTGACTTCTATTCCTAATGAGAAACAACTTTATAAGTTGCAAAGCTCATGTTCTCCTTGGAACCAGAAATGTAATTTGTGCAGTTTTAAAAACTTGAAGCAAGACCAAAACATTTTTTCTAAGGGTAGAATATTTCTAACTTATCATACAGGCTTCTTACAGCTGTGCATCTTCCATCCAGTCCCTACATTCTTAAAAGAAGGATACAGAAAGGTAACCAGCCATGCTTGGGAATCTTTAAGAGCTGGAAGACAAACACTACTGGGTTTTGTCATCCTGGTAAGAGAACTGAGAAAGTTACTACCTTGTAGCGTGCCTGCTCCACATCATAGATCTTTTTGTCTGACACCACATTAGGTGCAAAGAATTTTGCAAGCTTGGCAAGGTAAACACCATTTCTTAAGCCTTCTTCCAGTTCCGTTGTTGGGGGCAGCTCTTCGTCCAAGCAGACCTCCATCCATCTACAGAGACATTTGAGAAACATTACAGCTTTTGCCTTCAACTATCATACTTTAAATGTCACCACCACAATGTAATTGTAACAGAGAAGAAGAAGGGCTATGGAGAAAGTTCTCATATTTGTTCACATGGCATATCAAAATGATCAGAGGATGATATCTGTGATTGTAACCCATCAACAAGCAAACAGCATGCTTTGAAGTATTTACACCCCAAGAGGTCTACCTCAAATATTTTGAACAGTACTAGGCTTTTGAATAAGCAGTAATTTAAGATGAACACTAGAAGAAAACGTGGAGTGTTGTGTATTACTGATGTTTGCATTTAATAAAACCCCTGTGATTTCTATGCCAGTGCTGGACCTCATGAGCATCAAGGGCAGCAGTGTTCTGGGTGAGGTGGGTTCCTGTGCAGCACCACCTCACAGCAATGCCCAGCCCAGTGCAGAGCACTCCTGCAGATTATCCTCCTCCTGCTTGGGAGCTCTCCACTCTCACCCATGAAATGCAGTACTGGCGCTGGAAGGATGAGGGAGGGCTTTGTGGAAAAGCCCAAGGTGATTTACACATTTGAGGTCTGCCTGGCAGGAAGTAGGTTGAAACACGGCTCCTAGTTAGTGACAGCAACTAAATCCTGCAGGGTGCTAAACTAGTTATGAATTTGAGACTTAAGGTGTGATGGACATGGTAGTAGACAGAAAACTGTATTAATTGAATACATAATCAGTTCAGAAGACAAATAACAGACATGAAACTGCATTATCCAGTATGTTTATATTGCGTAGCCAAGAGAAACTGCTTCCAAGAAAGATGAGTGTCTTAATCACTGGACCAGAAGTTCTTTACATTGGTGGTCTAAGGGTTTTGGCCCTGTGATATTATTCTTATTTCCAGCAGCTAAATCACATTACAAGAGATTTAAATCTGCTTAGTTCTTCACAGTAATTTTTTTTTGTTTGCTTAGTCAAACTCCCGTGCTTTTAAGACATTAATATCAACATAAATAAGAAAGTTGAAGGGCAAGAATAAAGTTGAAGACATTAGTTTGCTTTGCTTACTGTCACTAAGGCAGTGTCACTGTAAGCAAGACAGTGTTACAAATCTAACATCACCTCCATAGGGGTGACTTCAGAAACCAGAAATCTTGGATCCAGGTTGAAAGTGAGCCAGTTTTCACTCCACCATGTAGAGAAGAAAGCTCACTACATGATTTTTTTTTCACATCAAAACTCTAGACTAATGTTCTGCTCCATTCCACTCTTGGATTTGTTACAGGACATACGAAAGTTGTTTCACTGAAACACAGACTACCCATAGAGCTCTGTGGGAAACCAAGACCCATAAATCCAACACAGTATCACACAAAACTGCACTGAGCAAGTGTCATTAGGAGAGCTATATTCTGCAGTGTAAAACCTCCTTAGTGAGGAGAATAGTATTCCTGATGAATTTCCCAGCTTTATCCTGCACTGTATGTTCACGTGTTGAGTCCATGCCAAGGGTCTCAAAATGGCTTTTTATAAACTAAATAGATTTATACACTAAGGCATCACACTTGGCTTCTCCAAAAAAGACAAGGAAGAATATACAAAGAAAGCGTACTTCTAAGCAAAATATGAATTTTACCGGAGCCACTTAGCTTTTCCTATAGACTTTTTTTTTTTTTCCCCCTAGAATGTGCCTTCTAGAAAAAGAACTGTACATATTAGCACCAGGAGCTTGCTGAACCATAGCAGGTATTCACCATGAGCCACAGCTGACTCTGCTGTTCAATGGACCATCTCTAGAGATAAGAACTGTGTGCCCAGAGCAGCATTTTGCACCTTGCACTGGATTCTTTGCAGTTCTCAGTTTTCTTGTGAAAGGGTTTTTCTAACATCTGAAGTCCAGGGCACCAATAAGGTACTGCATCTTGAAGGAGATGTGTGTACATGTGTGTACATGTGCCCATCTGAAATTTCTTCCTTCCAGTACAAAAATTTACTGCTTACATTTAAAACTGAGTAATTCCTTGAGCTCTAAATAAGAAGCTTATCCAAAGTGAAAGCTACTCCTCAGCTTTTCAAACCTCTTGTAATTCAACAACAGTAAAATTGTTGTGGGTTTTTTTTTTTCCGGCATGGCAATAAGCCTTTAAAATTAATCTGGAACCCTCCTGTTCTAGTTAGGGAGGCTACTGTGTCTAATGGGTAAGTGCAGTACCCTGTAGGACAAACAGAAAACAGTATGAGGATGCAAAGGAAGAAGAAAAAAGGTAATGTAGAATACAAATGTCAAACCAACAAGTACAGAAAAATATACAAGGGAATAAATCTTTTGAGAAGGAGAATGTTAGTAATTCAGTGGGGAAAAAAAAAAAAAGAGGGAAAAACTAGAGAGAACTAAGTAGAGCAGACATGAAAGATGCATGGTTTCTTTCCATTTATAGCCAGAAATCTTTGGGTTACATCTACTCTAGAAAAAATTAGGGGTCTGCAATTGGGCAACTAACAGCATTTGCTAATCAGTGTCCAAGACTGAGAACACAGCTACAGCTGTATTACATGTAAGATATATTTTTCCAATGTCTGGAAGCTGCAGAACTTAGCTACAACAAGATCTACTCTGAAAGGATTTCTGTGTTTTGCATGTTTAATCAGAGGAAGGAAAAACCTCAGGATTTTAATTAAATCCTGCTCGTATACAAACAACTTTGTAACTTAGTTATGCAAACAGCTGGAAGGTGCTATCAGTATTCCCCAGAGCCTTCTCTTCTCCAGGCTGAACAATGCCAACTCTCTCAGCCTGTCCCCACGGAAGAGGTGCTCCAGCCCCCTGATCAACCCTCCTCTGGAACCTGGTAGAATAAGTCACATCTTCCCTGTGCTGTGACCCAGAGCTGGATGCAGCCCTGCAGGTGGGCTCTCAGCAGAGCAGAGCAGAGGGGCAGAATCCCCTCCCTGCCCTGCTGCCCACACTGCTCTGGGTGCAGCCCAGGACACGTTTGGCTCTCTGGGCTGTCAGTGCCCATGGCTGGGGCACGGTGAGCTTCCTGTCAACCAGTATATCTATAGCACTTTTCTCCCCAGTGGTTCTTGCAGTTACAGAAGTTTTGTTTCCTTTACACTGATTCAGTTAAAAGGCAATTGTGGTTTTAAACAAAAGAGCCATTACTTCCAGCCTTGTGAGGTTCTGCTTTTCAAGACATAGTTTGGTGAGTTTATGAAGGTTATTATATGACATGGTCAGCAGGAGCATACTGGACTGAGAAAACCAGAAATGCTTCTAGTTTTGTTTCATTAAGTGAAACAGGGAATATCCACATGACAGTAAGGATTTATAGATACCTTTGGAGCAATTTATTTTGCTTTGAGGCTAAAGAGGCAGCACTGGTTTTGGCTCACCCACTGTTTTTCTGAGCACAAGAACTGCAGCATCAGCATCACCTTTAAGTCTGTTGCAGAAACTGTTGCCCAAAAAAATAGTTAATATCATTGATGCACATGATGAGGGGTCTATAACTCAATCTTAGTATGTTTTCCTTCAGTATGAAGCTTGTAGAGTAAGGCTATTGCAGCTATCAAATGTGCACATGCATTTCTACCATCCTTTTTTAAGAGTATAATCCCATAAACTGTATTTTTAACAACCTTAACTTACATACTGAGGTAGGCCATGAAAAATTGACCTGATGGTGAACATGATGGTTTATTTGATCACTCATTTAAGCTAAACCCAAACCCAGCTCCATGGTGGAGGGACAAAAGTCAGCCTCAGAAAGCATAGTAAAGCATACAGCATCACTGAAGTTCTGGGTAGTACCATCCAAAATTAACAATCATTTGAACAGTCCTACAAGTTACCCATGTCAGTTATAGTCTTACTGTTTGGATAAAACATGCATAAGCACACATTTTCCTGAAGATAGATGCTTGGGAATGCATAAGAACAGCCCACTTTGATTTTCATAATACTGTAGTACTTGCCAACACAGAAACAAAGGATTTGCCTTAGACAAAAAAACAAGCCTAGGCCTGATCAATGAAAATATATCTCCAAAACTTTGGTTCCAATACACTGTACTAGAGAGTCAGCCAGGAGGGAGTATTGAGGCACAATTGCCTTTTGCTTTGCTCAGTTCTGTTTTAACTCTTGACAATCCATGGCAGAGCTGTTCAGCAGTGAATTTCTGGCAAGGTAACAATGACAACTTTTATGCCAGACTCAAGAGCAGCAAACAGCTTGCCACTCACCAGGAGATCCGTTTTCCACATTTGATCATGTACTGGAACAGATTGCCCAAAGAGGTGGTGGAGTCTCCCTCACTGGAGATATTCAAGGGCTGGCTGAACTCGACACTGTGCAATGTGCCCTGGGACGACCCTGCGTGAGCAGGGAGGTTGGAGCAGATGAGTGACTGTGGTCCCTCCCAGCTTTAACCATTCTGTCATTCTGTGAAAAAAGTGGCAGTAAAATGAGCTCAGACTGCATTTAAAACCAAAACCCCCTGGCTGAATCTCATTCAAGGCAAGGACAAGGGAACTGGAAGCAACATTGCTGCACTACGAACTTAACCAGTTGTGAAGTTGTTATTGGCAGTCTGTGTGGTCAGCAAAGCACACACACACAGAGGTCAAGAGACTGGAAATGCTGGAGTCAATGTTCAGTGGAGAAAAGAGGACAACCCACCCAAAGCCCATCACATTCAGCACACAATTGTGCAGTAAAATTTATACTTTTGCTGCCCTGCCCTTTCAGATTTATGCCGCAAGATGTAGATCCAAGGGCACGAGGTTTGTGCCTTGTGGGAAGTAGATCTTCAAAGAAGAAAGGATGGGACTCCAGAGCCAAAGCTCAGAACACTGCATGCTGCTGTGGAAAAGGTGTAGTGAAGATGCAGTGAAAACAAGATAAACAAGTAACCATTCATTTATTACCTCCCTTGCTCACAACCACAGCCTTTCAACCTAGTTCAGCACAAGTTAAGCAGACTGCTGACCTGGAGAGTACAATTTGGCCAACTTATCCGAAAAAAAATTCTTTTTTTTTTTAGAAAATAATAGTTACCACAATGAGACCCAAAGTAAAATGTTAGATTCTAGCTTTAAATGTCTGTGAAGAGGTGGAAGTGGTTTTACTTGGAGATATTCAGAAATCTACAACTGTCTGAAGCATGTGAACTCATAGTTTAGAATTCCACACTATTATGTCCCTAGTTTCTGAATCTACAGATTTGTTAAGGAATTTCAGCTCTTAAATTTTCATTTCCTTAAAAAAAATATAATTTCCTTTTAGCTGTCAAGGTTCCCTTAAATATTGTTTTATAAAGGAGGATGACAGCAGCCAAAACAACCTAGGTGCATTCCTTGGCTGAGTAGTGGGGTGGTGGTAATGTTGATTTGTTTATAAGGAAAACCTGTATGTTAACTTTGGAATTTGTTCTCATTATTCTGCAAGTTTTGGTATGATACATCTCCTAAACCAGAAAATTTAGGAAAAGGATATTTCACAGAAAAACCACAGGGTACTTCCAGAGGAAAGGCATGCAAAGCTTCCAGCCATTCCATGAAAACAGATACATAAAATTTGAATACCATCACAGCAAAAACTATTTAGTTGTATTAAAAAAGTGCACAACCTTGGAGGCTTGACTTTGAGGCTGTGGAGAGTAGAGCAGGTAAATGAAAAAACTACTTCCTTCACACCCTTTTCCCCTCCCTCATGTTCTGGTACATTCAGCTCCAAACCTTTCTTACAGATGGGAGCCTTAGCTCAAGTCAGAGCTACAGTTTTCTGCTGCCAACTTACACCTGAAGCCAGACACCCTGGAAACATCTAAATTTGAGGCTCTAGATTCATACTTCTGCGAGTCTCTACTGCATCTAAAGTTTTACCCATCCTAAGAACTTAGGTTGTCTGAAAGAAATCAAATTTTGTGATTGTGGGTCACCACAGTAAGTAAGGTGTGATACAGGTCACCCCAGTTCCCTCATGTTACATACAAGAACTAATTTGAAGGCAACATGGAGACACCATGAATCACTTGGTTACACCAGGTCTCAGAACTTCAGCACATAAAGACAATGTCAAATGCTTTAGTAAGAAATTTTGGATAAAATTGCAGTTGTCAATTTTTTTTTTACACTTCCATAAATTGTATCAAATTCAAAGCTGCGTATCTTTGAGTCTCCAGCTAGCGTTCAATTTAACAGAATCTCAACTCTCTACAGTCATGATTTCACCAGCGGGGATACTGACTTTCAGCAAGTGCTACACTGAAAACTATGTAACATCCATGTGTGGATTCTTAGTGCATAGATGTTAAAACAATACAGATCTCACTGCACATTTCTGCATTTAGCTGAGCAGTGCATGCCAGCCTGAGGTTTGTTGCGACATTCATTTCCTTGATCAAAGCCCTTGTGATGTATTTCATATTCAATTCAGATAAGCAGGAGCTAGGAGCAGTGACGCCTTGCCTGACCTGCACAGAGCCCTAAACTAGCAATAAATCATGTCAGCAACATTTTTCCACACCAGATTTCTGCTGCCATGACAACACTGCTATGTTTACAAAATAATCTTAAAGGTGTTATAAAACTCAGCTGCACAAGATGGCAGCACAGATACTACGTGCTGGTTTAATCTGTTTGATTCCAGCCACCCTTTATGTGGGTTAATCAGTGATTAAGGTCCACAAGGCAAGGTGCTGCTCAGGAAGCTGGCTCTGGAGCCCTGACACAGCCCCAAGGCCATTGCAGGCTGCACCCAGCAGCAGCCAAGTCCTGTTTACTCAGCAATCTTTTGGTGGAGAAAAGATGTAGAGACCCTCCACCAACACCACAGCTGACAACAGCAACACACCGTGCATGTGCTCCAGGACAGTCCTCAACCTCAGCAATCAGCAAGGATTTGTTTTGCTGCCTTGTCTGTTTGCAGAGACTTTAAGTTTTAGCACCAGGTATCAACCACAAACTCGGGGACCGTCTATAGAGATAATGGTGCTTGAGTGGGGGCCAACAAAGCCCAGGCTGATGGCCACAGAGATGATGCCTCATCCTTTCCCTCTGCTCTTGGCCTGGCTTCAAGCTTCCAAGGTCTAGAGAAGAAAGCTGAAGAGGCAGTAGGAAGACCAGTGCCAGGAAGGGAGCTCAGCATGGTGGTAGAGACTGATTAACCGCAGCAAGTATGTGTCCTTAAGAAACCTCACTTAATTCTTCTAAGTAGAAACAACAGGTTACCTGAGCAAATGAGGTGGAATTATTAAGTCTGTGTTCAAAGGTCTCCGGAGAGGAAAAGTATCTGCTGATTGTATGGTCTGAAGTAGCCCTTTCTTTATGCAAAGAACTGGATTTTCATTTGAATGAGAAGGGGAAATAAAGGATGGAACTATAAGGAATAGTGCTAAAAATCTTGCAAAACCTGTGCAACTAAGTTAACACCACTCATATTGACATGCATCACCCAGCTGCAGTGTCTAGACCAGTTTTAATAGCCTTCTCTTCCAACAGGCAACAGAGACACAACTGCAGAAACACAAGTATTCCTGTGTTAGTCTGGCAGTGGTGGCTCAGTGGCTCCTGGAAAGCATAATTTCAGGCAGATGACAGACCCAAATCACTAATGCAATTTTAGGTAGTGCAGACACAAGCTCTGTAACGAGTCCCACATACAAACATAAAGGGTCTCCCTATAAATAAAACAATGCTTTTCTCTGAAAAGAAGAGTTGAATTTGGCACATGAAATAATCTAAACTTAGTTTTTCACAAATCTGTATAGACACCAATTTGATAAACAGAAGCAGACACAGCAATAAAAGCATGTATACACTACAACATTTGTATGTGTGGAAATGTTGCAAAACAAGTTATCCCCCCCCAAACACACCGTGTTTGCTTTAGGAAAACACTGTAGACTGTAGTTTAGACTTTCACATTATACTGTCTTGCTACATGCTACAGCAGTTTGCTTTGCTCTATTATGTCTTCTAGCTATGGTATGGTAATGCAGTTTAGGACACCCTTTTAAAACAGCATATGATATTTTAGATTTACCAATTTAAAAGGTTCTGGCCTGGAATAATCTCATAGTTTTCCAAGGAATCCACTTCAGAAGATGTATGCCCCTGGCAAGCCTCAGAAATGTGGCAGTAAAATAACTAATGAGTCCTGGAGATAATAATCTTCACACCTTCTTCACACAATAGTCCCACTAATCTTAAATCACAGTCTTTACCCAGAGCCCGAACCCTGCCATGGCAGTAATTCCTATCCAAATCCACAGAAAATAGAGCTATAGTCTCTGTGATCTATTCAACAGTCATCTTGATGTAGCTGCTACTGAACCTAAATCACAGCTGTCCATTAGGAAACATGCATCTTTCGTTCAGCCTCTCCCAAAATCCACTGCATCATCAGATGTGCTGTTTCTAGCAGCTGTCAAACTAGCCACTCATGGAAGGATGTCTAAAAACACCATCAAAGTAATGCAGTAATTTTTACATCAAGATCTGGATGTGTTTGCCCCTCACCACTGCGAAGTGCCTTCCAAGCAAGTATTAGTCCTCAGCTGTCCAGAGGGATATGCTATTACCCTTCTTTGTAGGTGAGAGGACAGGCTTAAACATTACCACCATGCCTGCAATCATCAAAGCTTTCTAGGAAAGAAAAGTGACCCAGGGAAGTACCTCCAGTGTAGGTTCAACACAGAAGTTTTTACAAGTGTTAAAGTGTTAAAGCCAAGGCTATGATTCAAGACCAGCAACAGGAGAGAGCTCTGCCTGCAGACCTGAATATTGGGAGCTGGATCAGTAGAAACCCTCAAAGGAGGTGCAGACTAAAGATTTCATTGAGGCCACAGAGAAGACCTATGGCAGAGGATGAAACCGAACTTGAGCATTGCAGGATACAGAATACTGTTCTGACTCCTTGGACATTTATATTTTCCTGTCTAATATCTGACAAATGTTAGTTTTGCAACTAGCAACAATTATGCAGGTACAGAAACCATAAAATAACCCAAGAATACATCTACTGGACAGGCAGCTGGAACTTTAAAAGAAAGGTGCAGGACAGGAGCCAAATCAGAATTAAAAGCCATGCATGAGAGAGCAGGATGTTAAAGTAGCAAAAAGATTGAAAGAACCAGCTTGTGAAAGGCTGAGCTGTTGTTCAAAGCATTTAGTGTTATGTAAACTCTACAAAACTGCAACAAGGACTTGGTCCTGTGTCAAAAAGAAACAAAAGTTTGAAGAATAAAGTTAAAACCAAGGCATTTAGGTGACATATAACATGCACAGCACCTACAGTTACATTTTCCTGTTTACTTCTTCCCATGGTTATGCAAGAAATGCTCTCCTCCACTTTCCATGGCTGGAGAGACAGTAGTCCTCTACCCATTTAGTACCAATCTATAAAATTCTGAGAAGCACAAGCACACAAATTGAGTCTGGCGTAGATGAGGAAAATGCAGGCAGCAGTATATAAGAACATTTACTAATCCACAAAGAAATGAAGACTGAAGCAATGAATGGTATGACTTTATACTGGTGAAGAAAAGCAGCCGTTCTATAGGAGAAAACAGGAAAAATGTTCAGGAATAAAGTGCCCTGCAGCCTCACCTTCATCATCAGAACATAAGCTAATAACTGCTGAACAAATCTTTGGATCCTCCAGGACCGTATCTTTTTGCCAGTTTCAAAACTACATAGTGTTTTGTTCACAGACCTGAGGTAGAAAGTTAGCACTGCTTTACACTAAGGGTCATAACCAGAATTTCTGTATGATGTGTTGACATCTTCTGGGACACTATTTGGCTCAAAGGCCACCAACATGTCACTGGTGTTTCAGGTCTGTCTTATGGAATCTAGAACCAGTTGAGGACAACCCTTTCCTTGCCACCACATTGACTCCAAGAAGAACTGGCTGTAATTTTCCCAGTGTAAACTGGAGGTTTTCTTGAGAACATATAACTAAATGCTACATAAAATAGTAATTGACATCTCAAACACATCTTTCTAGATAGCACTTAAGATACAGCAAAAAAACCATTCTTTAAGAAAATGGACTGGAGAAATTAAGTGGTAAAACGAGGTTTTAGCTGCAAAACTCTAAAATAGTCACTTGGAATGAGGAACGTAGTAAGGAATTATATTAATGCATTAAGGTAGCAATAGGACAGTCTGAAAACTAAACTGTAGTTCAAAGACTAGGTTAGGCTAGGAAGAAAAAGAATTTATTGTAATCAGCATGGTAAAAATTTAACAGTGCAATTAATCATATTGTGCAACAAATACCCAGTGTCTGGAGGCAGTACTTCAATTTAAGGGTTTTGGGATCACCATCCCCAACATCCCATACACAATCTCCTCTCCAAGAGCAAACAGTGATATACCCCAATCAGAGTACTCACTAAGTGATAAGAATCTCCCATCTATGCCCTAGTATTCAAGTTACTCAAGACAATATGACAGGTACAAGAAATAGTTGATTAACTAAGAGCCTTCCAGTTCCCAGCAAGACATTAAGGACTGGCAACAGCAGGCTACTGGGACACCATCAAAGGCCACAGACATGTCAATGTTGTATCAAGTCTGTCTGATGGAATCTAGAACCAGATGAGGATACCCTTCCCTTGCCACCACCTTCACTCCAAATACCAGAACATAAAATGTTTCCTCCTGTCAAAAAGCAAAAAAAAGAGAAGTATTTCAGTGTTTTGAATGGGTAAACCATCTATCAGCAGCTACACTGCTGGCTGGCTCCCCTCCCCAGGCTGCCCTCACTGTCTGGCCAGCTGACCCAGTAACACAAGAGCCACACCTCCGTGGCTGACCCAGGCTCTGATGTCCTGTAACACCACTCCCACTGCAGCTGCCACTCAGGCAAGCCAGGAATGCCTCTGGATATTCAGTGTCATCGTGTCAACCAGCAGCAGAAAAGCAGAGAGGCAGGCAACTCCTTGCCAGGGGCAGCCCAAGCCAAGTGGAGCGCATAGCAGCTACACAACCCCAGCCAGAATGCTATCACCAGCACTGGTCACATTGTTTAAACACAAGATGCCAGAAAAGTCTTCTTAAACCCTATTTTGGATGTTTGAGACTACTTATGAGAAACCACAGTGTTTTATGCAGAGTGGTAAATGTAAAACAAAGTTCTTCTTTGTTTTCTTGTTCACGCACAAAGAGGAAATAAAAATGCAAGAATTTTAAAATCTGAAGGAAAAACTGACAAGTTTTAGAGACTATTTCAAAGCATTTGTGGAGCTTATGTACTATATCTCTGTTTCATGTGAGTTTCAGCATGCTCTAACCCTCTAGCAAATTGTTAGCTGCACAAGGGTTTGCTCATCGATTTCTCTAGAAGTAATTTCTGAAAAATATAAACTGCTGCAGAGAAACTCAATAGAGACTTTTTCAATCAACACAGTGCCTTATTTGGAAATACTCCTGTACCACCTCCAAGAGCTTTCAGGTACGGAAATTAACTTTAAAACCTCTGTATTAGAAAGTGGAAATAGTGACACTGATCTTTATTTTGAAATTTAAGTGAAACACAGGACAGACACCCAGGCATCCTTATCAGCCCTCTTTCATAAGGAAACTAATTTTTAGGCTGGTATAGCTCACTTTATTAATGTCACAAAAAGACAACAAGAAAGAAGAAACACCCAAATGGTTTACAGGAGCACCTGCCTACTTTTCTTCCTTAGTAGCAGTAATGTCAGGGCCTTTAATCTGCAGCGAACTAACAATTTAACAAGACAAAACCCCCCCCGTACCTGTGAACTTGAACCAAAAGATATTTTAAGTCAATTTACCTTGCTGCCAAGCCTATTAATGACCTAGTTACTTTGATCAAGTTAATCAGCAACCCATCACAACTTGTTAACTCTCAGCCCTCCAGTGAGACCTAAGCGACTTAGGTTGCTATTTTGACCTGTGAATTTTACTCCCTTTTTTCCTCTGCCCATTCCTCTGCACTTTATCCCAATCAAATACAGCACCTGCATAGTGCTGTTCATGGGCTTTAGGAAGATCCTGCTGCAGTTACACCCAGAGGCCACCACAAAAACTGGATCCCCACTTTCCCCTCTAATTCATAGGGGTGTTTTTGTGTGTTTTTAGTAGGTATTCTGAGCTTCTGGCAGGTGCAGCCTGCAGAGCCTGACCATCCTGGGCAGGATAAAGGCCCATGTGAGAGGGCAAGCAAGGCAGCAGTGCATGGTGTGGGGACACCAGTCACATGCCAGGGCTGGGAAAACAACTGCCACAGGGGAGAGGAAGAGAAATGCAACTGCCACCATGCCAGACAGTTTCTGTCAACAAGAGAAAGGGACAGGAAGAGCCAACCACAGCAGAAACTTGATAAGGGAGACCCACAGGATGAACACCAGGACAGAAAGATCTACAGTAAGAAAGAGAAGGCCTGGTAGATGATGACTGAGGTTTTAAAGGAGTGTGGAGGGTTCTGTACCTTAACCCAGGTCAAGAACAAGATGCAGCTGGGCCCCAGCAAAAATAAGACTTGCCAAACTCTAAGGAATACAGAGGATCCCTACCCTTCCATCAGCTCAATTATTAGAAGGCTGAACATGAGCACTGGAAAAGATGCTTAACCAGGGGCAGGAAATTTCCTGGGGATCACAGCAGATTTGGCTGAAATAGTGAATCTAAAATTGTTCAAGAGAAACTTACAAAAAGAAGGAAGACCCCTAAAGAGAGTGTTGGTATAATTGTGCACATATTCCAACATATGCAAGTTGAAACTGAAGGAATACAAAGTTCTGAGCATCTTCATCCCTAGACATTCCCCTTCATGTAAGATTTAAAAAGTATGCCTTGCAGAACTTCTGCACATTTCCTTTGAAATCCAGCCAAATCCTTAAATAGCATATTTAATTCAGCTTTTCATATGAAATTCAATATAGTCAAAATGTCTCCATACTCTTCTTCCTCAGGAGAACTAATATGTATATTCAAAGAAACTTAACAGCCCAGTTGCTCTTAATTTTGAACATGAGAGTTACAGTCTTTGATTTCAGGAGTGCAAATGTTCTTGCAATGAAATGCAAAGCCCAGCAGAAGTTCCATGTTCACCAAAGCAGATGTTTCCTATGCAGAGGTGCAAGTTGTTTTTCTCTCACTGGGCTGCAAAAATACCCAAAGACCCTCTTTCATCTACTTCAGATGGGGAAAAAGGGAAGAAGCATAGTCTTCCAGCCCTTTTTGTTCCCTCATCACATAGTCAGCCACTAAAACTTCATCTGCTTCTAGTACCACCAAGCAGGAGACATTTGTGCAGACAGCCATTTCCAAGTTCCCCGGACTGGTAATATGTTTTTATCTCCACACTACAATAAGGGAGTTTCTCCAAAGTAGAAAAGCAGAATTCCACCCAGTTGCCAAGTAATACCTTGTCCCATCTTCCATAGCATCAAGTTCTCAAATAGGCCAAACCTTTGCAACTTTAGCATTCAGCTACTTTAAACATACTTGCTTATCAAGAGGCTGTAGGTTCATCCAAAACAAATTCACAGCTTTAAAATTCAAAAGCTGTGTTCAGGAGGTGCCTGCATCTCCTTCCTTGCAATGCTCCCACCACAACACCACACATAGGATAAGACCTGTTGAGACTATGCAGTAGGATGCTAAATGCTTTGTTTAAAAAAGAAAATAATCAAAATCACATTTTGCTTGTTACGGGTCTGGCAGAAGTAGGCCTCTCATGGAGGGGATGAACAATCATTTATACTGAAGAAACCAAACACTGTACCACTGAATTCTATAATATAGCCTGTGAATCCAGTATCTAAGTGGGAAGACTATTTATAGATATATACATAATGATATTTAAAGAATTTTGATGCCAGCATGTGGAATGACAGGCTGGAAAAGGAAGCACCAAGGGGCATTCAAGAGCTGAGCAAACCCCACTGTTGCCCATCCAGTGACTCAACATCTGCCCAACCTCTCTCCCTATTGCTATAGGGCACTGTCTGCAAGCTCATCGAGGTGACACTGAGACGTGGGCTGGGGAAGCACATGAAAGGAAATAAAAAAGCATACATCCAGCCTAATGAGCTAAATGGGATGCACAGCCCCTACTGGAGCAGCAAGTTTGATCAGCTCATTTGATAGCTACTGGAAATCAAAATGTTCAACAGCAACTGCCTTTCCACTAATCATCTTACACCTTATGTTGCCATTCAAGAAAAATAAATTATATTCATGCACAGTAACAGACAGTGAACATGTCTTTGAAAGAAACAGTAGACTAATTCTTCAACCCATCAACTGATCATGGCAAGTACATAATCTTTACTTCTCTTAGTCCTATGAAAAATCGTGGAATGTGCCCAGCATACAGATGGCATAAATTCTTAATTCAAAGATATCCCCTTGTCTCAGACAAAGAGCTGGAAATTATTCTCCTCGATATATCAGCACAAAAGTGCTTTTTCTTCACTATGGCTGGCCAGGGAAAGAGTACAAGCATTTATTCTTCAGAAGCAAGGTTGTTTTTTTCTCTTACAATTGATTTACAGACATGTTAAGTGAAAGATAAGCTGGCTTTTTAATATCACTCTGGTGGCAGATGTAGTCCTAAAATACAAGCAGCTTGTTTACAAAATCCCAAGCAACTTAATTCTACATTTATAAATGTATACGTTATTCTTGAATTATAGCACACTCCTTTCACACAGCTTACTTTACATAAACACTGCCTCTTTGCTCCATTCTGCTTTGCTTTGAAAAAAAACTCTCCTGCCACTGCAGCATACCACATCTCAGGGTGAAGTATTTGCAACAACTGAATTGAGAAACACCAACTGTGTGAAGCAAAAGAGTCAAGAAAATGCTAGATTAAGAAGGAGAACTTAGATTTTTTTTTCCCAGAACCTTTTCAGATTTTGTTATGTGTTGCATTTTTAAACTAATTTCATTATGTATGTATTCTACTAGTGACTGTACTTACATGCAAATGGTAAACTCCCAATCTCTCTCATGTTGGGTGTTAAGGTTAATTAGATTTTCCTATACGCAAATTTTTTAGATCATTTGGGCCTCTAAGTCAAACACAAACTTTACATGGACTTTTTTTTTTTTTTAATTTGAATTAAGATATTTGTGAGACTACTTGAGAGATAGAACTGTACATTAGAGTGTTTGCTGTATAGTAGAAACCACACATCTGCCTTTACTTTTAGGAGTTTAACTAGAAAATGATGGTGGACAAAATTTAAAACAGTGTCTTTACATTGCCAATTACCAGCATTCAACAATGGCCAGAAGTCAAAAGCTCCCTTTGTGTTGATTCAATTTCTATTAAATAGATGAAATAGCAGTACTCTGTATGAGAACAAAACCTAACCTTTACACAGCTGTAGTTCTCCATTTTAAGGAAGAACTTTCAGTCCCTCCTTAGTCCTCTGTCAAAGGGACCTAATTTTCTATGACAAAATAAAGGAAAGTTTTCTGCACAAGAAAACTTAATCCTAATTTTCAGAAATTACCTGTGTCTTTATCTTGCATTTTCTCAAAAAGCTAGAGGAGGAGGTGGTTTGTTGTTTTGGTTTGGTTTTTTTACAAAAATTTTGACTCTGTCTATTCTATTTCAACATGACTAACAGAAAATTTATATTATTGTAGCAATTTCTATTAGTAGTATGCATGCCCAGCAGTCCTCCAGTTACTCAGTTTTGAATCCACAAATCTTGTCACCATGAGACTCCAGTCTAAGCACTGGGATCATTTCAGCTCTGTTCATGTGAGTTTGCATGAGTTTTCCAAGAGCATGTCAAGGGAAAGCACAATGCTCAAAAGCATCTAGAAATATTGAAGCAGTGTGGATCCAAGCCTGAGTGGGAGCTTGAAATATTTAAACAACAAGAGGAATCCATTGCAACCCCTTTTAGTTTTGCATACATATTATCAGGTCTGTACTTAGTTCTCCTAATGCCTAAGATTTGATTTATGATTTGTTTGGGGTTTTTACATCTATGTAAACCAGCCACTGTGGATATTTCTTTGGCAATGCACTTATGACATATGAAGAACAATTATTTGAACCAGGATGAACAATATCTGATGTTCAATGCTCTTTAGATACAGGCTGGTGGGAGAATAATCTCTTTTGGTAGTACCTGTCATCTCAATGCCTAAATGGGAAATCCCACTCCACAAATGGAAGGCAGCCAAATCACGAGCCCTTCTGACTCCTTTTAAGTTACAGCTCCAAGATATGATATAGGTTAGGGACAATCGAAGGGCAAAGATCTATATCTGAATGAGCTTTAAATGATGAAAAATTTATGTTAAATGCTGTGTTTAATGGTCTTACCAGGAACATCTGTTGGTATTCTGGTTGCAATAATCAGGAGCAGCAGAAGCAGCAAAGCACACTGCTCCAAGGGGCAGAACCAGTACTACATCACACAGGCAAATGAAGTGCATAGGCTGAACATCCAGACTGATCTTGCTTAGTGCTGTGCTTTAACACAGGTGGATCAGTTTACATGCCAGGTTTTATTCACTGTTTGGTTTTAACACAGAATACAGAGACAGAAATGAAGTAATAAGAAAAATGCTGCTCAGTTCATTTATCTTGGGAATAGACTGCGTACAATATTCCAGGCCAGGACCAGACATCTGAAAACATGATGGTTAGTAGCAAGTTAAATTCCACATACATTCCTAAACCAGCAGAACTCAAATTGATGCATCTGCCAGAAACAGGAGAGGAACAGAACAAAAAAGCAGTGTGAGAAGACTGTTAATTTTCCCACAAAATCGTATCTGTTGGCCTCTTTCGCCTTTGACATTTTACAAAGGAAAAGCCTTTGACCCTAGTCTTACTTAATGTGTGTTTCATCTGCCTGTGCAGGCCACTGGCCAGGAGCTGTGTGCCAGCATCAGAATGCCCCAAGTTCCTGTGACAAAGAACTCCTGAGAATGGCAAGTTGCTCCCCAGGGCAACCCTTCCCCAGGTCCCAGGATAGCACAATGACCACAAACAGCAAGTGTTGGTTTTTTGGACCATGTGGCAGGGGGAAGGGGACACAAAGAAGCATCTCATGTCATTACATTAGGTGTTTACATCTGAAATTCTGCCAAACTACTTAAGTGAGGCCAAGGATAAAATTTCAAGTTTGCTCTATGGTACAGATAGATATCTGGTGCACAAGTTAGCGTGCTTCTCCTGCTTCCCATTCTCTACTGCACTCTTGTCTGCATTTTCTCTTCAATTTTTGGCCACATCCGTGCCCCAGGGATAGTGGGGAGAGTGGAATCAGGGAACTGCTCCTGCTGAGAACGAGTGCAACAACACAAGATACATATGTTAGTGTTTGACCAAATCAACTCCCTGATCTGACACAGCTCGGCTGCGTGAACTATTGCTGGCACAAGACAAACAGCAGGGGAACAGGATCACCACTCTGTGGTTACCAGAAAACATAGTTCAAGAAATACTGAAGCTTTTCTTTATGCCTTTTGCACTGCTCCTGTATTTAATAAGCACACACACAATTATACACATTTTAAAACTAAGATATGCATCTGATATGCAGCTATTTCCTTTTTGTAGTTGTCAGCCTAATTTCTAAATAGCCTTTGGTTTGTATGTGGGATACTACAGCATCCAGATGACATCATTTTCTGGCAACTATGGCAGGCCTAGCCTGTGAGTCACTGCAAAATGTGGGGAGAGCCTACCTAGGGAAGTACACATGATTCAAAGGTTTCTATTGTTCTGGTGGGCCACGGGGTCCACACAAGTTCAGCCGCTGCTCAGTACAGAAAAAGCAGCTATAAATCTGATTTCTTACTTAAATGAAAAGCAGCATTTTAGGGAAGAGATCAGGCAAATACAATTCTACAGTCCCAAACACCAGAGTTACACCACTACATGCTTGCATGGCTTGGTTTATTAATGGGCAATTTGCTGCAGGTATGCAAACACACATTGAGGTACAAGTCACTTTATCTGCCTTTTCCAGCTGAGCATTTCCACAGCTGTAAGCAGCAGTTTCACTAACCCTGTTCACAAGGCAGGGCTACAGGGGTAAAACAAGGCTTCTCTGCTCAACCCTGTCCAGCCCTCCAATTAATCTATCTGGGAAATAGATGGAAAGAGACACAGAAGACTATGGAAACAACTTCTCATTACAAACTGTCTTGAGGAATAATGCTAATTATCATGGAAGTGTTTCCAGTTCTTCACTGAGTCCAGACACTTATCCACCCCTAGAAGAATGTTTCCTCTTTAGTCACTAATTGGATCTTGTTTGTAAAGCCAATCTTTGTTTCTAAGTCTGTCACAGTTTGGGAACAAGGTTGCTGTAGGGGCAGAAGATTTAAATGTCTGTCCACAGCTGACAGAGACAGTAGAAATATTGTCCACAGATAAAAGCATGGCACACATTAACACACACTACTTTCCTTTTAGCTTTTATTTTGTAGCTTGGGTATGATTTGACACTAATAAGCCTTTTCAAGGTGTGTTGGAAGCATTTCATCTACCACAACTGCAGAGTCTCATTTCAAGATTTTGCTGACCAGAAGGGCTGTCTGCACACCAAATGACAGATTTATTAATTACTTAAAGAGGTATGTACCAAGAAAGAACAAGCATTGCTCATTGAGGGGAGTGGCGCATACAGGAGCAAGATACAAGTTTGCTGTACTGTTGTCTCCTTGGTTCAGAAACAACCATTTCTCCCCTCCCAAATAATGGTGTTAGCTAAAAACACCCAGAATGCTGTGGCTGAATTTGTGATGTGTGTACATCTCTTTCATGTGACACCAGAAATAGATTTTTCCCAGATTTTTTTACCCCTGGTCCCTAAAGTAATTATAACTGTTTAAAAGTAGACATAATTTGATGATATATATCTAAATTATGTACTTTTGATGTGTTTCTGCATTTCATGACATTAACAAACAAACACAATTATCATTAAATAGTATTAAATAGTATTGTCTAGTGCTCCCTACTTTTTTTAAGTCATCTTTGACTTCAGCTTTCTGACCACTAGTCAAAGAAAGGCCAATGATCTACCACATTTTTTGACTCCTGGCAGAGACCACAGCATCCTGAAGTACTTTGCTCTCCAGCTGTGGAGGTGGCTAACTTCTCCCAGCAGACAGCACTGGGTGAGCTTTCAGACAATGGCACCAGATGGCCCAAACAGGCCAAGAAATCCTCCTCAGTAAAAAGATACAGAGCAAAATTGTTGTTAAACCAGCTTAGCCCTGTGGCATCTTGACCCCTCCCTGAGTCACTGAGACATCATTTAAAGAGTCACAGCCTCTCTCCTCAGCTGCAGCTGTGCTCCTGACAGAAGAGCAGCAGAGGGGCTTTCACTGTCTCTGCTTTTAGAGATTTGTACAAGAGAAAACTCACACGTGCCAAGCTGTCACATCACACAGCTCTGCAGAACTGCAAAGCTGACAGGTGACAAAAGGACCAGCAGCCCAGCATTCCCCACTGGCTACCACCACCACATTTAGTCACAGATCTTCATGATGCTTTTTGGGTTTAGCATTGAGTTCAACTACCAAAAAGATTCCTCAGCTTTACCTCCTTTTCTGCTACACTTACAGTAAGTTACATTAACAGTATATTTCTCCTAAAAAGTAGTCATGAGAAGGCTCTCCAAGCTAAGCTGTTATGCACTTGGGTAATTTTAAAGCACTCTTTAAAAATAGAAAAATTATTCCATCCCACCATGACGGTCTACTTTCATGAAGAAATGGAATGGGCTTATCAATATACAGTTTGCCTTTTAGCAGAAAAGTATGAGGATTTCTAATATTGATCATCTTAATGCCAGGAAATCATACTTTTCTGAATATTGATCATTTTAATGCCAAGAAATGCTACTGGTTCCTGAATTTTATATCAAATGATTCAAAGCAAAATGCTTCAAGACAGAAAATCAGTGTTTGTTTTCCATCTGCTTTTCTAAAATAAAAGACTGTACTTGTGGCTATACCACACAATACAATAAAATTGCACAGTGAGCTAAAAGCAGTTAGACTTTATCATCTCAAAAAAGATGAAAAAAGGTGTTTTCTCTGCACATGGAAAACAAGGGGAGAACATGGCTTTAAAAGCAGCGGAAGAATGGCTCTAATTCCTGTGCTCAGTAAATTTGTATCTGCTGTTATTATGCAGAACAGCTCTTTGATTAAAGAGCAATTTCCCCAGGATCTGGCTGTCTGGAGAAGGAGCAGTAACCAATGTTCATCTGGGTGAGTCAAGTCAGTCAAATCTATTGTATCCATCTTCAAACTGAAATCACAAAAGAAAAGCACAGTATTTCTGATGGGGAAAAAATGGATTTCTAAAAATGCTAGTCAAACAGTACCATTTTGGGTTTTATCAATCAGAATAAAAACATCGCAGTTTTATATGCACTATTTCTCCTTACTCTCAAAAGCCAGTACTTCAGGTTAAGCTACTGGGCTAGCCAGACCTGTTGCTTTGTAAAATCTTCTCCAAATACTTACAAAAGCACTTTTTGTCAACTACATCTGAAACTGTGATTTTTAGGACCAGGTTCTCACCCATTTATATGAGCAAGTATCTTAATTTCATACTCCTTTTAAACCACTGTCTGAGAGGTGTTTGTCATCATAAGTGTGTTGAGCTTTACAGAGCAAGTGCAAGTTTCCTCTTGCCATCAGAAGACTCAAAGCAAAGACTTTATGACAATTTCAATCCTGCATCTAAAAGTTTACCTGAATATGAGAGACATACCAGAGAATATACCCTGGAGTGATAGTTACACAGGCTAGGCTACAGATCCATAGCTCCATACTTTACTTGCCAGCATATTCAACAAAGAGGTACAAATATGTTTATTAATTAAACTTACAATACTTTGAGTTTCATTGAGTCTTAATTTTTAACTTCTGAGAAACTATTTTAAACGTGTAATTTCTCTGTACTACTTATTTCAGAGGGCATAACCAGAGCTGGAAGAAGTGTGACAGGTTTGTAATGAGCTTCTGTTCTGAGTACCATTAGACCTCAAGTTTAGGTACACGACATCATGCTTCTTTGCACTCTGGCAGCACTGGATGCTGTTCAAGAGGCTGCAACAGAGCACAGTCATTTATTGCCTGTGGGAAGGCACAGGTGTGTGCAGAAAAGCAGCATTCCCGAGGACTGAAGGCTCAAAGTTACTTGGTTCCTTCCAAAACCATCAAAATGCAGCACTTAGAATCATGTCAGGCAGAAATCCAATTAATAATTGTTTTGTTAATGCATCTAGACATTTTTCTATGCATTTACATGGACTGTATGAAGGACTAAGAGAGACTAGTTTAATTACATTTAGCAGTGTTAAGCTGCTGCTCAATTTATTTTTTTTACTAATCTACAAATGAGAGCTTTGTGGAGATCAAAGGCTGTCACTAAATTACCAGTCATTACCCCAGCATCTTAAAGATGTACATGCCTGCTCTTTGTCAGAGAAATCAGCATGTTTCATTATGAGGTGTAGGTCTGTTTCACCTGATTTGAATACTTGATATATGTATGGAACTCTATGCAACCCCTCTATAAACCAAGGCAATGCCATCATTCTGAGGACAGTGGTGCTCATTACCTTCTAAAAACACTTTATTCTGCTTTCAAGGCACAGATCTCCAGAGCTGCTAAGCTGTTGTGCAGATTAAGCTAAGTTTACCTTCTTGCCTGAGTCCTTAGCCTAGGATTTATGGGCCATATCTGAATTGTTAACAAAAAAAAGTAGCATCATGTGTCTGAAGTTGACCATCTGACACAGCAGGTTAGATGATACAGATGTGTGTATGACCCCTCCACCCTGAGCAGTGACAGCAAGGACTGAAAGGCTGTGTGTCCTTCTCACTACCCTTTCAAGTGACAAACACACTGATGTGCAAAAGTTGCTTTCAAATAAAATGGTTCAACACTCTCACTAAACATATATTTTGTTCTTTTTATGCTTAATCTCTATTTAAACCTCTTTTTTTTATCTAAGTGGTATTTAATTACATTCTGGATGGAGACCATTTCAAAACAACAAGAGTTATTTTCTTAAGAACCAGAAGTTAATGCTTTTGAACCATTTAAGATTTAAAAGGAGAATATGGGTGGCTTTTTGGCTGACTTTAGCATCTTTGACACAACACCTTCATGATAAATTTTCATCTGGTTAATAGTGCTCACACAGAGGTCATCTTTGATATATCCATTTCAAAGGAAATAAATCTTGCGCAAAGAGCAACTTGGCAACTGCCTCTAACCAAGAGTGCTCCTTGAACCAAGGTAAAGCAACTAAGCCTAATTCATTCGGACCCAGAACAGGCTACTACTATAACTCCTGAGATTTCTCCAGATCTCCACAAGTACCTTGACAGAAGCTGCAATAACCTCAAACAAGTGATTAGTACCTAGACAGCAACCTTGTCATACAGTAGAAAGCTATTTTCATAAAGTTTCATTATTGTCCTTCCATCTGTTTTAATCAGCCTTTGCCTCACTACTGATGTAGTGTATCACATTGCATCTCCACTGATGTCCATTGCATGAGGGTTCCATGCAATGTAAAGGGAAAATCAAACATCTCCTTTAATTTTTTGAGATAACACTTTGGCCCGACCCATGAGCCAGTTGCTCACCCATGGCATGATGTGTTTATCCAGCTGTGTGCTGGACATTCTGTCCAGAAGAATCCTGTGAGAGACAGTACCAAAAGCTTTACTGAAATCCAAAAAGATCACATCGAGCAACTTCCCCTTATCAACCAGGTGGGTCACATGAAAGGAAATCAGGTTTGATGAGCCAGACTTTCCTCTCATGAAGCCAGGCTTGCTGTGATACATTGACTACATTGTCTTTCAGTTGCTTGTCAAACACCCCAGAATAATGTTCTCCATAAATTTTCCAGGCATTGAAATGAGACTGACAGGCCTGTAGCTACCAGAGTTGTCCTCCTTGCCCTTTTTGAAAAAGGGGACATCTTCATCAGCTTCCAGTCAGCTGGGACCTCTCTTGATTTCCAAGGCCACCCAAAAATCATTGAGAGAGGAGTTGCAATGGACTCATCCAGCTGTTTGAGGATTCTTGGATGGATCTCATCAGGCCCCATAGATTTTTAGGGATCCAGCTGTATCAGCAGATCCCCAACTCCACATATTCTATAATTTTGAGAAATAACACTTAAAATAAGACTAATTAAGCCATGAGTACTGGATGTACACATTTCCTACTTAATTGTATGATGTCTAATCAGCAAGTCAGTCATGGGTATGTTGACTTCAGCAAGTGTGCTCCTACAGGGAGAATCAGATGAGACCACAAGCTAGAAGTACTGAATGCTAATTTGATTTCTAGATGCTATGGAAGCCACAGACAGCACTGTTTGTCCACACTGCCCAGCACACTGCCTGTATTGGCACTAGCCTTTCTTACATCAAACGCTAAAATGAAGTACCAAGCAAATTGCAAGAGCTTCCAAATTCAATGATAAAAGGCAACCATTGTTCTAATGCCTGGAAATTATGGAATGAAGATTAACAATGATGAACATCTGGCTCATTCTTTGAGGATCAGAGAAGATCATTAGCCGAACCAGAAGTATCTAGTGTTTCTACCTTCATGCACACCAACTGGAAAAATCCTTGCCAGAAAAAGTATCTGCACTGCACATAATAACAAACAGCTGTTCTGAAGCCTAACCAAGTCTCTTTTCCAGGGGAAAAAAGTGTCAGCCAGCAAAGATCACAGCACAGGAGCTGCAGCTGTGCCATGGCAGCCACTTCCTCTACCAGTGCCCAGTTGCTGAAGCCAGGAGGAGAAAATCTCCTCTTGCATCTCACCTGCCAGGGTTTGCTCTGATGAAGACTATTCCAGTCAGGGAGGCTGCTTGTAAGCAATCATGATTTGCATGGAAAAGAAACCTCCTGGAACCAGACTACACCAAGGTGTAGATACATGCTTATTAATAAACAAACCAAATGGCTTGGAGATTTTGACAAATTTTGCACCTCTTAATTCCAAATCTGAGCATTAAATAAGAATCAACACATACACATCTGTTTTCTGTGTCATTATGCTTGTTCTTACATAAAAAGCAGCATTCTTGAGCTGATAGCATTCTGTTACGGCGTAGGATAGCTTTAAAGGACAAATATTACACAATGATTCCTTTCAAGCACAGCATACTGGCAAACTTCCACCTCTTGCAAGCAAGAAGTTTGACCTGGGGGGATGAACTTCCATAGAATTTAAGATCTCATTAAAACACATAGTTAGGATTTCTCATTACAGCAAAAAAACTTAAAATGTGGATGTTACATAAAAGTATCACCAAGTTGCTGAGCATGCAGACAAATTGGTATGTAATCACAATTTACTGTCTTTGAAAAACTAAGGAGATAATTCTAAATACTTATGCTTCTGATGTTCAAGATAAAGAAAGACCCACACCTGTTCGGGACAAAGAAGGGGATGTCAGTAAAGGCTGGGAGTCTGCTTGGCAGTCATAAACAAGAAGCAAGTCTCTCAACAGTCCCAAAAGCAAAGAGTGAAGATGATGCAGTACTGGGAAGAAATCAGATTGACTGTAAGAGAATTGCAAAAAGGGAGCCAGAAGAAAACACCACTTTTTTTAAACCAAAGTGAAGAGGCAGAACAAATGCTAGAAAATACCATGAGGTTTGGATTTTTTTAGTTTTTGCTTTCCCCTCCTCCCCTTCAAAAAATAGAAAGACTCTAATTAGGCTTCACCTAATTGTTGGAAACAAGATCTGCTGAAAATTACAAGATCTTATCCCCACAGCCACTTTCCTTCTCAATGGCGAGGTGTGATTTTTAAAAAGATCCTTCCCTAACTATGTTTTAATTTTCATGCTTGCCATTAGCTAACATGCAGCTTTTAAAATATTGCTCAGACTACACAAATAGTCAAGGATTTTCAGCTTGCTTTAGATCAGTAACACACCAATTTGAAGCAGACATTAAAGACATTAGCAAGAGAAATCCTTTGATGCAGGGATACAGCATATGAATAAAATTGCATCACTTAGTATATAGCAAGCAAGAAAAAGATCTCTGGGATTTTAGTAGTTCTTTAAAAATGAAAACATAGAAAAATAGAAACCACATAAAGAAATGCTCAGTATTCCTGCATAGATTATATTTCTCCTTCTCTCTATTAAGAATAACTGGTATAAATCAAATTACAGGTCCTATGTTTTGCTCAGGAAACACTGCTTAAGTTTGCACAGGATACACTTCCAGTAAGCCAAATGTCTGAAGTTTTCTTCCTGTGCAAAGTCAAAAGAAGACAAGACAGAAACAGAGGTCAATAATTAGAATTTAAGTTTCACATTCATTTCTCATAGATGACAAACAGCCAACCAGGAGCAGATTCAGAGTTAAGCAGGAAGCAATGAATGATTATGTACTGTCACATGAACTTTTGCCTGGATGAATTTTCTTTTTAGACAGGTCACAGATTTTACCAGCTCAGTAGAAAATACTCACCAAGAGGACCCCATTCATTCCAAGAATGATCCTCATGCCAAGTTTGGATGGCTCCTTATATTTGGTCATCTCTTCCCATTCCTAAACTATTTCACTGGTTTGATGTTTATTTGTGCTTCTATATACAGTACAGGTCCCTGTTTTTCAAAGACTAGTTGATAAGTCTTGTCCTGTCCACTTTAAAGTTTCTTAGCTATTCAGTCCTTAACTATAAGTATAATGCAGTCTTCAAAATAAAACTCCACCATAACACACTTAACCTGTTTAATTTTAGTCGAAATTACTATAGCAAATTACCACTTGGTTGTCAAATATCTTGGTTATATAAACTGCTTAATCCTACATGTTCAGAAGTTGTTTAATTTAGGGATCAGTGACTATCAGGTCTTAGGCACTCCAAGAAATGCACCACCAAGGATTGGCAGACCTTGTCCCCCTCCCGATAGCTGAGTCCCCCACCAAGAACAGAGCTGTGATCTAACAACCACCACATAGCTAGCACAAATGTGTTGATGGTTATAGCACTCCTAAGCTACTTTAAAAGAGCAAGAACACAGAGTGCTTTAGCAGTTCATTATTAGATGCAAATCACTGTTTACTGCATGAGTATACAGAGCTTACAGTTAGACATTTGGATGGAGCAAAACAAAGATCTTCTTATCCTTACAGAAGTGAGCACTCAGCACTTGTTCTGAGGGAAGAGCAATGTTTAAACTGTACTGATTCAAAATCTTGAAAACTGCAAAGAGTCATTTAAAAAAAAGGATAATCATGACTTGTTTAGCTGTTTATAGCACTACAGGGAGTGTTAGCACCGTATCTGCGAAACAGAGGTTACAACAAAACTATGTCCTGGCAACTATGAGAAGCCCACCGTGGGGCAAGCCTGCATAACCTGGTGGTCCTGCAGGCTGTCAACTTCCTGCACAACATGTCCCCACCTGAGTTTTCATCCATCCCTTTCATCCTGGCTCCAACCTGACCAGACTCCAACCCCTTCTGCCCACTCCACAAGTGCACCGCCTTGCAATCCCCTCTGTCTCTCCACCTCCTGCTGCACCCGTGAGGCACAGGACAGGGTTTTCATCATCTGAAGAATCAATCTTCTCCCCTCATCCAAAAAGCTACCCTCAGTTCCTCATCTCCTCCTTCACTGCTTTTCCAGTTTCTTAGACTGCTGGTCTGTGGCCTGCTGGGGCAGGCTCCTGGGAGAGGTTTGCAGAGTTTGCTGCAGCTATTCCTCTTCTCCCTGCATGGGTCACCCCTGCTCCCCCACACCATCAACCCATGTTTGCTTCTGCTCTTCATCTGGTGCCTTTCCTTCAATTCCTGTTTGAATTCTTTTGATGTCATCCTAGTCTAATTTCTGCCATAAAGACTGTTCATGACTTTTCCAGCTGCTTTTCCCAGGACATACTCTGAGGCTAAAGCAGATAACACCAAGGAAAAGCCTCTTCAAACTCAGGAACAGACTTTATCATCAGTGGCCAGGGAACTGCACCCCCAAATCTGTCCCCAACACTCAGACCCAGCTGATGGAACAGAAGTGACCATTCAAATCTCACACTCAGAATAGCTTTTCATCTTTCCCTTCCCTCTTTCTCTGCTGATTTGGTTACGGTATCATCAGAGGGGGCATTTGTACATCATCTCACCTGTTTCTTTTACCAGTGCACATCTGTAATTATTGCTGTTTCCTCATCCAAACCTCATGTTTTGACACAATCAGTGACAGTAATGAACCATCTGCACTGCACCATGTTCAAAAGTTTTCATTTTCTGCCTGCCTAGCAGAAAGCCATATGTGCTACAGCAGTGCCATACTCACTGTGCAATGCCTTTTATATTTACCGAGACAGGATATTCACTGTATTCATCCCTAATCTGTTCAAGTAGGTCACTCAGAGTTCAGTGTTGCACACATCACTCACATAGACTATCTGGAAAACAGTATTTCCCCAAATATTCTGAAAAAGCGTGTCAAACACAGACCTCAATCAATGTGACTACCTATAAAAAAACCCCAGATTTAATCAGAGCAATAACTTGTCAAAGTCTGAACCTCGAAGTTTGTTTGGATGGATGAAAACCTTGAAGTCCCCTTATCTGTAGATTTAGATCTTCAGTTGCTAGTAAAGCACTTCTAAAATGAGACCCAGTGGGAGTCTGGAAAGGAGAGAAGTGACAAAAAAAAAAGAGATTGGGCCCCTCTGCTCTGGTGGGATCACAGAGTTTGGAGTGCTGCATTCAGCTCTGGGCAGTCCCCAGGTCAGGAAGGACACTGACCTGTTGAAGCAAGCCCAGAGGAGGAACACCAAGCTGAGTAGGGGAACGGAGCACCTCTCCTACAAAGAAAGGCTGAGAGACTTGGGTTTGCTCAGCCTGAAAAAGAGAAGGCTTAGGGGTAACCTAATTGTGGCTTTCCAATATCTGTAGGGAGTCTACAAGAAAGAGGGAGAGAGATTTTTGATGGAAAGATGGATATGAAAGGGGAGGAAAAACTGAAAGAACAGGTTTTGATACTGGGAAAAAATTCTTTACTGTGAGGGTGGTGAGGCACCAGAACAGGCTGTCCAGAAAAATTGTGGATAACCCATCCCTGGAATTGTTCAAGACCAGATGGGGAGGGGCTTTGAGAACCTGGTCTAGTGTAAGATGTCCCTGCCCAAGTCAGAGGCTGGAAACCGATGGTCTCTAATGTCCCTTTTAACACAAACCATTCTATGATTTCAGCAGCTAGCATCAGATTTGTATTAAAAGCATTTTAGTTCCTCCAACACACCCAGTCAGTGGTGAAGACTTGCCAGCTGTAATTCTTACACACCAGAAGAACAGATCTACTGCTGACTTTAATGAGGCAGGCCCAGAAATGAACATGAAGAAGTTAAATCTTGGAGACTGCATTTTTTAAGTTTTTAAAAAAAGGTATTAATGGGCTCCTCAGAAACCTGGGTGCATGGCTCTTTACTATTCACATCATGGAAAATTGTCAAACCTACTGAATATAGGCAGGTCAAATGAAACAAAGCTATCAGTGTCCTGTCATGTACCATAGCAATTTCCCAGTGAAACAGGGAGAAAAGGCAGGGATCACTATAAATCACCTACTGAGCGTTTTTTACGCAGTTTTTCTCAGGAAAGTGGCAGGAGTCCATCTTCAACGCACATACAGGTATGACAAATTTATAATTCAAAACACTTCTTCCAGTCTCCAACCTTGATAAGCTACCATGGGACAATAAGCTATTTCACAAGCTGTTAGGAAACTTCTGCAGATCAAGTGATAAGTCTCTGATGTGCCTTGACAGGTTCACATCAATTAATAAATTGTAGCTAGAAGTCCTACCTCTAGGAAAATCCAGTACAATTCACTTATAGCACCATAAGGCAGCATAGCTAACAGAAATTAATTGCAAAAAAGGCTCATTTTTATCACCAGCTCAAGCACTTTTGACCTTTAAAATATGACCTCTATTCAAGGCAGAATTGTATTTTAAACTAATTAAGGACATATTATGTCAGGGTACCTCACCACGATTTCTGAATGTATGCCTTGAGAGAAACTTTCCAACAGATGATGCAGCAAGAGAAAAGATGCCTGAGCTTATTCAGTTTTTTGGCTCCTTGATCAGACTCCTTGGAGTAATATGGTCATCGTGAAAACATTCTGCAAACACTAACTCAATAGTATTTCAATGTTTAAATGTCAAAATTGGATGAAAGCACTATTGTGCAAAAGCACTAACAACTGTTATTTTAGAAAGTGCTTTATCAGGCATTACCAAAGCTGTACTTCTAAACAAAGGAGTTTTCTTATTTTTACTTGCATGCTCTAATGCTTCCCAGACAGAATTTTTACTAGTAGGCAGCCATGTGAAAGGATTCACAGCCTTGAGGTGATATATCCCATTTTACACTAGACACATTCTTATTTTAACAGCAACACTCAAAAAGCTGAATACTTCACATCAAGTATTTTTAGACCTGGTTCAGGTAACAAATTTGCACACATTTTCCCAAATCCTTGCTCCACCAGTCACAAGAAATTTAGAGGTTTCTCTCCTGTAGCAGGAGGAAAACCTCTGCACATTATTTTTCTGTACCTGCTTCTGCTGCTACAGATGCTCAACCAAACCCACACTACCCCTCCCTGCTCTGTCCCAGCACTGCATGTACCAGCAGAATTATCTGACCTGAAACAAATGGCTAAGACAAAGTGACCACAGAGAAAGGTCAGGAGCTTTGTTCACCTGCTTCTTTCAATGAATCTAAGTGGAACACCTGAAAAACAACAAGAGCAAGCAATTCCTTCAGTGCCTTTTTAGCACAGACATCAGCCA
>VYXD01008702.1:274054-296111 GCA_013397195.1 Hylia prasina | reverse complement strand
AGAGCCCAACTTTTTTTTTTTTTTTTTTTTTTTTCCCAAAAAAACCCCAGTGGACTGTTTTTCATGCCTAGAAAAAGCACAAACTGTCATAGCACTTATTTTACAAAAATTGTTTCTTTCACCTTATTCTGTCAGTCTGTTCTCTTGGTTTAAAAAAAAAAATAATAAAAGGGGCTATTATGGTGTACTGTCTTTCTGAAAAGCCAGAAAGCATTTTCATACCAGTTTTATTTTCACCAATTCTTTTGGGGGAGAAAAAAAAAAAGTGTTAGAAGAAATTTGCTTATTCCCAAATGAGCCTCAAACTCCCTCTCAGTCCCAATCCTTGCCATTCTTGTAAACAAGAGAAAAAGACTCAGATAAAATCAAAACATTCTACAAATTTCTTATTATGCCTTTTTGTTGGTGAGGAACCATAAGCCTTTTGTAGATTGGAGGAAATTTTTCATTACAGTCACCTGCTTATTCACATCTTGCATCACATGAAAGGCCACACAGTACACTCAGCATTAATTATTAATCTAATCATGTTATCAAAATACCAGCTAAGCAGGATCTTCAGAGAAGATACAATTCCTCTGGTGATACCCAGTTCAGACAGCACAGAAACATAATAACCACAGAGCCCCGTGAACTCTGCCCTGGGTCTGTCGCTTCTTTCCAAACACAGGGATCTTGACATCTATGTAAGTCAGAAGCACTGCAGGCATGTTTTCTCCTTGGATGTGCTGGAAATGAATGGCTTGCTGAAATTTTCTGCACTGCAGTGTAGGTATCAGTGCTTTCAGGAAGCCTGTAAAGCAATGGCAGAGTTCAGCCCTTGGTTTTGAAATCTAAAGACAAGCCACAAGAAAGTGAAAGTGCTAAGAGATGAACAGATCAGATGCACTAAGGCAGAATCCAAACAAAAAACGCATGAAGTACAATTTTTTGCCGACATACAGATTTTGACTTCATTTTCTGAAAGCAGAAGAACAAATACAAATAATAGTTTTGCTGACCCCACTGAGTGTTCAGTACATAAGGAGCCCTTTACAGATTTCAGAGGAGGTCTCAATTCAGCAGCTGCTGTCTATTGCCTCTTCCCTGGCATCCTGGGTCATTAAAGGTCAGTCTTGTTAAATCCTCCAGTTACCCCTGCTTTCCTAGTCTTCTTTTGCACTGTAATGCAAAATTCAAGCTTTTGTTAGACACTTTTACAAAAGCCTGAAAATACTGTTTAACATGGGGGGTTTTATTTATTATGGTCATTATTGCCATCACCATCATTATTATAATAATTAAAATGTTCTTCACCCATAGGGTAGCTGGGCACTGGAAGAGGCTCCCTGGGGTATTGGTCACAACACCAAGCCTGACAGAGATCAAGAAGTGTGATTCTGTGATTTCCCAAGAAACAAAATAATTGCTGTTGACATTGAAAATGTCACTGCAATCTCAGCCAGTAACCACCACAGTAAATGAGTTACTCCCTGCAAGTTTCAGGCACCGAAAACTTAAGTAGAGACTGTTTTTCTTACTATATTGTTTTCTCCAATAAAGAAACAGAGCATACTACAAAAGTAACGAAAAGTCTCCCAATACTCCTACCTTTTCCTCAACAGAGCAGGAGTGCGTGAGCTCACAAATAAATAACACTTGTGGGATAAATTCTGTTCTCTTCTATTGCTTCTCAATTAGAAAAACAGTATGTGATACTGTCATGTGATATCACTTTGACCCTGAGGAAGTGGAGAAAATGTTGAAATTGGAATCACAACAGAACTATATTTACTTAGGAAAGACAGATCAAGGTCTCTCTCTGTCGAGGCAGAAAGCAACAGGAATATTAAAAATATCTCCAGCTTTATAAACCAAAAAAAAGGCCTTTACCTTGCATTTACTGACTTCAAGTAAAGTGCAAGCTTTCCCCAAAATAGACAGTAGACATCCCAGTATTAAATATTACGCTAATCACAAGGTTAGATTAGGGCTTCTGTGGGAAGGAAAAAAAATGGAAAAGAGACATGAACAAAGGACTTAAATTCTGTAAAAGCATGCTATTAAAAAATTCAAAAACCTGCAAACACATATCTGTTTCAATGTGATCAGTACTTCAGAGAAAAAAACAAGGAACAAAACAAAAAACAAACCACAATTTTTTTCCCCTCTCCCAACAGCTCATGTTCAATGTTAAGTGGAATTTTGATTTTTGTTTTTTTTAAAATAGTTGAAGATAGTGTGCCTCAAAAGTTACTGGGTGGATCAAGTCAACACTTCCCTATTCTATAGATGTTAAACAAAAAATGGGAAGCCCTAAAACCCTACTTCAGTCACGAATCCCATTGAACTCTGTTCCAGCACAGAGACTGCCAGACCAAGGCCTGGCACTCCCCCAAACATGCTGCAAAGTAAATCCCACATGACTGGGTCTGTACATCAGGCAAATGCAGATGTGCTTGAATAAAGCACACTGTGCTTTCCTTGGATTACAGCAAGGGAGGGGATGCAATCTGCAACTTGGAAACTGTCAGGAAAGAAATACGTTCCAGCTTTTAACATCTACTCATGTGACATCATCTCGCTGCTTTGTTTCTTTAACAGAGAAGAAGAGTTTGGCACAACATGTAAATAGATATTTGATTTTTATCCGTTTTAGAGCAGCCTGTTTGACAGCCAAGCTTTAAGGACAGCACTGCCACGGAATGTAACTTAAGATGCAGTTGGTTCTTTGAACCTTTCTCCAAGGCCAGTGACAGGCTGCCCATGTGCAGCAGCATCCTCCATAACCCCACCCAGCCTCACAACCCAGGAACAGCAGCCAGGGTCCATAACCTGCATGCAATGGCCCTCCACAAATTCCTCCCCCTCTTAAGCCTCCTCTCTGGGGTGCTTTTCCAGTGAGCCATTTCCCTGTCTTTCCTTGTTCCCACAGCTTCTTCTATTCTATCCACTGGCAAACAAAAGACAAGAGTGACCTGAGCATAGCTACAACACAGCAGGGCAATTTCTGTGCAGGGGGATATGCATGCCTGCAGGCATAACTGCAGGCATGAAGCTTTTATTGTCTTAGTGGAGAGGTGCCACCTTTGGATCTACAACAAGCAGACTGACAGAACAGAATGACAGAAGTAATGAAAAGCATTGAGTTTAAATCAATTTCATTCGTTACAAGAGTTCCTCTTACACTCTTACTGCATCCACCTGCTTTGATGGCAAACAAGTTTTAGAAATAGTTAACATGCTATAGTTGACAGAAGGGCTTGAGTTGTCAGACCAGCTTTATTCACCTCTCTTGTGAGGTGAATACACCCCCAACAGCCCATATGGGAGTAATAAAAGCCAGGATGAGAACAGGCTCTCATGTTTGCTGCCTTGCAAAGTGAGTAGTGCCTTGCAGGAATTACACATCTCCACAACTGCCAATCCATGAGCTCTCATCCTGGGGCAGTCTAGCTGTATGTCCTCTGGATAGCTGGAAAATTCTACATGCCATTAGCCATCATCGTACCAGAACAAATCTGTACTCAATGCCACAGTACAAATTACTGGTCAATATTTATCAATTCAACTCAAATAATTTAAAAAAAAACCCTGTAAGATTCTCTCCTCTTTAAGCTAGTACAGCTGCTATGCTTGCAGATTGTGGAGGTGTCTGCTTCCAAGCCAGAGCCTGCCTAGCATTTATAGATACTAGAAGCTGTGTGGAGTACTTCCTAGCACTTCAAGCTCAAGAGCAGCTGCTTCCATTCACTTGAGAGGATTCATTAACAACCCTTCCTCCAGACTCAAATTTGTCAGGCTCAAAACCCATTCACAGCTTAGACTCTGCCTCTGAAACAAATTTCAGGCCTTAGTTGTCAAGAATGGTGCTGGTTTACAGTAGAAAAAGTGAAGTATGTTAAAAGTTTGAGGCCATGTCCTGCTGCCACTGCCAAAACAGACAACCAGTATCTCACCTCTTTATTTTGTGCCTAAAACAAGGCTAGTTCTGAATACATGCACAAGGATTACAGCAATATTTGGGCTACCATTTCTCTTTTCACAAAAGAGGTAACTCCACAGTTGGCCTTTTGTCTTTCATCTATTTGTGAATCTAATAGCATCAACCACTTCATATGAGAAACTAACCAGTTCATATCATTTGAAACTACAAAATAAAAATATTGTCAAGAAATTTTTTCCTTGTGTTTTAAAGAAAATATTCAACTGAATTACTTCAAGTTATACTAATTCAAGAATGCATGCCAGTTCCACAACTCAGCTGAAAAACAGATACCTCACTTCAATTTTCCAGGGGATGGTTTGGCTTAAAGAATCTTTGCCCCTTTTTGGTGTTAAATCTGAGATTGAAGAGATTACCCTGAAATCTGTCTTCCTGTGCATTACAGAAAGTGCATAAGCAGTTCAAAGAAACATGGGCAGCTGGAAAACAGAAACAATGAAGAATAGAGCCATTTTCACAGCTCTCCCTAATTTGAGTGAGGTGGAAAGAATCTGAGACACACAGAGGTCTGCACATGCCTATCTAAATCTAGCAACAAAAATAACAAATTACAGGAGGCTGTCCCACTATCAGCCTGAAATGACAGTGGTTCCAGAACATCAGGAAGTCCTCTGACAAATGTCCAAGCTCCTACAAAGTCCATACAGCCTCTTATCTCTTCTGGGACTCTATTATGATACTCTACCTCTTAAGAGAGCCTTGAATTTAAATACAGGTGAATACAAAGTTGTCTTTGTTAAAGCACATGAATCACTGAGACCAAGGGCAGTCAAAAGCACCATGCAGTGCACAGGGCTGAGCTACACAACCTCACAACCCAATCAGCCCAGTTGTAAATCTGACCACAGGCTGCTTTTTAAAAGCAACCACACCCCTTGCAGAGGACTGCCACTCATCTCGTGGTGGGGAACACGGGTTGTGCAACAGCTCTATCTGCTAACACAGGATTCACATGGTCTGTGGTGAGCAACATTCACAGCCAAAGGATGTTGCAGCATTACTGCTGCTGCAAGAACTCGTATCTCTTATCTCCTGCTGCAAGAACTCATTCTTAAATATCTCATATTTAAGAACTGCAGTTCTTAAACACGAGATACAAACTGCCAGAGTGCTTCTTCTCTGGACAGTGAACTGTTGAGAGATAGGCAACAGAAGTGATTTCCAAAGGAACTCAGACCACATCCCTCAGAAACTGCCTTACTCTGTAAAGTGCTTGCTTGCAGTACCTAGAAGGCAAAAGCTGGGTGCAGCATCATACCTACACATTCAGTGAGCACTGATCCCTCCAGCCCTTGAGCTGCTTTTCTCATCCAGAGTTGGAGGTACAGCAGCACATTGGTTCTTTTGCAAACCTAAACATTCATTGGACCAATTTTAGGACTTTCAGTCTCAAAGCTATGTCACAGAGATGTGGATTTCTAGCATCCATAAAGTAATGGCAAAAGCCTCCTGCTCTAGCAGTGTGCTCCTTGTGAACAGCCATTTCTTGTATCCAATACAGGAAGATCCCCCACACACCTTAGGTGCCTCACTAGCAGCAGGAGTCAGTTCCAAATAGTGCTATAAAGGTCACCACATACAGCTGTTGCCCCATCTCTTCTGACCTATGAAGAGCTATTCATACACAACACTTTCTGTCAGAGCCTGAATAAACACTTCTTCCAAAGATCAACAGCTCTCCAGGACATGGTAAGCTGAGAAAGAAGGATCTCAACATGTGAAAAGTACACTCCTGCAAAAGGGCTGTTAAGAAGCAAATTCCTTCATTCCAGGTAATCTCCTCCTCTGGTCCAAAGCAAACAGGCAGATGATGACATAAAGTTTTTTGAGTGCTACACTGGGGATATAAGGCCAATGGGAGATGTGCCAGGGAGAATGCACCACTCTCTGGTCAGCTATTCCAGCAGCATGGCAGGCAACCCCTGCAGCCTTGCAGTCCAGTGCAGGTGGCAGGGGCACAGCACACAAGCACTGCCACAGATGCTGTCACTTTTTCCATCATTAACACACAAAGGAGCCAAGGCCTTGGCTGCTCTCAGGTAAATAGGAAACAGTGTAGAAGGACTTACCCAAAGGTCAAGAGCAACACTTAAGCCCTTCAACACTAAGCAAAAGATGTCCTTCCTTCCCACGGGTGCTGTCACAGATCCTTCCCAACAGCAGCTTCATATAATCTCTTAGGCAAGGTGCAATCAAACCCCAAGTACCTCTGGTACCTCTAATCCCCACAGCTCTGTTCCTCTCTGCACGTCTAAGCCCCAACCTTTCCTTTAGCAGCCTGCCAGACACAATGTTTTGGCTTGTTGATGTGCAAGCACCCCTGCCACAGTGTCCTTACTCCCTTGTGTGCTCCCCATGGTAAGGTAACAACTCAGCCACTACTGATACCTCGGTGAGGCCACCTCAGGTGACCCTTAATATTGACTAGGAGCTACCCAGGGTGCAGAATGAAGCCATCACTTTGATCTGACACTCAGGTAGTCCTGTGAGTGGAGTATAAAGTCAAAGAAGCTTTCCAGTTGCACTGCAGATAATCCAAGATGCAGAGGGGAAAGTGAAGGATAAATGAAAATCCTGTGTGCTCTCCTGGTGAAGCTGAGCCCACAAACACCAATACATAGGCAACAGAGCATGAGCTTGCTTCAAATTTGTCAGTCTTCCATTAAAAAAAAAAACAAACCACCAACAAACTACAATTCCTTTTACAAGACAGTAGTGCCTAAAAGAAAGGTGGAAAACTTTGGGAAAGAGAGCTAACTGGCTCTGCAGGGACTCACTGTTAGCTTCAGTGCACATCATGGGACAAGTGCCATATGGTTCCGGCTACAAAAACAAAGGTCACATCCATCATTATTCAGCATCATTATTCCATACCCATACACGCTGAGCAATGACCCATTACATGTTACCTCAACATGCCAGTAAGCAGGTCAATGCCTCCTGTACAGAAACTGGCACAAAAGGTTTCTCTTGCCTTTAGATCTCACCGTTAAGGCCTTTCATATGCAAATACCACTACCCAAGCCATTACTGGATTGATTGATAGGTATCACTGATGTCACACCTGCATACAAAAATTCTGACTTATCCACACAATTGTATAACTCTCCAAAACAAAACACTGTACTACCAATATCTGTCAGTCAAGCTAAGGACCAAGATGTGAAACATCAAGTATACTTGTTGATCAGTACTTCTGTGTGGACCAAAATACTTTAGCAAAAGGCGTAACACAGCTAAGTAGGTTTCTTCAAAGAATTTCACATCATGACACACCTTAATTTCAAACATTTGACCTTTACAGAGGTGCTGCCAGCCATGTACACTAGTACTTTGTTTGGCTTAAAGCAGGCAGAGGTGGGGAGACAAAGCAAAGTTCATTATTTACAACATGACGGTAGACTACCAATCCTGAAAGAATTTTCTGACAAACCCATATAAGTAAACATGTAACTAAGAAGTATGTTAATATTCTCTGCCTAAAATTAGGTATTTTTACTGATAGACTACAATATTTTATATTTACTATGGGCTCAGACCTTTAAATATTTCCTGTAGTCTGAAAGTATTTGAGAAACATTTATTCACTCATGAGCTGCCATAATTTTACTACTGGACAAACAGCAACATGAAACCTGGCAGACTTTATTTGCAGCACACCAAGTCTCTGTAGGACTCTGGTACCTTCCCCAGGAACAGTGACCCCCCTTAGCCCCCCTCCATGGTCCCACAGCCCTGGCAGCTTGAGCTTCCTGTTGTGCTATGGTACTGCAAAACTTTTGGCTTTAACCAAAGTCAAGAAAGCACTTCAGGGCTTGACCTTTTAAGTGCATTAAACTGTATGGACATTTTTATTCAGCAATTCCCAGCTATCATATCATCAACCAATACTAGCCATTGCTAGTTTACAACTAGCAAACCAATTAACAAAAAAACAACATTATGAAAGAGGCAGGTTTGGGGAAAAAAAATTGGATAATTTGTTTTTCTATTGAAAAGAAGTTGCAGCATAATAAGAATAAGAATTTACTTTTTCAACATTAAAAAAAAAAAAGACTTCTCAAAAAGAAATTTCCTGGATAATTTTCTTTTACTGATCATTATTGTCCTAATGTTGAAGCTGAAGCTTCAGTATTTTACAAAAGTTGCTGCCTTACTGAACAGCTGAACAAGGAAAAAAAAAAATAGTTCTGGCTGCTCTGGTTATAAAATTGCAGAATATGCTTTATGAAACAAAGTATATTCCATGTCATGCAGGGAGAGTCAAGGCTAGTAAAATGAGGAGTTTCATGGCTCAAATTCAATCTTATCATACGAAGGTATAATTTCTAAAAAGCCAAGAGAAACAGTATCTACTTAACTATGGATGATTATAAGCCTAGCCAGGCACCATTTTCACATTTAGTGAAAATTTGATTTGCTTTATATGCCAAAGCTTCAATTACAATTTAAATCCTTCGAATCTGTATTATCTTTACAGTGCAGTAATCACACATCTGCAAAGAGACAAACAACAGCAAAAGCCAAACCCAGGCCAGAATTTGATGTGCTGGGTATTTCCTTTGGAAAGGAGGATGCTGTGGTAAATAATACATTTTGCCAGACTGGGGCTGGGAAGAATGTGGGCATGCACCTGTTAAAATTCACTCGGTTCAAGAAGACAGCTTGTGACACAGCTGTTCATGCTCACCTTAGACCTTTGTTATTTACCACCATGATTTTCCAAACTATAGTGGGTATGTGTCAGGGTAATGTCTGAAGGGCTTCTATTAGTGCCATCCATGGGTACATTTCTTGAAGTGAGAAAATCCCTACCCCTAATTGTACATTCTTGATCTTTTCTTCTCTGAAGTTCAAGGACATGGGATGCTATCCATTTTTTGCTCCTTTTTGTTTTTTTGTTTAGTATGCAAGAGACTTTCCTTAAAGGCAGAAGTAACAAATCAAACAGTATATACAAGCAACCAAAACCTCATTTTATCAGATGTGTAGTTTTAGGAAGAAAGGGGATTAGCAATCTAACAAAAAAGGGGGGGTTTCCTCAATATAAAATATAACACCCTATCAAAATTTACTGACCTCTGCAGATATTACAAGCCTGCTCACTGTGTTTAAAAACGAATTTTCTATGTTGTATAGGTGTAACAGATACTGTGCCTAGCTCAGAAGGTATTTGCAGAAGCATCAGCTACCAGTGACAGAATTCTTTTTTTTTATTATTAACTGGCCAAGTTTTTATTGAAGCTGGGCTATGGGAATTAAGTATGCAAACAGTGATCTGAAAAACAGCTGAAAACACACATTCTTCACCTGTTTAATTAATTCTGGCATTTCAAAATGCAGAGCTGCTATAAAATAATGTTTTTGTTACAAATACGGTGAGAAACAAAATATGCCTCCTGACATAGTGCTGTCCCAGTCATGTTCTGCCTGACCTTTTGCTATTTACTATTTATTTCAGTATTTATTACTGTCCAACATGGACCAAAGCACATAGTATCTGCTTACAGTTGATTATCTAAAATAGTATTTGCTGTCGTTTCAGCACCTGGCAACTGGAAAAACTCACCTCGAGTTGCTCTATTTATTATAGACTGTGATTTCCACAGTGTTATGAGTATTAAAAAGTCCTTTCCAAGCACTCAGGACAAAGATTAAATACGTCACAAAGGCAGTTCCCACTCCCCAGCCTGACCCAGAAGGATGCTGCTGTGGGCAAGCAGGCGGCGGGCACAGCTCTGGGTGGCTTCACAAGCTGCTGCTGCACCTGGGGCTGAAGGCACCATCCTGCCTGCCCTGACTCAGACCCACTGCCACAGGCATGCAGCAGGGGAAGGGGGCCTGCACATGCCATGGGAGCTGTTCCAGAGCTGGGGAGGACCCAGCTGGGACCCCTCTGTCAAGAAGCGGCAAAAACTACAGATGCACCTCTCCTGGGAATGTTTCCTGTGAAAGCACTCTCCCAGCACAGCTGAAGGGCAGGACCCACCAGGTGCTGTGGAAGAAGCCTACACTCAAGCCTCCCCAGCTGGTCTCATTTGAATTATGACCCTGTGGGTGTCTCCATCTCCCTTTCCAGAGTCCCCAGTGCTGTTCACGCTCTGTAGTGACAGCGAAAATGCCAAAACCATGTGGACACGAAGACTGCACATCAACATGTTTTACCCCTAATCAAGCACACAGAGTGAATAACCATGCAGTGAAGAGTGATACGGAACATTCTCGTGTTTCCCATTTCCCCATGTTGGGGCTGGGAAAAATGTGGGCTTGCACCTTTGACATCCGAGCCTGGGCCTGGCACTACCTCAGCCTCCCTGGACAATTCCTGGGAAAACAGGGCTAGTGCCTACACAGGAATGAAACACAGGCATTTCTACTTGTTTCTGCAAGCTTTTTTTGTACCTCTTTGCTGCTGGGTTGTTTCCTCAGTAGTAAGAGTGTCTTGGGGCAAAGCCTCAGTGGTTCTCCATGAAGGGAGGAGTTTCACCCTCACACTCCCTTTTTTTCTCATAGCAGGTCTGGCTACCCAAAAGCACTCCCAGGGCCTTCACCACACCCTGCATGATCAACCCTTCCTTCCTAATGAGCACTGGGATCAGAGGAGGACATCCAGCAGCATCGTGCTGCCATATCAGCTCCATCCATGACAGCCCAGTCCCTTACAAAGGGAAGTACAATGCTCCTTACACTGCAGAACTCATCCCCACCTTATGAAGTAGTGGCCATTGAACAGTACTGATATATCCTGATTTCCCAAACAGAGATCCAGGAAAGCTTCCAGGTGTCTAACAACCCTGGGAGTAACTGTCCTGGGTATGACGTCCCATCATGGACTGCAGAGCTAAAGGAATGCTTCATTTAGAAAACTGCCAAGAATCTCTGTGAAAATAAATACAAGGAAGGGGAGGAGGTTACTCATAGCAGATGTTAATTTAAGTCATTAGTTGTAAAAATAACTTCACATTTCCTTGTGAAATATCAAGGGAGCTGCTTCAAACTAATTAGAGGGCTTGAGTTCAAAGTGACAAGTAGCCCTGGGAAAGGGGAAGGTTGAAGACAGCCAGGAAGAAGAAAAAGTAGTCATACGAACAGCAGAAGAGGAAAGTGAATTTGGAGACCGGATGCCATAAGGCAGCAGGTAGGTGAGTTGCAACATACCAAGGAGAAACCCTGAGTGAAATTACACCTTGACTCACTGAGGTTAGCTGAGATGGTGGACCTGATCTAACATCTCCACAAGTGAAACCTGCTCCTTTCCCTCTCCCCTGACGTGCCCCTGCACCCCATCCCCTTCTTCTTGCCTGCACAGATTTTCCTTGGACCCCCTTGATCAGACCAGTCAGCTCACTAAACCACAGAAAATCAGCTCAGCAAAAGAGCTGAGGATTCTGTGCCAACACAGCAAACTGACTCATCTCACTGAGGGCAATCTCTTGCAACTGCACAATGGGGGCAGCAGGGGCAGGTCAGCCCACCCTGGCAGCAGGAAAACATTTGCCACCTTAAGTATCTGAACTGGGAACCACTGCAGGAGAAAGAGGAAGAAAGGGCAAAGGAGACAAAGTTTGCTACACCAAATGGAACACCGTAGTGAGGAGGAAGTAAGAATGGCTGATTTTTATAACAGTGCCCCTAGGACAAAACCACTGGCAGAGAGGGAAACTCTGTGGGTTCAAGGCCCAGAGCACAATTTACTAGTAGATTACTGACTGAAATACACTGGTTTACTCCAATGCATGGATTCTATGCTTTGTCTTTAGACTAAGGTTTCACAGCTTGCACTACTAATCACAGCTGAAGTTTTCTTTCCTCAATAGGAATTCATAGGAAAGTCATCCAAATACAGTTTTTAACTAAAAACACCATCATCAACAAACACAGAGCAGAAGCAAGGCACTACCAGTTGTGTCAATAACATGAGTATAACAAACATCTTTGAAAAAGTCTGATCACACAGAACATAAAAGATGCTTTTACATACACAATAATTGCAGCACTTGAAGCTACTTCAAAAGCACAAGGATGTTGTACCATTTCCCTGCTCTCCAATTATGAAAATGTTAAATATTTGTTTTGAGAATGAAATGAACAGAACACAGTACATTTGCACAAAGGCGATCAAAACTCTGTGCACTTTCAAGTCAGTGTTTCATCACAAGCTGCTGCTTCAAGAGGTGAGTACTGCTGACCAGTAGGAACTGAAGCAAGAGCAGAGTCCATCTTATCTTACTGCCCTGCCTGCATTTACCATTCTAACACTGAGATGATATTGATCATTAAACCTGTAAGAGCCCAGGTGATTTTCTGCCATCTTAGCAACCTGAGTCACTCCACCAGGAAGGGAGCACAGCCACAGAGCCAGGAGCAAAATACTTTTCCCAGTTAGTCACATAAGCCTACTCAGCTTCCCACAAAACGACAGCCTTGTGTTTTAGTATCCAGCCCCCAGTTTCAGGGAAAATGGACACCATGGCCAACTTCAGGATGTTGTCTTGATTATTTCTAAATCTTTCTTTGAATCAGAGTTTTCATACTAGGCATTAGTTTCTCATACTGAGCGCTATGATACTCTGACATTCACTTAATCCAAGTAATTCAAGAGATGTTGGATCAAAGATTATGATGCTCAAGAACACAACAGGCCTGAACATCCTCATTTAAAGGCCAGAAATAAGTGTGCTTTCATTTACTTACCTTTTTGCTTCTTCTAAGTGGCACAGATACTCATAAGCAATATTCTGACGCCTCCTCTCATCCATTTCCTCTGCAGAAAGCCTTTCATCATCCACAATAGCTGCAAACAGAAACCCATATCAAGTTATACATGAGTCAGTGTGATTTTCAGAGCAAATTTACTTAGAACCTGGGTGAATTACTGGAGAAGGAAAATCAAAGTATTTATCACTTGTCTTTAAAAGAGGCCTTTTATAGTATGGCGTACAAAGATGTCTAGGTCACCAGGAGTATTCTGTTCTCTCTACAGTCAATTCCTCAAGTCTCACTTCTTCAGGACCAAGCATGTCTGAGGCCATAGCCTGGTTTGGAGGCACTTTTTGAGGAGCACTCAAACAGGGGGGCTGAGGCTGCAGAGCTTCAGCTTACACATCCCCAGAGGAGTTTGAGGGCCTCTCATGAGGAAGCTCAAGGCAAGAGGCAGGTGGAGCAGCCCCATGCTAAGCAGATCCTCAACAACAGAATCAAAGACAACACTGCAAAGGTATCTCAAGGACAACGTGGGAACTGGCTGCAACTTCAGGAACCCATGAGACTGCAACATGCTGGGCTGCCTCCCACTGATGGAGATGATGAGGGTTGTAATCAAATGAACCATCTGTGGTTTCTCCTCCTTACTGCTGCAACCTCATCACCTCCCATAAAAACACTCTCCCAGCCTATTAGGGATGACTGTGCACATCTCCTGCTGCAAATGACCCCAACTGTTTACAGCTATTACCCAGTGACTGGTCTTTCTCTACTTGTAGAGTACAGAGGGGGTTTCTGTGAGCAGCTCTCCAATTCTTCCAAATGTTTCTAGCAGTGAATCTGAAGGAGCACACTGTAGTGCTGACTTCTAGATGAATTTCAGCCACAGCAGGTGAGACTTTTGCAAGCAGCCCTCAGCATAAATCAGTTACAATGACAACCTATTTGGACTAAGCTGAGGGTTGGACTAGATCACCTTAAAGGTGAAAAATGTCCTACATTCTTCCATGTTTTCAGTCACATCAGCTCTCATGCCAGTGGCTGCACCAGTGAACCAGAAGAATGGGCAGCTCTTGCCAAAAGGATCTGTTTCTGGGAGGGTTGGCTCCCTGATCTGAGCCACTGCACACTTGCAGGCACAATGGCGCAGGCACAAGGGAGGGGACAGAAATGCAGGGCTGGGCTGGCTGCTCTCTGTGGCAGCCCACGAGCTGAGCTGAGAACACCATGACACCTCAGTAAAAAAACACTGCTCCTCCTGAAAGGCACTGTGACATGCTTTGTGTTAGCTCCCTTCCCACACAGACTCGTGCATGCCACGAGCAAACTCTCAGCTTTTCCTTAACAATTGCTTCAAGTAGTGGATAAACACTTTCAGGCAATGGATACAGGCAACTCAAGGAAAAGGCACTTGAAACAGCAGGACTCATGGCTTTGCAAGTACTTGCATACTTTGAAACCTGTACATAAAAAAAAACCAAAACAAAAGCCAAGTGATCAAAATGATCAAAAATGATCTCCCATGCATTTACTGAGGACACAAAAGAAATTACACTACCCACCCACAGTTTGCACTGATGCTACCATACATTTGTTAAGGTCTTGTGTAGCTGATTCAAGCTTTGTAGTTTAAGTTTTAATGACCACATGGGAGCTGATATCTCTCATCTTCCTTTGCTTTTAAGATTGCTCTTCCTAATTACCCAGCTGTTTCATACACCGATCAAACAAATGCATGTCTTGCTCAGAGTTTCTTTTAAGTCTGGTAGCTCCAATAAGCATGACTCACTCTAAAATGAGCTCTCAGATATTGTAATCAGGACACCACTTGCCATGAACCAAAACAGTTTGGAGGCAAACATGGGATGCAGAGGGTAAAACACTGTGTCTGGCAAGCTGGCCATGGAGGCTGCTGTTGCCTCACCACCATCAGCACAACCAGACAGGCTGCTCCCACTCCATGACACATCTCCTCTGCTGCAGAGGGCTCCTGACTGCCCAGAGCGAGGGCAAGTACTGAGACCACACTGAAACCTAATATATCACTTTATTGTTTGCAACATCGAGATCAAGGACCCCTTTTCAAGAGCTCTCCCAGCTCTGAGTGCTCATAAATGGAGACAAGTGCCCTCAGAAGAGCCCAGCTGATTGGCCTTGTTGGCTATTGTCCTGTCAGCCAGGCTGGGACAGCCAATACCAGGCCAAGCCTTCATCCTCCATGGCAATTCCATGCCCTCTTCCTCATAACTTGTTAAACAGTTGCTTACTCCTGCCCTCCAAAGACAACTCGACACAGCCATAAGCAAATCAGAAAAAAGGCAGCCTGTCTGAAGACAGGTAGAAGGAAAACCACACGACCCATTTGATAAGTATCAGTCTAGGAATTAACCTGAATAACATTAATGCTTTACAATCTAGCCCTGGATCTGCAGATCCATGGGTGCCTTCCATCCCCAACAAAGGCATCCCAGATCAAGCAGCCCTGGCCAGCCTCAAATCCCTCATTAAAATATTTTGAAAGATTGATTCAGAGAGTGGATGAAGGCACCAACAGATATTGTGGAATTGTAACAGTTGTTCTGCTTAGCAAACACTGCAACGATGAAAGGGCAAGATTCAAAAACAAGTACTTTGTAGACGCTGGGAAGTGGAAAACCCAGCTCCGTTCTAGAGGAGGTATCAGCAGCTCACAAGTTGGACATCAGACTTCTTTCCTGTCAGGGCCAAAGCAGCTAAAGTTTCTGGCCTGGATACCTGAGCACTGAAAATACAGAGCTCAGGGAATGCCAACACCTACAGTGCTAATCCTGGGAGGAGCCTCTTACAACACCAGCTTCCAATAAGTCTGATTACACACTTACCCTGCAGCATACACCGGCTTCAAAGCAACTGTGCTATCACATCAAGTGTGGTTGCAGACACAACTTTAGAAACAGAAATGACAACCTGCAGGATAAAGGTGGCCTCAGGACTGAGCTGCAGAGGTAATTACTTTGAAGACTTGGGTTCTTAAAGTCTAGTCTATAATACTATACTTTGGCAAGGCCGTCAGTCTTTGACTAGAGGCCTGTGTACATCTTTCTTCAAACATCCTGAGAGCATCCATCAAGCCAGCCACACCAGCTTCAACACACAAACAAGTTTGGTTTGGAGACAGAAAGCTCAATCTTTCTGCTTAACAGAGCAAGTATTAGTCAGAAGACTAGGAAGACTGATGAAAGAATAAACACACTTCTCCTATATCAGTAACTTTTCGATAATGCTCAGCTCACAAAGGAAGAGAGTGCTGCAATAAAGAGCAGAGTAATCAGGGCTGGGCTTCACCTGAGGACCTCTACCAAGCAGGATCCTGACACAAAATGTTCCAACTGAGAAGATGCAAATGCCACAGAACAAGGCACACTCTGCATGAAAGCTATACAGAGGGGAAAAAAGGCAACTAAACATCATCTTATTATTAAATTCATTAATTATGTGACTTCATTTCAAACTGAGAGGAAAAATCTAAAATATTCCCTTGAAGAAGGAATGTTAAGAGTTCATCTGGACAACCAACAAGAACTAATTAAAAATGCTAGCCTTAAAGCTCTATTTAAATTCATTTTAGAAGTTGACACCTTGTTAGCCAGGAGTCAGTAGACACAAAAACACATGCTAGGACACCAAGTTCATTCACAGACACTTCTTCATGAAAAAAACACTAAAGGAAGAGTGTGTATGAAGCACATGGGACAGTGAGCAGTCCTAAAGCTTAAACTGCCACACAGGAGAGATTTATTCTGGTACTCGGTATAGTGCACCAACTTTCTTATTCTTACCACAACTGATTCAACAGAAAGTAAATAATGTCCTACCAGCAGCTTCCTACTTATATATGTTCTACATATTTAGCACAAAAGTGAGAGTTTATCAAGGATTTTTCCTAAACTGAAGACTTGGTCATCTTCCATCAGCTAACAAATTGTACTGACGTGCACCCTCCTCATTCTAAAATTGTCCTGTGTAGGCAGTATCTGGGACTAATTGATGTTTGGGATCTGGTTATGAATTGCAAAAGTTTTCTGATGTGCCCCGATCCAAGATAGCCACTCCAGCTGTTGGCAAATCCTGGGAGCTGTGCCAGTTGCTGACCACAGAGCTGACAATTCAACCCAAGGCACCCCATGTACCTCCAGTCACCATGGTGCCTGCAGGATTCACTAAGTCAGACTCAGCATTAGTACACAACATGAAAACATTTCAAATTTCTGGATTTGACCAAGTTTATGGAAACAGAGGGACCACATCTGAAGATGCAATATTATTACTGAAACCAGCAATCAGCCCAGGTGTGCAAGAGCCACTGGAACCGTGGCCTCACTAACAGAATCTGGAAAGAGAATCAAAACTTCAGGACCACAGAGATGTGGTCACTTCACACAGGAATTTTAAAAACTAGTACTAGTCTCTGTAAAAGTCATCCAGTTCAGAGTTCATCCTCATATTACATCCACAACAAGGACTTTGGAGGTCCCAAGATCACAGAGATAACTTATATTGATACTGAGTTTACTGGAAATCTAATCACTGTTTCAGTGCCTCACCACCCTTAAGGAATTTCTTACTAATGTCTAATCTAAATCTATCCTCTTTGAAGTCATTCTCCCTTGTCCTATCACTACACACCCTTATAAAAAAGTGCCTCTGCATCTTTCCTGCAGGCCACAGTAAGGTCTCCCAGAGCCTTTTCTTCCCCAGGCAGGACAGCCCAAATTTTCTCAGTCTTTCCTCACAGGGCAGATGTTTCAGCCTTCTGATAATTTTTATGGCCTCCTCCTTCTCCTCTGGACCCGTTTTAACAGATCAGCATCCTTCTTATGCTTGGGGCCCCAGAGCTGGATGCAGTATTCCATTTGTGCTGTTATGTGGCTGGAGTGGAGTGAGTATAATCATATAATCACCTCCCTTGACCTGCTGGTCACAGTAGTTTATGTTTGAATTTACATTAACTAAGAGGTTTCACAGGTCTAACTTGCAACAGTTTGCAAATTAGTCCATGGATCCATGGATCGTACCTTTAAATGGTGCTAAACTTAAAATTTCTGTAATATGTAACAAAAGAGCATGCAAGGAAAAGTAATTTCTTACAATTTCTGAATAAAAATTCATGGAACACTTTTTGAAGCATAATTCTTAAGTTATTCCAGTATAACCATTTACCAAAGAGTTTTTGTTATCTTGGAAAAACTGAAGCTGGAAAAATGACCCTGCAAAACCTACAGCAGTACTTAAGGCTTCCTGGTCATTCATTTTCTCTCACACACATGACTATCTGCAGCAGCTCAAGAGCAGCACGTGGCTGCTTCTAGCAGGCAGACCCCTTAATAAGGCATTTGCCACAGACATACCAAAGGACTTCTTACACTGAAGAAGGCAAAGAAAGGAGCAGAGGCTTTTATTTCCCAGGGCCAATCCCCCTCAATTTCCTGCCACCAGAGACTTTTTCCCATGGAAATCAAGATGTGAGCACTAAGGAGGAGAGCTCCTTTGGCACCACAACAGGGAAGCCCAGTGAACAAGACATAACAGACGATGGGGAGAACAAAATCCTCTTACGGTAATAGAATTGGTGAAGTCAGGGTTGGGGTGGGGGGGGGAAGAAAGAGATACAGGAATAAATACTGTAAAATGCTGGGATAAAAGTTTTTCACTAGAGTGTTTGAATAAAACATTAGCTAACCCACATTTGGCAGTCTCAGCTGTCTGCTGCCCGAGCCACACAGCAAGGCAAGGCAAGGCAGTGTTTCAGTCCACTGGCAAGAAGTTCTGCAAATTCTGTACACAAACTCTGCCCCACTCACACCTTCCTGCCTCCTCCTCCCAAGCTCAACCCCCCTTTCCAGTACTGCTACAGTCAAAAGTACTCAACAGAGCCATGCTGTAACAAAAACAAAAGCCAGGGAGAGCCTTTCTTGCACAAAAACTACTGAGTGACAGTTTGCTGGCCATGGCCAGTGCAAGTGATAGCTGAGCCCAGTACAACAGGCTCTAGGCAGCACCCCATTTATGTCTCCCTGTACTGTGAGGGCTTTAAGTGTTTGTCATCACAGTTCAGTGCTGTAGCTTCAAGGAGAAGCTAGTTGCATTTTAGATGGTCACAGTGACACAAAAACATATGTTATGTGAGAACATGTAGCTAGTCTGAAAGAGGCAAATGAATTCATCTTTGGGGCCTTCATTTTATTCATAGTAAAATTCATACTCTCAGGTACCTGGCACCCTGTGAGTGCCTGCCTTGGGCAGTTCAGCTCCATGGTTGATCCTAGTTTGGGAGTTCATACGCTGTCCACTGCACCAACACAGCACCAGCCAAGCCCTGCACATGGAGCAGGTGGGGCTGACAATGCTCTGACACAGGCTCACTGCTCCCTGAGCTGTCCTCATTCCAACAGCACAGGAGCTCTGAGCACTGCCAGGAAGATGCAAGACACAGGGAAAAGATACATGTACAGATGTCAGAAAAACACTTCTCAAAGCTACGAGCAGATGGAGTTCCCCCCCCCCAGTCCTCCCAATATCAACTTGCAGGTATCTAATGTAATGGTTTATTAAATATGCAGAAGAAAGTGTGCCAACTGTAACTATGCGAACAGAGATAGTTCAACAGGCTACTAAGAAAAAATGTCTTTACAGCACCAAAGACCTTTGTTCTGTTATTAAGGCATTTTGTACCTACAAGTCTGTTGTTATGCTGGAAGTGGCTCTGATGAAAACAGCTTTCTATAGATTTCTTCTGTCAAAAAGTATAATTGCAAGCAACCAGCACGTATCTCACAGCAATGAGACCAGATGGCCTGGACCTTTTTCTGTGTCTCTAGTTAGGGGTATTCACCCCATTCCCTGAGCATTTGCTCCAAGGAAGGGCCCTAGACAAAGGCAGACACTGCAAGCACTAAAAAACCTACCACAGCTTTGAACTTGGAGCACAGATTCACATGAGAGAGTAGACTAATACACCTAATTAAAGAATGGGGATCTTCAATAACTTTTCAAATGTTCAGTAACTTTTCAAATGTTTCCAACATTGAACTACTCTCTCCCTTAAAAACGGCTGTATCTCTCCTGATTTAGTTATTTCATTGTCAAAGCACAAAGGTTCCTATTTTCAAACAGAAATACAAATGCATCTTCTGGCCAACAGATAGATATTATCCACTGTCACAAATTGTGTGTCACACAGGATCTCTAGGGCTGCTGTTCTGGACTGCATCTCACTGCCAGACACTGCACAAACAGGGAAAGCAAACACACACCATTAGCACGGTAGTGCTGAACACAGACATCCAGTAAAAAACATCCTGATATAAAATTAAAAATGTTTGCTAAAACCAGTCTTTCCCCTGAGCTTTCCCAGAGAGCCTCATTCCTGTGCATTTACTTTCCCGAGTCCTCCTCCTCCCATTTCCTTGATAAAGGTCTTATTTCAGTCTCATGAATCTGCTACCACAAGGCCAGCCACATCCATTTGCAGATACTGAGCACTATTGCAATAGATGGACCTTGGGACTATCATACAAGGGAACAGTGATGCAACAGCAACCACATTCCATGCTGCTGGAGCCAAGTGTCAAAACCACTTCATTTCAGCCAGACACTGGCAAAAGTCTGTGGGGCTCCTCAGACACGTCTCAAGGTACTTCAATCCCCACAAGGTTTAGAAAAAGTCTCATTTAACCACAGACACAAGATGGCTTTGTCATCGAGCAAGTGACTTCATGTGCTGCCAGAAATTTTAACATTCAATTTTCTGCTTATGGGTACACACATCCTGTACTCTGCTTTTAAACCTCCAGCTTTCTACAGTACCACCACATGAGATTTTAGTAGAGGTAAATATTAAAAGACACTAAGCAGTTCTGACATTACCTTACTGCATCATGATACTAAAGCATAGACATCTCTTTCCTCGTAGGTTCATTTAACCCTGTACAGAAAATGAACATTTAATTTTATCTTAACTTCATTATAATTGTTCAGTATGTTTGGAAGAATGAGGAGACAAAGGAATGGACTTGAAGGAAGCAGATGAAAACCCAGCCATTTTCATTTAGCTGCAAGTGTTGCCATCTATGATCACAAGCATGGAATGCAATGTATCAGCTTGTTGCTCAACCATTTCCACCAACATTTAACAGCTGGTCTCACAGTCTCAGGCGTACTTGGTGTAATTGCTGAATAAATTTGTAACTGTTTGTCGTTGCAAACTTAGCCAGCTACTCAGTTCAAGGCACAACACGTTTTCCCAAGATTCAGGTGCTCAAAAAACACCATTAAAACTCTAGCTCCTTTCTATGACCTTAAACTTTTAGGTCAACTTAGACAATTGACCTTAATGCTCTTCACTCACTTTTTCTTTTTTAAACACTCTCTACTCATACTCACTATTTACTAATAAATCCTGAGTCTAACTTCCCAAAAAAAGTCACAAATCTAAGGAAGCAGACTGATGCACCCCAAAGAGGCAGTGAACACCAGTTACAGGCTATTTCTTTCACTTACAGGCCATATTACCTCCACATGCTTAGTCCAAACACATTATCATGGCCAAATTTCAAGGCAGCTTTTGAGAAGGTTACACTGGTATTGCCTCTTGCTGGAAGGTTTATTTAGTTTACATATGCTTACAGCAAGAATGACATTTTTCATGTGGGCTAAAAAATATATAAACCAATTCTTTCAATGCTCAAGGCATTCAAAACAACATTGCACATTTGAACAAGCTTTCCTTCTCCAGAGATTAGTTCATGAGAAAACACATAGTAAAGTGTCAATGCTTCCTTTGCCACCTTTATCCATTCACTATTTTCTTAAATAAAGAACTTTTAATTTGAATTCTATGCATTTTGACACATTTATCTTTTGCTTTGTTTATTTCACTGGAATTACCTTAACCTGTTTGCTTTATATTAGTAACATACATTAAAATCCTAAATGAAAGAGCCAAAATTTTACATATGGATTCTATTTCCTTACATTTTTACCTACTGTGACCTCAATTCAACTTAACACAAGCAGACTGTAAACAAAACAATGAGAAAGACAGTGTAATCTTGCCAGGCTAATAAAATGCACTGTGCAACCATGAAAGACAGAAAAATGCTAGTGTCTATAGTGTGCCTTGGTATCAACTCTGTAATTAGATTTAGTCAGATGACAACTGCAAGTCTTTTGCCTAAAAATGCCATCAATTTTTTTTTTCCTCGTATTAGGCAGTTTAATTTTTGTCTGAAGAGAATTGCACATATATAAATAAGTCAAATGTATACACACAACTACATTAAAAAAAAAAAAGGACAAGTAACTTGTGGCCACTAAAATACTGTGACAATC
>VYXD01008702.1:261619-274041 GCA_013397195.1 Hylia prasina | reverse complement strand
AAAAAAAAAAAAAAGGGGCAGCTAATCCAAAAGGCATTCATCCCTAAGCAAGCAGTTGGAATCAGGAGTGACAAGTTAACAGGAAAGGTGACTGTGCCTGCAGCCTTCTGCAGAACCCCAAAGGTTACTTTCACTGCGTGTAATCACACCACAGCTCTGCCTGAGGCTACAACCCCACCCATTAAAACTGGTGGCAGGGCAGAAAGCCATTGGAGAAGTGGAGTGGAAGAACAGGAAAGTGGGGCTGGAGACCATCAGCAGAAAGGGCAGGGCGCAGACAGAACTAAGGACAGTGGCAAATCCAATCTCAGGCTTGTCTGCCCACCCCGTGCTCACACACATTGCTACCCAAACCTCTGGGTCGCTCCTCTCAGCTGTTTGCATAGCAAAGCCTCTGACCCAGCAACAGAAATATCACCTATTTGTGTTGTTTAAGACACCTCATCCAACACACAGGGCCAGGATAAAGCAGAAAGCTTACTGTGGCAAAGAGGGACCTCAGGGACTGGGGAAGGTGTTTGACAGGAGCTACGATGTTTCACCAAAGTCAAACTACTTGAAGCCCACAATGAAGAGCATAACACAAAGGTTTTCTGCTTCTGTTGTTACCCCGTGGTAGAAATTCAAAGACAGATAGCCATTTAAACAGTAGGTAATTAAGATACTGCCCTGCAAATGCTGCACAGGTTTTTGGCTAAGTCAGGACCTTGTTCAATTTCTGTTTTAGTCTTGAAAATGCCAAAAAACCCGATCTGCACTACAACTTGAGGCCAGAACAGTGATTCATAAATACATCTGTAGCATACCTGTACTACCCAGGGGCTGGTTAGGGGAGGCTACACTTCAATGCAAGAAAAGAGGAAGACAAGAACAGGGACAAGGGAAGTGAAAGAGAGGGGAGGGAATGAGCAACTCAGACCTCCTGAAAGACGTTTAGAAGGAAAGGGTTACCAAATGGATTCAATATTCAGATCACTGGAGGGTGAAACCGAAAAGTTTCCTATCATCAAACTCTCAGTACAGTAACCAACTGCAAGAAATGTGGTAAGGTGTAGCTTAAAGAACAGAAAATAAGGATGACAGGCAGGAATTCTGGAATAAAAGAGAATCTGCAGGCAAAGCTGTGCCTGGGTCACTAAGAAACTCAGAGTGTAGAGTTGTAGGAGTCTTGGTCTGAACCATGAGACTCCAGAGGACTGAAACACCTGTCTAGGAAAAGCCATAGAGCAAGAGCACCACTTAATCACTGAGTAAATTGGAAATCACCATGAGAAAGACTGCAGCGTAGAAACCCTCAGCCTTGACATCTGGTCTTTATTCTTCCTTTGACAATTCATCATCTTCTGGTTCTTTCACAGCCAGTCTGTTGCAGGGTCCTTCTACCAAGGTTTGAATAAACCATCTGCTCACTTTTTCCACTTTCTGAAAGGAGCTCCAGAAAACACCTGAAACGTTGCAGCACGTTTTTCCTTCAAGATACAAATATAAGCACGTGAATATAGCATGAGGTTAAATTGCAAGAGCACATCTGTCTCTGCTTGCCTGGGTTTTCATTCCTAAATAATTATTACGGTCACAATATCTTCAAAGTCTGTAAGTCAAATTCTTTGACTTATAGGCAAAATGGATTTTTGTTGTTGTTGTTTTATCTTAGTGTGGAGAAAAAAACTTGCGCATTAGGGATAATAGACCTGAAAATTTAGTTGCAGCTACAGACCCAGGCAATGAGAGTGAGTGGTTTGAATACAAAAATGGCTTCAAATTCACAAGAACATAAAAAAAATGCTGTGTGTTGCACAGTACTTATATATAGATTTGGTAAGTTTAGGTGATGAGCAGGACCCTTGGGAACACAGAGGCAGAGAAGAACAGAGCCACTGGCAGCTCCTGCCCTCCCTCCAGCATTCCTGGCTCTCCCTTGGGAAGGCAGCTGAGCTGCTTGTTGAACAAGTCCCCAGACTGCTGTGCATTCAGTAGCTGTTTCTACAGCTGATATGGCCCAGCACAAGCAGGAGCTGCAAAACAAAGGGTGGAGGCACAACATCAGGCTCACAAGCCAGAATCTCACTCCAAAACCACTTGGCTTTGTTGTCTGCGTGTGTCTACGCAGAGGCAGAAAGGCACAGGGGATGGAGATGCACCTTCTTTGTTCCTGCTTCATGGGTGAGATGCTAAATTCTTACAAGAAGAAGGTACATGCAGTGTTACCTGTGCAGGTACTCAGTTCAGGGGCAGTGCCAGGCCAGCAGTGACCTCAGCTGTCACTTGAGGCCTCCTTGGCTGCCTTCACTATGCAATAAGAAAGTGTTTGCCAAAGTACTGGAGCTGATACTGCTGGCTCCAGGGTAACCTCCTGCCAGGAGCACACTGCACAGGCAGGCAGGCATTGCTCATAGGGCACCTGCCCACAGGGCTTCTGGACAGCTCTGACCCTTATTTCTCCTTTGCTTACATATCCAGTAATATGAATTAATTTTTCCTTCATCATCAGGAGTTAGAACCATAGGAGGGAACAAAATCATAAAATGTTTGAGCCTTGACTAACAGACCTTTGGGCAAGATTTGAAAACAGCAGACAAATCTTGACCTTTTAAGTCAGTACATATTTACTGAAACTCAGATGTTGTCAGTGACAATGACACATCCAGCATTGCACATATCACTGCAAAATCAGACACAGAGTGAGCTAGATGTTGCTCCTAACTTATCAATAAACCGAGTACTTTCATTTCCAGAAGTCTTTGACAGCTGCACCCAAAAGATAATTTTTTTACCCAAACCACACACTCACAAGTTTCTGAGTATTAGTATTTGTTCTATTAAATTTCCTGTAACCTGAGAGAAACTTTGTCTATAACCAGGAAAATTAAGTTATTCAAGATGGTATTTGCTTATGTCTACCTTATAACCCAAAGTAATTTCTTTGGAACAGCCTCCTCATTACCTTGAGCACACTTCCTTGAATCAGAGTATCACAGTGACAATGGTAAATATCAATAGTGTAAAAAATACCAGGAGCATATCAGAAGCATTGTGTAAACACCCCAAAACAAGTATTTTGCTTGAAACAGCAATATTAAGAACACCAAAATAAAGGAAGCATAACTAGCACTCAATCACTGTTATGGCAACAACAGTACAAGCAATATACATGAACTTAACATCAAACTAAGTCATGTGTTTGCAATTTTTGAAGCCTCTATCCAAAAAAGAAATTTGCACACATCAGGTCTGGGCACAGAATTTTGTAATCTTTTGTATATCTGCAGTTGGTTCCCTTTCTCGAAGCGCTTCTTCACAAAAATCAAGATTTTTGCTCAGCTTGTAGAATTTCTTCTTCCAAGTTTTGTCCTGGTCTCCAACTGACACTCTATGGACAGCTTCCTTATAAAGAGGCATCTTGCTGCTGCTAGAGGGAGTGGAGCAGATAAAAATATAGCTGCTCCATCAGCAGTGCCTTGCCCGGATGAGGTTTTACCATTCCTATTCTGTATGGTAACCATTTCTGTGTGGACCCACTGGTCATAACAAGCTTTGTTCATCACAAGTATTCCTCCTCTTCCTGGCCTCCACCCTAAAGGCTGTGAAGCAGGAGCATCTGTGAAGTACCTTCTACCTAATTTGTAACAGTTTTCATACAAATGGTCAACTTTCAAGAAAGTCTGTACTTTATAACTTGAGGAAATCGTATTAAAGAAAACTTGATCACGTGTAAAACATACATCTGAAATGCGCCCGGGAAGCTGTTGGAGACAACTTCTACTACTGCTATAGGAACCCAAAATTCTTAACTGCTCATGTCTTTGTCATTTTGGGGAGTCCAGACAGAATTTGCAGCCTGGAAAGAAGCAGCCTAGCAGTCAGCACCTTCCTGACATAGTTTCAGGGAAAACAGTACAGATGAACATTACAGAAATCCAGCTCTGTTTTTATCAGGAACTTCTGCAGACATTCATGAAGCTACTTCATTTTGTTGAAGAGTGGCAACAACAAAACAAACCAAACAAAACCTTCTCCCACTCCTCTCCCCCCAAAAAGAGGAAACTACTAAGTGTTATTGCCATGGTTCAGTGTTACAGGAAACACCAGCCCTTGTTTCGCCTGTTACTAACCACAGTACTAAGAAAGTTGATTCATTTTATTCTAGGACAGCTCATATCCGTGTAATCTTCAGCAAAACCACGTGGTCTTACTTCTCATTTTCTGTAGATATAAGTTGGAGCGCAAGGGGATGGTTTTGCAAGTGATAAAAAGTGTGTATTTTCTGGATTATTCTGACCCATTTGTTAAAGTCACCACCATCACTGCCATAATCAGAAGTGATATAAATTAGCAGACAGTCACGTCCAGTCCTTGAAGGTAAGTTGTCTATCCACCTTCAATATTCAGCTGCCATGCAGCTTTGAATGCCCAGGCAAGGCTGGTTCTTCTCCAGCATCCACTAAATCACAGTGAAGAAGTCCATGCCCTGCTGTGGCCTGAAAATCAGTACTTAAAAATCAGTATTTAAAACAACTTCTTAGCTCAGATGTAGTGAAATCATGTTTACGGTGTGCCTCATTTTAAAACAGTTGATATTTTTCCTCAGTAAAATCTTTGCCCCAGATTTCTCTAAATATAATCCCTGTTCTACCCAGGACTCCTTCGTGTTCCTTTTCAGTTACACCACAATCTACACATGCTGATATTTGTTCTGCTATACAGTATTGAGAAGATACAGAATTTTAGAACTATTTACCACTGAATAGAGACCACCCAGTCACTTTTAGCTATCAGGTAGATCAGATGATCTTGAAAAAACTAAAAATCACAGAAATAAACAGCACATACCACAAGTTACATCCCATCCCCATGGTTTTGAGGCCCCATAAGTCAAGAGCAATTTTATCAGCTACAAAAAAAAAAAGGTTGAAAAAGCATCTTGAGTCTCACTTTGTGTAAAAAAAAAAATTTATTTTTCTTTCTTGTTTGAGTAGTCTAGAACTCAGTTTCTTGAATTTTCTTACTGCTGTAGAATGGCCTGGCAAACACTGCCACACCTTTACTGACATGGATTTGTGAAATTACAGCACTAAAGACAAGATTACCTCAAAAATATTTATATAATTCAAAACTCTCTGTGGGCAACAGAGAGCTGAAAGCAGCCCCAGCCATTTCAGGCAGACAGGGTGTCATTTCAGGGCACAAGGGTGTCAGCAGTACCACAGCAGAGGCAGCTGGGCACACCAGGGCCATGCTAAAGGTGCTCTTTCCTGTGTGCCCAGTCCACCCACGAGCTCTGCTTGCACATTTTCCTGCCCCGCTGCATGCACACTTTCTAGACCTCTCTGTGCAGCAGTAGCACAACTTTAACTTCATCTGCCATTCTTCCAGGTGCTGGTGCTCATCTCTGCTCCAGCAAAAAAACCTTGAACTAACCAAGGACACAGAATTTTTGTCCCATCGTGCTGCCTGCAGGCTTATGCTGCAAACCAGACTGGGGACCTAATCCAGCCAAAAATAATTCCATAGGAGGAGTCAAGGTCACTTCTTCCATCAGCAGACTTGACTGAAAGCACACTCAAAACCACAATTTCAGGGTGCGGCTCCAGAGCAATTTTAACACCTCTAAATTCCAGCTACCACCATCCCACCTGGCCAGAAAGTCCCTCTGCCTCGGCCAGCAAGTGAAGCTGTGACACCTGCAGTCACCCCCTGCACAGACCAGAGGTGACTGCAAATCCAGCAATGCAAATCAGCTCTGCTAGGAGAGATTAGCTTCCTGACAGATTGGGAATTCATGCTGGTAAGAGGTGAAGTCGTCTTCAGCAGCATGACAGAGCAGCTGAAGGTAAGTTCAGGCTGCTGAAACCTCACCACTTGCAGCAGTCTGCAGCAAAGCGGGATCCACACAGGGATCCCAGTGCAAATAATGCCAGTTAAAAGCAACATCTTATCAATTATTTTGACCCTAAACACAGGATCATGATTTCAAAAAATCTGTGTCCTTGGTTAGTTCAAGTGTTTTATTGCCTTGTTTCCAATACTTCAGCCAGAGTATTAGGCACAGTACTCATCTATGACTCCTCAAAACATCTTTGAAATAATGCCCTTAAAAGTGAAACATTTACTGGCCTATAGTTCAGCCCTGTGGGAAAGCAGTTGCCTTAATGAAACACACTTCTGTACAGAGTTTGGGCAATTCCCATTCCAACTGCCTCTGGATTAATCTCCCAGAAATAGAGGCTCCTATCCCACAAATGTAGTCCGATAACAGAGCAGCCTGATAAATCAAGCACAAATGTGGGAGGTTATTATTCATTTCAGGACAGTAGAGGATTGATAGCATGCATGACTACAAATTCCTCTACGCATTTTGAAGCCTGGCAAGAGCTGTTTTAAACACCTTGCTAGATGATACCAAAGCTTTTACTGCACTTTCAAAGAAGCAGGTCAGAGTCCAGAAGAGAGGGCACACATCCTTTATCACTCACTTTAGCAGAAGCCACACACTGCTTACTCTGAAACATGCAGGCCAAGATAGGCACCTGAGATGAGGACAGTAGTTCCTAACAGCTTTGGAGCCTGGCTGGCAGACAGGCAGAACCACACCTGGAGGCAGAAAGTCTTTGTGGGCTAGCAGCAGTTTGCCACCTGCTGTGAGTCAGAGCTCTGAAGTGCTCCTTGAATCTGATTCCTGAAGAATTTATAGCTGGACAACCTCAGCTGGGGCAATAAGTGATAACAAAGAACTGACATAATCTCTCTCGATAAGTACTTCTTGCATATTCATTTGAATGAAACAGTAATTTGACACTGAACTCAGCCACCAGCGCAGGTTCTCAATGGCTGTTTATTTCCTTACACATTTCAAAAGGTATTTAGAAACTAAATGTTTCACTGTGCAGATTTTATAGGAATACCGCCTAGTTCAGTATCCCATTCCCTCCTTCTCCTGCCACCTTACCAAGGCTGTTGGCCACCAGACAACTGCAGGCACTGCCTGCCCCACCAGCCCTTCACCACCACGGGCCAGGGCACTCCTGTCCTGTGTCACAGCAATTGGCAAAACAGCTGGAGTAGTGCCAGGACAACATGCTGGTCGACAGCACAGCCCTATCCTTGTGTCAGACACTCGACAGCCCCCTTCTCCTCCCAGCAGTGAAAATAAGGCAGCAAACCTCTTCAAAGCCCAGCCGGCACCACTCTGAAGGGGACATCGCTGCTTCCTGAAGGTGAATGCCAAGTGCCAAGCTGCAGGAAGTGCTGACCCATAAATGGGCTGTGCAGTACACAGCTCTTGTACCAGCCTGTCCTACCAAGGATCAGCAAACTAAGCGTGGGCAGCAGGCATCCCTCCCCTCCCCAGGATGGGGATACCCAGCCCCTGCCCCACCAGCCGTGGTCCCCACTCCTCCCTGTCCAGCACCTGCACTTTCATTCCACAACATGCAGTAGTTCAAGGATACCCGTTCCAAAAAAACACAACGAAACAGCCTGAACAAGTGAAGCAAACACAGCAGGTTAATCATTTCCTGCAAGGAGCAAGCACAGGAGAGCACACTTGCTTATCATCACACTGAAATATGACCCACCAGTCCTGCCTGTCACTGACAGGTTTTGGGTTTTTTTATTTTCTGCCTCGCACTTAGGGTTGTTCCTAGTAAAACATAGCTTGAATCAGCAACAGTATCAAGCAAACTTTGAGCTAGAAAAATGTAACTGAAACCTCACATAACAGAGGTGGAGAGCTAAAAATCTGCATGCTTCCTATTCCCTGCCTCAACTATCGGACTTGATGCAGCCCACTCACATGTGCTACAAATCCTGTTTCCAGCCCAATATTAATATTTCCTGTTTCAACAGCATTCAAGTAGCTTTAAGCATGCTGTAACACAGCTCAGTCTTTTCTTTACCAGCAGACTTCAGGGGAGATGAACCTGCTTTGTACAAAAAGCACACAGAGAACCACCCCTACCAAGTGAATTATGTGCACTTGGTTAAACAAAGCAGTTAAATCTTTTGAGTTCTCATTCAGCAGTTTAATTATTAGCAACCTACAAAAAGAGTGGAAGAGATAAACAGTGTATTTGGTTGCCAAATGACACCCTTCTATAAAAAAGGACAAAAGTGTCTCATAAGTCACAGGCATGACAAGAAAGCGTACACCCAAAAGAATATATATGCATAGGACACAGCTACACTTTTTTTTTTAAAGTTTAAAAAAACTTTACATAAAACCAAAATCCCATCTGTTTTCACTTAGGAAAATCCTATGGAACCTTTACCAAAAGGCATTTCCCCCTTTTTAGACTGCAAAACAGCCATTTGTTTCCCCGCACTTACTAGACATGCAGACAAATTTATCGTTTTTTATGTTAAAAGCTTTTTGAAAACCACTGGTTTGCAAGCTTTCACATCCTGCTGAGCAGAGAAGGTAGGTGTAGTTTCATAGGGAGGCGTAGGCTCTGTTTCACTTCAGGTTTGCCCCGCCTGTCTCCACAGGCAGAGCAGCACTCCCTCGTGAAGCTTCATGCTGCTTATATGTCTCATCTCCAAATTCCTAGTGCCAAACAGTAGCAGTTCTGGGAGCCAGCACCAGATGTACAACAACGCCCTTATCACTGGATACTAAAGTCTGTTTTCCCCTGTATCAACCCATCATCCATGCCCAGTGAAACTTGCTTTCTGGCCTCAGCAGCAGGGGGGAAGACTTGACTTATCCGTGTCTCCAACAGAAGCATCTGCTGACGTTGGAGCACCCAGCTCAGTAGACAGGGACTCAGGGCATATACTGATTCAGCTACTCTGAGCATGTTAATGCCTAAAATCCTTTTCAAATGCAGACACTCACAGCCTTACTTACTCTCTGTAGCTTCACTACATTCCTGGAAGTGCAGTGAAGCCATTCAGACAGTTCACAAAAACTTCAACATTTGTTTGTGCACACAGATTTCATGGGAAACTAGCTATAAAGGACCTGAGTGTCAGGAAATAAGCATTCTCAAAGATACACCACTGCCTGATTTGCTATCTTCCCATGTTCAAAACTTCATGTTTAATCTGTGAGGCACATCTGAGAATACTTTTTCTTCATAATCTTCCACAGCACCAAGCATTTTTGTTATAAAATGGGTCACACCTTAGTTGTAATCTAAATCCAAATTCTCTGCAGTTTTGTGAACCTCTGCTTCTTATTGTGCTGGGATTGAGAAATAAACCAGGCAACAGCTGTAGCCAGACTGGGAACCACTACGTAAATTCAGTAGTGTGCCTACTTATGCTTCCTATTCCCTGCCTGTTAACACAGGCCTGTTAACACAGTTTCGGTGGTATAAGCTTGCTTCCTTGTAATTTTATGTTCTCACTTGAATTGGTACTGGAGATAAATATCTGTCTGAAGGGTTCAGTGGAGCAACAACAGAAATCTCTTCTGCATCTCTTTTAAGCTTTCAACAGCAAGCAGGGTTGGAGGCACTTTTCAACAAGTGGTCCAGGAAGCCACAAAACTTTCACCCTAACAGACCAAGGAAAGGCTCTGGGAATTTGCTCTGAGCTCTGATTCTCCTGTAAGCCATGCTCATCCTGAGCTAGCACCAGCCCAGAAAGGGTCTGTCTTGTTTGATTTCATTAATCTATTTCCTGACTTTAAATACAGAAATGATCAGCTTTAAGATTTTTTTTTTTCCCTGGATGTTTTTCATGTTACTGTATCAGCAAAGCTTGTAATGTACAACTACTTTTAAGTTAAGGCTATGTCTTCCCAGTTACTCACTGTGCTACAAGGTCTTATGCTCAGGGAGATTTCTTTTCCCCAGTGGTATCCATCCGTCTATAAAATGCAGCCAAAATTTGCATATGCTTTCTTCTCTACTTATCAAAATTAAATGCTTCTCATAATCATGCACCAGTTTATATAGAACCTGGCAGAAAAATTATGACAGTAGAATGCTAGCATTCTTCAGAGCAGTACACAAACTCTGCTAGGAGCTTGAAGCCAAAGTCAAAAGTCCAAATCAAGTTAAATGTTTAAAACAGTTCTAGGTCACTAAAGCAAGGGGTCTTAGAAATTTCATAGCCTAACTTGGACAACTTATTAACTCCTTATGAAATCCAGCATAGATGCGGTGTTCTCAACAAAGGGAACTGTTTTTCAGATATCCACAGTGAAGTTTTAGTTATATAGGGAACCTACAACTTACGATGGGCTTTCATAAGAGCCCAGATAATGCTAGTGTAAGTTTTCTAGTTAGAGAGCCTTTTCTTTTTTCTTTGTTTGGTTTTTGTTGGGTTTTTTTTTGTTTGTTTGTTTTTAAGGCGCTGTGTTTCTTCACTTCTCAAAATGGCAGCCAAATGCAGTGCAGATAAGACATAAGTATTTCTCTAGACACAGGCTAAAAAACCCAAACATGCACCTCTACTCGTCACTACAGACAAGGCTGTGGCTTGTTCTTTATGGAGTTCACCGTGGAATTTTTTGGTGTACCTCTTTAAAATATTGCCATGCCCCTGGCATATTTAAGGAGCCTTTGCCTGGTCCCTTGAAAGGAGTGTAACTTCAGAGGCAGCAAAAAATTGCTCTCCAAAAAGAAATGGATGCAGTGTGGCACAGCAGCCACGACCTCTCACCCAGGGAAGGACAGAACAACTCCTGTATGCCAAGCAAGCAGACCTCATTGGTCAGAGGGGAGGCACCATCAGAAAGGACAGGTGTGGTCTCATCCACTCGTGCCCCTGGGGCAGGGAGACCTGACACCAAGAGTGGCTACAACTCAGAACATGAACATTCCCATGGTAACCGGAACAAAATGCTCTCAAACTACTATAGCAAAGCACAAGCACTGAGAGGACAGACTGCATCTTCAAAACTATATTTAGCATCCTTAACATGATCATTCTTTCCCATAATAATTGAGGCCTACAATCTTTAAAATACTCTGAGCAGCTCTGGCAATAAGGTAATTCATCCTCAGCACCCAGGCAGGAACACAACTCAAAGGATGAGCCCTTTGCTTTAAGTCAAAGCCTAATCTTTTGCTATATCAGAAGTCATGACAGACTGACTTTTATCTGTCCAGACCCACATATTCTGAGACCAACCAGGCCAGACCTACACAGAGCAGCCCCTGCTGCTGGAGTCCTGTTGATGGGCGTACAACAAATATATCTGCAACTCAGGCAAGTGGACAGTGTCCAAACTGAGGCTGGAGCACGATGCTGCACAGCTGGACACTGCCCAACTACAGGTGCAATGGCACAAGCAACTGTGAGGGCTGGCTTCACAAGCAAAATATTCACTTTTGCTAAGACAACGACACAGGCACTGAGACTGTGCCTGTAGTAACCAGTGAACACACACCTTCACAAGGATCTCATCCACCTACTGGGTAAAACCAGAAATGAAACCTACAGGCAGGTTCCACAAACTGCCCCACAGGGTGAATCAGTCATCAATGAGGAGAAATGCCCAGAAGACCATGGCATTCGGCAAGCTGAAGCTCTTAGTGCCAAGCATCACTTTTTCTACTTGCCCTAGGCGAAATCAAGGTGGCCTCTAACACTGTTAAGGAGTTTTATGTTTCTTTCTAAAAGGAGGTTTCAAAACCGGTTTTAAACAAAGCTACTATGATAAGAACTGAGAAGTTGCTCATTAGACCACAGGATGCCAGGGCCGCTGGGAACCTTGCAAACCATTTGTGCGTTGCCATTTTGCAATGCCTGAAAGTGTCAGAGGCATTTCTTGTAGGAATGGCACAGCCATGGGCTTGTGCTGCCCGGCCCCGCAGGAGCCAGGAAAAGCACAGGCAGGTGCAGGATCCCGGCACGGCACAGCGCGGGTAGGAAGAGACCAGCGGCAGGAGGAGGTAAAGTGCTTCAGGGGTTTTTCTTAAACATACGTTTGGGAGCAAATACTCCCCCCCTCTGAAAAGAGACGCCAGGTACCCGCACGGTCTCTCCCTTCATCCCAAGTACTTAAGAGTTGCAAAGGTCTAAGACAAAGTTATAAAACTAGAAAGCAAAGGTTTGGTTTTATAATCCTAAATTCCGGAGTGATAATCCAAAGGTTACGATATTACACCCTGAAACTCCAGTCGTAACTCAAGTTACAAAGTTACAACCCAACCCCGTACCTGTAACGCCGAGCTACAACGCTAAAACCCGAAGCTCGACCTCTAATCTAAAACTCCCGATCTGCAGCGCGCAATTACGGCTACAGTCCATTCACAGTCACGGAACAAAACGCGGCGCACCACGAAAACCTGTCCAAAACCCCCAGCCGGAGGAGCCGGCTGCGAGTTAACCTAAAAGGAGCGGGGAGCACAATCTGCTGGGCGGGTTTTACTTCGCCTCCAACTCGCTCCGCCGGTACTAAACCGAGCGAGCGCAGCGAGGGAGCGGAACGACCCAAAAAAAAAAAAAAAAAAAAAAAAAAAAAAAAAAAA
>VYXD01008702.1:224827-261092 GCA_013397195.1 Hylia prasina | reverse complement strand
AAAAAAAACCAAAATAAAAAAACCCAAACCCCCCCCCAAAACACAAGGAAAGCCCCCAGAAAAACACAAAAAACCCCAGCCAAAAAAACCCCTCAACCAAAACCAACAAAACCTCCCTAAAAACCACAAAGAAAACACACAAAAAGCCCCAACCAAAAAATCCCAATAAACCCCATGCAAAAAAGAAAAACAAAAACAAAAAAACCAAAAATAACCAAATAAAAAATAACAACAAAAACCAAAAACCCAAACCAACCAAAAAAACCCACAAAAACCGAAAACAAAACAAAACACACACACACAAAAATAAAAAAATGCAGAAAAGCCCCAGGTCAGAAAGTAGAAAAAGAAGGGAAAAATAATGATGTTATTATTAAAAGCCCACTCCACCAAAAAAACACAAACAAAAACCCCAAAAAAACCCCCAAACCCCAGCTCCAAAGTAAAGAAAAAAAAAAAGAATCAACCAAAACCCTCCCAAACCACAACCCCCTCAACAACAATACAACAAACCCCTCCAAAACCAACAAAAAAGTCAAGCCCTCCCCCCCAAAAAATACAAAAAATCCTCCAACCAGAAAACCAAAAAATATAGTAGAAAGAGTCTAATTCCACTCCCCCAGTAGCTAACAAAGCAAGCAAAACAAACAAGGAGAAAAAGAGAAAAAGAGAAAAAGAGAAAAAGAGAAAAAGAGAAAAAGAGAAAAAAGAAAAAAAAGAAAAAAAGAAGAAACCCGTCCCTCCCAAATGCAGGAAAGAACCCCAAACCAGGAATCTATGCAAATCATGTGAAAAAAGAGGGAAACAAACCAAAAAAACAACATCCCAAACCACCAAACAATTTAAATAAACCAAATTCCACAGTGCAAAAGGGCAAGGAACCTCCCCTGTGGTGTTTTGGCAGACTGAAGAGAGGTGAAAAACCAAGCCTGAGACTCCCTCCTGTAGTTTTGCTCTTTTGGAGAATTCTCACTCCCCACAAGCAGTGTTTTTGCCAAGCCACAAAGCCACCACCACGATCTGCAGGGCACCTTTGGGGCTGGGTGTACTTGTGTGGCCCTGGCCCGTGCTGGTGCTCCTTTCTAAGGGGTTTTGTGAGGGAGCTGGGCACATTCCTCCATTGGAGACTCCTCTCCAAGGTGTCCCTGTCAGAGAGGGGTTGGTCTTGGACAGCTGAGCGGCAAATCCATGAATCAGCGATCCATGTTTTGTGGCCACAGGCTCCCAGGTCACTGTGAAATGCACCTGAAGATGGTAGGAGAGAGAGTTTTCTCAAATGGAATTATAGGGCAGGACTATATCCTCTTGACAGTCCTTAAGCCCTGAACTCCCGTGAAGTTTTATGGGAGACAGGATGAATTAGCACAGCCACAGCCTGCCTGTGGGACACAATGCACCTGAGCAAGCTTTTATTTTAATGACAGGTACCAGGTGACTCTAAATGTGTGTTGGCAGGATGTCTGGAAGTTTGCAGTCATTTGTGTTTCGAAATAAAGCACTGCTGGATCTAACGAGTCTCCTCTGCAGTTTTCCACAGGTTTGAGGATGTCTGTAGTTGGTTTGTGAGGACTTTGTTTTGCTCATTGCCTTTTTGCTCATCTCTGGCTGTTCTGGGCACAGCTCCCTGAGGTGGGGAAAGACATTCCTCATAATACTTAAGACATGGATTATTCAGCAAGAAAGGACTGACAGGGTACAGGAGAAAAACAACACCTAAGAGGAAACACTGTTACTTTTCTTGAGGTGCTTTTGATTTCCTGTGCTCCCTTTTCCTCCATCCCCAGAGATCAGGGAGGATGACTTACAGCAGAGGTGTGTGATGCCAGGACCAGTAGAGCTGCAGTCTGCAATTTGCTTTCTGAATGCTTTCTTGAGTTTTAAACAAACAGCCATTTACTTGCTTTCTCTCTTATAAAAGAAAGTGGGTGATCAAAGCCAACATGGAAAAGAATAAATTTGCTTCCACAATTTAAAGAGTTTATTGAAAATCTTGCATTTGCTTTAAATGAACATTTCTATAGCCTTTTACACTGTTACACAGCCTATGTCATGGATATATTGTAGAACACTATATACATCTCTTTTATCCTTTAGTCAAAGAAAGATACTTCAAAGTTTTCTTAAAAATATATTTTCTGACTAAAATCAAGGGGCCTTTTCCTCCTGAAAAGTTTCATTTTGACACAACTGCACCATGTTTCAAATGCCAACACTTCTCTCTGAGAAGTGCTTGGCCTGGTCTGCAAGTTGTGTAGATGTGGTGTGATGCAGTGACAGAGGGGTCTCTGTCCTGAAGGAACAACCTGCCAAAACCCCAGAGGGTCTCTGTGTGATATTACCAGTCCCTGGTGAGTTTTTCTTATCCACTTAAACCTGCTGGAAAGACAAGGGTGTGTACAGACATGGTGTCACATACAGGTACACTGACACCTTTGCTTAGAAAAGGTTCGTGCCTGTCTCTCAGCCTCTGTGCCTGCAGTGTGTCCCCAGACTCCTCCTCCTGCTCACGGGTGCCTTTGCTCTAGCTTGGCACCAGCATTTTTGTCACCTCATGGGTACTCAGCTAGTTGCCCCAGATTGAAAAATGACTTTTTTCCTCTTAGTAGGGCTCTTTCTTAGGCCAGCAGTTGGTTTGCTGCTTTCACGCCTGTTGAATCCAAGTGCCAGCTTAGAGCAGGGGGCAGACCAGGGTAAAGAAATGAAAGGCCAGGGTAGGGAGAAGTGAGAATGTTTTTCTGGCAGCAGTAACCTCCGTAGTGCTTGCAGAACAGAAAATGACAGGAACCAACTGCTCTCGGTGGGAACTGAGACAGGTAAAAGAATATTGGAGTAACAAGCAGCAGGCATGCAGGCCTGCTCACGACATTCTGCATTAGGTTTGTTAATCCCTGCTTCCCCGAGTTTAAAGGCAAATTCCATCAGCTGTTCGTGGTATGAAGATTTAAACACCTCTGGCAGGGACCAGGCAGAGAAGCTGCAGCCTGCCCCTGTAAACTGCTCTGTGCTCTGTGTGGGGTGGGGAGCAGCCCCTCTGCACCTCCCTCCTTGCCTTCCTCCTTCCTGCCCTTCCAAAGTCCTACTGCAGCTGGAAAGGCTGCAGGAAAGGCTCTGCCTTCTCCCACTTTCTCACGGGAACCTGAGTGCAGTGGATTTAAAATCAACCACAGATTTTGGGCAGCCTACACCAGAGCTAACACTATGGATGCTACATTCCTTTCTATGAGCATACACAAACACTCTACTCCTTCTATACGTTCCACAGAAGCCTGCACCAAAGAAATCAGTGTAGTCAGCTATCTAGAGTAAATGTTTGAATGTGAACATTTCCTGTTCATACTCTGGGTCCTTTAATGGAGCTTAAGATCAATGTCCTCACCATATTATCAAGGACACTGTACTGTGGACAGCATGCTCCCTACTGTATTCATGCTAACAATCCAGCTCCAGCTTCCACCCCTGCCTGTGAGGGACACTATGCCCCAGTAGGGACAGAACGTGAGAGCCAGCTAGGAATGAATAGCCTGCATTTAAATACAACAACCGTGTGTTCAGAAGCTGCTCTGGACTAAGCTCCAGAGCTAAAGAGGGAAATAAGCTGAAAGAGGAGAGGGAATGAAAATGTACCCTTCCTACATAATTTTTGATCCTGCACTTGGATCAAAAAACTATGGAGGCCTCTGCTACTTCATGTTTCCTGACAGTCCTGTTGTGTACAGAGGGATTTTATATGGTGAAGGATATTGATATTTGAAATTCTTGGGTGGCTTATGTAGCAGTGACGCAAGTACATGCAGGTAATTAGAGACACTAGGCTTTTTGTTGGAAACGGAGGCTTTAATGCCACTTTTTCTGTGATGATACCTGAACTTATTGTTAAATCATACACTTGGCTGGCTGCATTTGCCCTACAGAAAGAGAAGCTGCATTTGTCCTACAGAAAGAGAATCTGCATTTGTTAATTTAAAAGAGATTTTTTTGGTGCCTTTGATTTGTTTGGGGTTTTTCTTGTTGTGAGGGTTTTTTATTTGTTTGGTTGGGATGTTGTTTATGTTATTTCCTATCATTTATTGCAGAGAAAGTCCATATCCTTTTTACTTTTGTAGGAGAGAAAGCCTGGGCCGGAGAGATCTCCCTGCTAAGTGGGAGTGGGGAGCTGCTCCTTGGGCAGGTCAGCCTGAATCTCGGCAGCACAATACGGAAGAAGATTAGCTGCAGGCAGGCTCCCAGTTACCGCAAGGACCTTTTCAATTGTTTCCTTCTTACAGCTAATTAAAGGCTGACAAGCTTAAGCTGGACGTGCCACACGGCGCTGGTGCAGACCCAGTCACAGTGTGTCGTAACCAGGAATGTCCTGCTGCCCTTTATGCTCCCGGTGCTGCCTGAAGGTTTTATCCTGGCCGTTGGAACGGACTCCCAGTGCCCCGGGATGGTGGGAGGGGTCCCTCAGCCCTGCTGGATATTAGGGGTGGCAAAAGTGGTGGTGACTCACAGGTGGCAGAGCTGGTGGGTGATGACAAGGACACTAGTGGGACTCATAGGAGCACCAGGTGAACCTAGGCTGATAATTCTGGGTACCTTGCAGAGAAAAGGCCACAACTGCTGTTGTTTATGAATTCAACTCAAAGGTCAAGAGGCGCTCAAGGCTGTGTTAGGGAACACAAAACCAGGAAGTGTCCCCAGCACAGCTGCCTCCACGGTCTGCTGCAGGTCTTACAAGCAGCAGCCTCTGCAGGGAAAGGGATCAGCCCTGGGAATTGTGCTGGGTTACTGCCTCCCCCTCAGCACAGTATTCTTCTTATGCATTATTTATTATCATGAGGTAAGTAGACCATTAAGTCATCACATAATGCTGGAGAAAATACAGACTGTGTCAGTGGGGAAACTGTAAGTCCCTTGCTCAGGAAAACCAAGCTAGAGATACCACTTGCCTCTGTTCCCTTCCTTGTGTGTCTGGAAGGGAAAGGCAATGGTGCAACCCAGCCCTTGCTGCCCTCCTTCTCTTCTCAGCCCTTCCTTTCCAATAAGCGAGGGCCTGTGGTCACAGCAGAAACCTTAATTAAAAAGGTATATTAAGCTCAAGCTAAAATGCAGCTATGTCAGTTAAAGGATCCTAAGGAAAGGTGAGATTTTACAAATTCAAAATGTCAGGTTAAATAGAGACCTGTAACAAAAGAGCAAAGTGCCTTTCGCTCTCAGCAGCAATGATTCCTTCCCACTGAGGAAGTGATTTTAACTCCTGAACTGTCCTGGCATATGGTTGGACACTAAACACCAAACCTCAATATTTAGAGGAACGGATTCCTCAGATTTTGTCATGATTGTTGGTGTTAGACTAGGTAGTTGGAAATATGCCCAACTGAGCTATATTGGGCATCAATATAAATAAAAGAAAGCAAATTATATTCTAATTTGATAAAATTGAAAACTCATTTTTTAAAAGTAAAAGCAACAGTTTGTGGGACGGTGGGGAAACAAACATGTGAGTAATTTTGACCAAACTTGTAGAGAAAGAAACCAGAAGATGTGTATTAAAAGGCATGTTAAAGGATAAAGTGTTACATTAAATGTGTATAAAAGGATGTATTTGTATAGCACTGACACCTGAAAAAGAAAATGATTAGAGAAATTACTTCCGTGTCAGAAATCTGTCTTCTTTCTGTGCTGGCAAACCTTGTGTTGTTTGTCATAAAGCTCCATCTGACAAAGTAAGAACGTGCTTAAGCACCCACATTTCAGTTGTTCTGAGGAAAATAGCCTTTTTAGACCTCACATTTTGAGGGAAAACTAGCAAATACAGTCCTTGAAATATGAATAGCTGTCTATCCTCCAGCATTTTTGTCAGAAACACCTTGTCACTTCCAGTTTAACAGTAAATGCAAGGATTTTTATTTCAAACACTGATATACTGGAGGAAGCAATATTGTGATTCCTCAGTGACTATTCCCCAGGCCCTAGATTGCATGTTGGAGAAACAGGGCTCATGCTGACATGGTTGTGCTCACAGGGCTGTCTGTAGGGTCGCACCATTATATCAGTCATGGGACTGAGCTGACTTAATGCTCCTCATTGCTGCCCAAAAGACGTGGTTTTCCTCTTCAGAAGCCAGCTCATCTCCCAAAAGGCTGCTTAAGTGTAAAAGAGGCTGGAGTGATGTGTCCTGTGCTGAAAGTGAAAAGCAGTAGTGGGGTGGGAATACCAGATTATGCCATAGCTTGTTGTATCTACTGCTAATTGCTTAAATGTTGTGCATCCAACATTACTTGAGGTGCATTTTGAAGGTGTACTTTTATGTGCCCTTTCCTATCAGGTGAGGGCTCCCTCTGCTTTCCCCATCCAGGCAAGACTTTGTTAAATCTTGTCTGTCAAGGTACCTTAAAAAACCAGTTTCTCTGCTTGAACAGGTTTTCTTAAAAAAGGAGTTATTTGTTCAAAATGTCTTGGACAAGTGCCCTCGTTCATGCAAAAGTGGCATGACTTTAGCAAGACAGAGGTGGAAATATTTCTGCCAGCACCCTGACAGAAAAGAGCTTTCTCCATTTGCCTGTTGGAATAAATATTTATTCATTTAACTGAGTATTTCGGAGTGGAGTGACCCTCCTTGTCTAGACATAATGAATAACCATAAAAATGAATTCAGAACTGTTTGAAAGCAGGGAACATCTGTGGCCGGCTGCAGCTCATAGATTCAGGGAAAAAGCATTCTTTATTGAGCTGGATGTAGCAAAACTGAGATCTTGATTGTTTCCTCACATGTTATCCACAAGCTATAAGTGGTCTGCCTGTGGCAGTGTTTCTTTTGGGGGGGGGCATTTTTATGGGTTTTGGAGTGGCATTTTTTTGGTTTTATAACACAGCATCTGTGTGCTTCTTTGTGATTGCATGTGCTTAGCAATGTTTCCACTCCACTAAAAGTCTATGCATTATTCACTCATTAATGTTTTATTTATTTTTTAGTCTTGAGGCACAGCATTAGGAGCTTTGCATTTACAGCACACTGAGTGACAGCTAAGGCAACCCTACAACTATTTCTTGCCTGCCAACAGTTGCCCCACACATAAAGCACAGGCTGAACTCCCATGGATTTCCACTAGATTAATTCTGGTCTTCTTATTTCCATCACTTTTCCACTGGCCCAGCTCCAGCCTTTTGAAAAGCTCCTCATTATTCACATTAGTGTAAAAAAATGAAGAACGTGTCTAAAAGACTGACAAATTCAGGCTCCAGGAGGCTCGGCCAGGAGAGCTAATCCCAGCATCCAGGACCCTTCACAGAGAACACAGTGTCAGCAGCCTCCTCTTATTTAAATCAAAATGGCTTCCATTTGAATTACACTCCTGGAAGAGCCTTTGTCGTTTCCCCGAAAGGAAAACAGGTATTCCTCAGATAACCGGATTCCAAATCGGTTGTGTCTGTGGCACTAAAATGAGTATGTGAAAAATGAGCAGTGAAAAGTTAATCAGCATCTTGTGTTGGCTGGGGAGCATTGGCTCCTTGGGTTATGGCAGCACTGCTTGCAGAGAGGCCCAAAGCTGCCTCCACTCAAGACTTTTTTCACAAAAACCATGTCAGAGATGAGCTAAGGGTGAGGACACTGCTCACCCACCTCGCAAGGTATGTGTGCCTGGGTGAGAGGAGGATCTCAGCCTGCTGCTGAGCATTGACAGCTGGAACTCTGGGAGCTTTGTTAATGAGGTCGTTCCTGTTCCTTCCATTAGTTATTTTTCCTGCTCCACCTGTGGGTGAGTTTGGCGATTGCACTGTTTCAGCGTGGACCAGTTTGTTTTCCATAACCAGGTTACTGATGGTGAAATGTGGTCCCTGAACATGGTCTGTCTTAATGCTCTCACCGAGGAAACATCCTGTGTCACCACGAACAGGTACTTTTCCTTGGTTTCAGCATTCCTCTAAGAGAAAAAATGCGGAGTAACATAGTTAATTACAGATGACTTCTTAAACAGATGTGTGCTCTCACCCATCTGTTTTTTCTTTTAGTTTATGATCAGTCAATAGTTCTGATATGGTTTTGGCATGCAAAGCCCAGAGTTTTACCCTGGGAACTGGGATCCATTTGACCCTGTATCCCTGTCTTCAATAATTATATATTCTGTATATCACAAAACACAGTGTGGCAGCCCTGCTAAAGACACAGAGTTAAAGTTCACATTAACAGTGCAACACCAATATTACTGTAACATGGAAGCACACCAACATCTTAGTGTTCCTTTGTTGTACATGAACATATTTACTTACAGCTGTGACCACTTTTTTTTCCCCTCCTTTTTATTTTTATTCTTTTTTATATTTAAATTTTAAACCCTCTGATTTTAGCTGAAGACTGAAGGACAAAGTCAAACTCCTCCTGCATACTGAGAATTGAGGTGATGGGCAATTACTCTCAAGCAGCCTGAGCTTACTTTTCTTTTAATTATACTGAATATTATGAAAAGAGTTATTTCTGTGACTTCTTATGGACTGAATGGGAGGGATGGAGACACATATACAACAGTTCCCAGACCTGTTGGATGGGAAAGAAACCTGGGAAAAAAACACCCTAACTGGTATGTAATCCTAAGTACCAGGCAGAATGCCTTTCAGATAGTCTGGTTCTAACACCAATGCTACAATGATCTTTGTAGCCAGAGCCTAGAGTTTGTAAAGGAGTCCATGGGGCACGTGTGCAGGGACAGCCAGCCAAAGATAAATGATGTAACAAATACGAGAGTCCACTGGTGGCTTTACTTCCAGAACTCTTGCAAAGGCACTCTTAGTTTTATCTGATTTCTCATTCCTACTCTCTGTAAAGTCCAGTCCATTCCCTGTAAAGTCCAGTCTAACTGCAAAACAAAGGATGTTTTTATTTATAGTTGTGTACACCCTGAAAGTCCTGGGGTTAAGCGATCTGCAGTCTGTGTGGGCACAGAATAAAGTCAAATGTATTATAAACCAGCTGCTGTAAAATTCACATTTCAGGTCTATTGTAACTATCATCCAAAAACTTTTGTTCTGCAGCATTTGAACTCTGCATTATCACAAAACTTTTAAATTAAAGTGCTATTTGCCTGGGGGAGAATAAAGATCAGATCTGTAGCCTAGACTGCATTTGCTCAGAATTCAGCCAAATTATCAGGATAGCCAAGCAACACTTTAAGGTTTTGCAGCCGGCATTTCACACTTCATTCTTGCAGCTAAGGATTCTTAAGTGCCTCCTTTTTCAGCCCATAACAGTGTGTTTGAGGAATACTTTGACAATTTGTCATTCTGTGACTAGAAGTGTGACAGTCTGGCTTTTCTGAAGGATAGTGGAATTTACTCAAGAACTGATAAGGCTGACACTGGTTTTTCTTTCTATTTTCACAGCTGGAAACATTGCCTGGGTTGAATAGTGTGGGCGTTTCCAAATTTAGTCCGGTCAGGCATTTTTCTTCCCAAGCTATTCAATATGTACAACTTCAGTCTGCTATGGCTGTGTGTACTGAAATCCTTACTGAAGTCCTAATCACATCAGTTAGGTTCAGTGTGAGAGCCACAAGCAGCGTTGTGTGAAATGCATCTGCAGAAAGAATGCATTAACTTGTATACTCTGAAAGTTTACACATGGTGACACCAGAAAACATACAGATTGGTATGATTTTCAGTTCAGCTTAATATTTTTAGGAAAGCCTATGAAGAACTTTCAGCCAGTATTTCTTATCTCTGTCACCAGGGTAAAGTGCTATTAAAAAGTTCCAGAGATGAGTAAATTGGTTGGGGAGCAGTTTGGGTTAGATACTGATCTCACATAATATATAACCCGTGTAACTTTACAATTGCTATGAGTAGAATACAAATCATAGCCTAGCTGGCATCCTAGTGGAAAGCAAGGCATATAGAGGATGCATGTGATCCATTTTAACATTTGTTCTTAGGGATACACCATGCTGGATACCACAAAATAACTCCCCCCTCTTAACATTCACATCCTCATTCTCTGTGCACTCATCTCAAAAAATAAGTAAATGGACACACACAAACAGAGTGTTCTGAATTGAATATTACCATTTTGATAGCATAGCTTTGTCAGCCAGGAATGTGTGTGTGTGTGTGTGTATATATATGTATATATATGTGTATATATATATATATATATATGCTTCCAAAATTCATTTGGAGGAATGCTGTCCTACAAGTGAGGTATCCTTCTTTGCAGGGTGATGTCCTCCAATACAATAGATGTTCTCCAACACAAGGTTCCCTGCTACTGAAGGCTGTCCAGAGAGCAGGTGATGTTTCTGAGAGGTAGCTGTGAAGCATATCTGCATAAAACTACAGAAGATAAGAACAGTATTTCTTCCCAGAATGAGACTAGAAGACAAATCTCCATTAGAGAATGAGATATGCAGGTAGATGCAGGATGTACATCTAAGGAAACTTAAGATATGAATTAGTACAACTTTCTGTTGGTTGTACTTAATAAATACAGAATGTTATTTTCCATACTGTACCACAAAACAACCTAGTTGCTAAAGGACAGTCACAAACTCATACATCCCCTTTGTAATAAGGTTTTGCAGACAGTACTCTTGCATGAGCTGAAAAATGTTTAAATTCACATGTAGCTTCACTTTTCCCTGTTGATGACACAGCTGAAGAGTGTTTTGCTTAGTCCATCATCTGTTTAAAATAACCTATATTTGGAAATGTGTTTCTGATTTAGCCATGGAAATGTCAGAATATAAATAACTCAGCTTTTTTTTGTGTGTGTGATTTTGAAGCTACAACATTTGATCTGTTGATGCTTTTTGGATGTCCAAAAAGCACAAATGCAATGAACTTAATATTGTTGCAGTTCTGCTTCAGTTTTGGGGGTTTCTGGGTTGGTTTTCTGTGTGTGTGTATGGAGGTTTGGGGTTTTTTTGTGTTGGTATGTCCTTGTTTGGTTTCGTTGTTGGTGGTGGGTTTTTTCCTGTGAATACTAAGTTCTCATGGAACCATAGTTTATTGTATAAATTTCCACTGGCCTTTCAGATTCATCATTACACTTCACAGCACTGTGTTTTTCACATCGAGTTAGACTAGACCCTTTTGTTGATAACATACTCCTGCAATGCAGTTATATACTGAAAGGCCAGGTGTCTATTTTGTGTAGTTATGTACCATAAAAATATGAATCCCAGATGGTTAACTGAAGAACTTTGCCTCTTACAACTGTAGTAACTTTTACTCTGTCTTTTTTTCACAGTCACTTAAACTCATTTATTAACTTGTTCCATGTTTACTTTTACTACATGTTCAACCTCTATTGCAGGCACTAAAAATGAGATACATAGAGAACAGTTGTAAAAGAACTAATTAAGGTAATAGAACAATTTTTTTGTATAGTGGGTAGTGTAGTATCTTGTGGATAAAAAATAACAATATTCTGACTATCATCACACCTGATATGTATTCATTGCAGAGAACATATCTTTATTTTAATGTAGCAGAGCAAAAAATCATCCCCATTTATTAATCTGATGTACACTAAATAACTTTGCATTTGTTACACAGATGATAAATATTTTGCAGATAAATTTATAAACACTTCCACATTTTATAGATTTATACTGTACACAGTCATCCTACACAGAGCATGCCCTTTCACAAATATCCAGACAGCTTTCCTCAGAGGACTTAATCAAAACACTTGGTCAAACATTTTGGAAGCTGGCAATTTGACACAGAGGAGGATACTGGAAAGATGAGTTCACAATTGTACCAGCTGGACTTGAAATGAAAAATTCAGAACTCCAAAAGAGAATTTATCAAGGCACGCACATGCAAACACATATATACACTAGTGATGACTGTAACCTGCTTTCCAGGTGCACACAGCAGTAAAGGAAACAAAGAAAGAAAGAAACAGAGAAGTCAGGACCATTGCCAAGATCTCGATGCAGATTAGCAGATCTGAAGTCAAATTCCCATGTTCAAATGGCAATTCAACTTTAAAGTAGCTTGTTACCCGTATATACAATATGTACATGTCACCTTGCGTTGAGAAATGGAGATTGTCAGAAATGGTAATGATTTTCTTGACAACATATGCCCACTAACATACCTGTGTGTTTGTACACTGAAGACTGTTTGAAAAATGGTATGGCCAGTTGGCTGGCAGAGCAGTTGGAAATCTGAGTGAAAGTTTAGAAGCAGAAACCGGGAACAGAAAATAACCAGAAAAAAAATCTAAGAAAGAATACATCTTTTCCTCCTGTTGCTTAGCATTAAAAAATGCTAACAGGTTTTTAAGAAGATCAGTAACCTGACATCGCCAATAAATTGCAGTGAAAGCAAAAATCTGTCAAGTTTTTAAGAAAATCAGCAGCCTTACAATACCAATAATTTGCAGTGAAGGCCAAGAGCTCTGCTTTCTGTACCTCATCCTTGATACCTGGTTTCTGCACATATGCCATTACACTGCAATGGAAACTGCCCACTTGAAAAACCATCTAATCTTACACAGGATATTCCTACATATATTTGAGTCCAAGTACGAGATACAATTTAGTTGTCACAATGTTGCACAGCTGAAGGTAATACCACATTTTTTTTTTAAGTTTAACTGGAGTTTTAAATAAAATATTCTTTAGAAAATGGTTAAAATAAGTTGCCAGTTGATTCACTTAGCTTTCAGCATTGCTATTAAAATCCTTTTAATGTTTGTGAAATACTACATTCATAGGAAAAATAATTTATCTTTTAAAAAGGGCAGAAAAAACACATTTCTCTCACAATAGCAATTCCAGCATGGCAATATGCATAGTCACACACTTAATATTTTTGAAAGACAAAGCTGGAATCCTGATCCTAAAAAATTGCTTCACTGATTTAAACAGGGATCAGATTACACATACAAATCTCTCATGTAACACTTTGTAGGATCCTAAACCACTTGGAAGAAAATGAATGCAGGCAGACACTAGCAGCTTGGGGCATTTTTAAAATTTTTATTAATGAGTTAGCTTTCACACAGTGCTGATTTCATGCCTGCTCTCAATTTTTGTTGCAAATGTCAATATAGCCTTCCATTTCATTAGTGAGGCACTAAAGGAATCAGTTCACCATATTAAGGTGATTGGTAGCAGGAAGAAACAGGACAACGTTAAAAGGTTTGACCAAAAGAGATGATGGGAGATTGTGGTTTTTTAAGTAGCTGTTCAAATATTCTCCCTTTTCTTCCAATCCATTGATTTTACACATCTACACGTATAAAAGGCAATATTATCTACTGCTGCTGTGGATGTGAATGACAATTCTCTACTTAAAACTGCCTGTTGGTGATCACATGTAGAAACTATATGCAGTGGTTTCACTCATTGCATATGTTTCCTCTTGGAGAGATCTCCTCCTTTACAAAAGAACTATCGTGTAAACCTTGCTACCCTTTCTTAGCCTCCTCCCAAAGGTTTGGTATGCACTGGTATTTAGTTTATCAACTCATAGCTGACACAGGGAAAAAAAGAATAGCAAGCTGCTTGGGTTGGTCTGAGGTTTTGTTTGTTTTAATCTTATTATAGAGCTGGCTTTCCTATAGCAAATATACATTCCTTCCTGTGAAAGGAATATGCCCTTTCTTCTGCTTTCTTACTTCTGTAGCATGAGTGCATGTACCCTACTAGAGGAAGAATACTGCAAAGGGTGAACATCCTGAAAAGAGCAAAGAAGAAATGTAGCAGGTGCCAGAGCTTTTGGAAGAGCTCTTTCCACTGTCACTTGTCTGTGGGTATCAGCTGATATTTTCACCCTGGATTGGCTTGATTTATAGTATCCATGACTTTATATGGCACTAATTAGCGTAGAAGATCTTCACGGGTGTTAATCATTAATTGAAAAACACCCTGGCAATGGCTCTGTTTCAGGCTGGTCAAAAATTTCTGATAAGAACAGTAGCAAATAATTCTTTAACCACATCACTAGAACAACAGCAGCCATATATGCAGAAACAATGAAAAACATACAATACAGAAAATCACAGACATTTTCTCATACATTACACAGAAGTTAGCATGTTGATATCCCCATGGACCATTTTGAAGGCCTTTTGGTTGAATAAGACAAAATTCATAGCTTTTAGGAGTTTATGTATCTGAGAGTGCTGTGTCTCCTGGGCACTGGAACACCAGTGTCTTTGCATGATGTGCTGCTTTGCTGTTTGGCACAGTGTGATGGGGCAGGAGGGTGGGTTGGGCAGGCAGGGGAAGGCAACAGCTAAGTCAAAGCTCATTTTTCAGACCATTTTAGGAATCCCCTTCCAGTGACTGGGAGCTAATGGCCAGTTGAGATGACTGTTGGCATCCCAACGATTTTGCAGGTGAGTAAGTAAAGGTTTCTGCAGAAGGAATGGAGCAGGATGTGATTGGTGTTCAAAGCACAATGCACAATAAAGAAAGTAACACTGTCATGGAGAAAGAGATGAGAACGTGGTCTGTAAGTTCAACATTAGCCTGTGTTACAGAGGTGAGTGTGTCCATATGTGTGTACACTCACCCACATATGTCTACATATGTGTTCACTTCCAACTGTGCACTACTTCTTTATAATAAACAATATTATATAGCTTCAGGCAAGGATTTGAAGAAAACATCTGAAAAAATAAAAAATAATTGAAGCCTATACCTTGAACTATATCTATCTTCATCGTTTGCATTTAAATTGATTCCATTTCATTATTTTTCCCAACCCTCTTCTTTTTGAAGAATCAGCTTTTAACTGGGTAAGTCAGATCCATATAAGATTCACAAAATATTTTTATCCCATAGCCAGTGGGGGATGGGCATACACATGGTCATACAAGGCAGACATTCAGAGGATAGAAGACATGTCTTATAGATAAGAATACATGCAGAACTGTACAAGAGAAGTGCTAGCTGACTACTCTAGTGTTTGACAAGAGATGAAACTAGAACAACACATATGACACTGGACTCTTGCAGAGTACTTGCAAGGAGCTGTGAGTGCAGTCCTTAAGCATTAAAGCAATTTCAGCTGGCTTGGTCATGACTAGTGGTGAACACTGAACCACTGAATGTGGTAGATGTCCAAAATTAGAAAGCAGAAAGCTAAGCAAAAAAACAGATCCTTAGGATCCAAGAGGAATGGTCTTAGGTGGCTAGCTGTGGAAAGAGTGCTGAAAGTGCCTGCCAGCTCTTTTTCTCTCTCACTTTCTCTCTCACTTGTGGACTGATGTGTCTGGCTACAACTCAAATGTGTTGATGGCCAGAGTAGCGGCAAGGTCTCTACAAATCATCTTGGTTTTGTGGCATTAAAATGTATATTCATGAGTATCCTGGGTGGAAAGAACAATACTTTCATGTCAGGTCATCCTCACCCAGATACTTCTGTTGTTAAGCAATCTCCAATCTCTGGTTATCAGACTGTGTACTTCACTCTGAAGCAAGCAATATGTTCTAGATCTTTGTCAAAGAGAATAGATTGTTTACCCTAGAAAGCACTGTACCTTTCCCTAAGTGTTTTGGTCCTATTAAACATAACTCGTGTGTATGTTGTGGGAGGAGAGTGCTGAAAATTACTGGTTTGTTCATTTTGAGTTCCACAAAGGATGTATTCAAAGGCTCAGAACTCCATATTACAGGCCAGCATCTTTGTATATAATTCAACAAAATGTTTAATAAGAAAAGTAAATAAACCAGGCCCAATTTATCTTTTTTCTGCTTTTTACATGCTAAGTCACTTCACTAAAAAACAGGTCCCGAATGTGGATGAAATTGCATATAACAATCTTATACAGCTAGACTGGGACTAAATTTTGAAGGAATGTTCCCTCTTTGCAGGAAAAAGTAGGAAATTTACCTCTACCAAAAAACCAAAAAATGAAGCTAATGACAGCGAATCCAATTATATTTTCCAGCATTTCTGAAATTCTTACAGGAAAGCAAATGAGGCTGATAGCAGCACATGGACTGATTGTAGGCTATGTGAGGTTAAATGAAGGTAAGTGAGATCTGCAAGTAGCATTATAACTTGATGCTTTCCATTTAATTCAGGTTTTGAACTGAGTTCCAGATTTTCTGGCTAACATGTCTCTTCTAATTCCACATCATTGCCTGAACCACGTCTTACCTTGAAAGCACAAGTAAAAGTCTGTATTTTCATGCTGTGTTTTCTCAACTAGGAGCATTTGAAAGTACTAATGCAGGCACGTACCTAATATTTTACAGTAAGTTTAATGAACAAGGAGGCAGGAAATACAGAAAAGCAGTCTCTCAGATGTGTTTTCTTCTGGATTATGATTACTGAACATGTGTTTTCTTTCAAAACACCAGAGGAAGTGGAGCATTTCTGTTTTCACTTCTTGTGTCTTTGACCCCCTGAGTGCAAGGATTCATTTTTTAATGTTGTGATTGAAATTTCAATTGCATTTCCAGGTTATTAAACAGGAAGCATGGCTTGTAGGTTATATTAGCATGATATCATCTTGTTTAGGTAAAGAGGTGCAACTGGATGTAAACATCTTTCTCTGACTAATGAAGAGTAATATAAAACTCAGAATGGGGGAGAGAGATAAAGACACAGCACACAGAGGCTGTCCACATGAGGGACTGAGGACTATATTACTTTTCTGAGAATTGGTATCTGCTGTTGTGCCACAAGAGCAGTTACACAAAGGTAAGGTCATAGAAAAAAGAAAAAAAAAAAAAAAGACAGAATATAATTTCCTCCAAATGAAGCTGAGCTAGGTGTACAGGCAAGAAGATTCCCTCAAATCAGGAGATCAACAGGGAACGTTCTGAGAGGACACTTCCCCTTACATTAGGTCAGCCTTCTTGATAGGTAGGGAAATGTGGAGTCTGGCTGTCTCAAAGGGTGAGATTCACACACAGGACTTCTAAGGCTGCTTTCCATACTGTTTAGAAGTTATAACCAAAATGCAAAAGAAATGTAACACATTTTCTTACTGAATGTTACTGGGAATCCAGAAGCAGGTGAGAGAATTTTGGCTTTCTTAAGGCTGGTTGCCTACTAAGAAAAGTAATTTGTGGTGGAATGAATGGAATGGCAGGAAGAGAAAGCAAGCAAAGCCTGAGTTAGCAATCTTAGCTTTCACCCATATTCCCAAAACGATAAACGAGGAGTAGACAACTGGAGCCATCAGGAGGAAGGAGGGCTAACTCTTTTTCATCATCGCCCAGCTTTTGTGGTACACAACTCTGTAAGGGAGCAGGTTAAATAAAATCAAGCACAGAGGAAGAAAGTTTCGCAGTACATCTTTCATTACCAATCCTGTTCAGCACTCCATGGTGAATGCCTTTTCCTGCTTCCCTTTCTGGGGGCCTGTACTCAACAACCAATGCAATGGCTGTCAAATGTTGTAGCTACAGCAGGGTGCTAGCATGGATATAAGCAAGCTGGTCAAAGCACACTAACATGATGAACAAGATGCTTTCAAGGAATTAGAGTCTGCTAAGTCATGTTCTATTAGACAACCTGTAAGGGGTGAAACTAATTAAAAAAATATTTCCTTGCCAAAAATGAAAACATGTGGTCTCTCTTGTGGACAGTTTCCAAATTTCAGAGTAGTTGACTGTCATGGTTAACAGCGTTCTAAATTCTGTGGGTCTTGCCTGTTTTCAGGGGCCATTTTTGTCATTGCTGCCATTGGAGTTTTCAGGGGCACAGAAAATTCCTAGATGTTATATCCTACTTCAAATTAGACTGACAGGGGTTTCTAGCTAGCAGTCAGTCCTGTGACTAAAACCGACAAATGAGCAGTTTTGATTACATAGGTTTTATGCCTGTAAAGCACAAATGCTATTAAGTTTGCTTCTCTGTGGTGTATTAGGACTCTAGCCATGCCCCTAAGTGATTCTTTGTATGACATGTAAGTGAATACACATAAAGGAAGTGCAGATCCTTCCGTCCAGTATTTATTACTTGTGATTGCTTTGGAGGCTGCAAGAAAAGACAGATTTGCTGAAGACCAGTCAAATTACTTTTGTTTTTAATGTAAGTAACATTTGTGTCTGGATCTCTATAGATTTCTGCTCCAGTCTGTGGATTTCACCTATCTCACCAAGTTATTTATAGCATGAAATTGCACTCACCTTTTTGTCTTTATGAAATAAATCTTTACTGCGCTTGAGCAAAAACTATTGATTATTCAAACAACTTTGGTGTTGGCTTGCACACTAGCTCAAATCTGTTGAGCCAGCTAGCTTACCATCTAGGAAAATTCTAACTTTAGGTTTTGTTTCATATGTTGGAATTGTTCTTGGGTTTTTTCTTTGTTCATCTCTTTAATTTACTTATTCTCCCAATTCCTACCCACTATTCTTTTTTCTTTTTTCTACCTTAGAACATTTTAGTTCTGGACCACGCAGTGTCCATTTTCAAAAATCTCTGCTAATTCCTGTTGTTGCTACATTCCATTTCATCCAGACTTAATCACAGACCTATGATATAGTCAGGATTTACGGTAAAACCAACAGTGAAATCAACATAATTTTACATGTTATGAGATTTGAGAGTGTTAAACTTGAATCATAGCCCTCAAAAGCTGAATACTGTTTTTCTGTGACCCATTTCCTTCAAGCTGGTCAGAAGGTGTGAAGTGTTGTATCTGAGTGTTATGGGAATTACATGCACAGATGGACAGAATATACTACTGCAAGAGGACAGTGCATAGCAACACAAAGCAATATTTTACCACTGTTGTTGATGTTTACTCCAAATATGTACAGAGGCTTCAGATTTCAAAATAACTTGTGCAGTACATGCAAGGAGTTGAACATGTGCTACTAATGAATTGCACAGAGAAAAGGGGCTCAAATATATTATTAATAGTAGAAAGCAGCCTTAAAATAATATTAAGGCTATGACTAGTGGGCAAAAGCCACAGATGCAAAATTAAGGCCAGAATTTTGTTCTAGAACTTAGCAAAAAATAATTCTTCCTCATTTATTAGCATAGCTTAGAAATTTAATAGACATGTCTAAGTCTAAACATAAAATATTTCATCTCAAATATCTTCATCTTAACACTCCAAAATAAACACATTTCCTAAACTTTTTTTTTTTCTTACTAGGGCATATTTAAATTATCAGCATCAAAATAATGCCCCCTAGTTGTCCATACTCATGCTTTATTAATTCTGCCAATTTTCTCATTTCATAGGAGAAAACAACATCTTGGGCTAACATTTTTGTGCTACCATGTGTAGCAGAGGCATTTGTTAGTAACTGAAAATGTCACTTCTAGAATCAGTGGATTAAACAGTGAATTATAAATGTGTTGAAAGATTTTCTTACATAGACATTTACTGATTCTTTTAATAAGACAAAGATGATGACTGATAAAGACTTCAGATCTTACTACCCAATTCCAAGTCCACATCTAAAAGCAAGAGAAAAATCATTGAAAAAACCTCTAGCTTACTATATGATGACATCATTAGAAAGCTTAATTCCTTGGCAATGATAATCTACCTAAAAATGCTGTCAGACATAATTAGAAAAAAAATACTGAATATTATTTTTTGTATGTTTTATAGCAAATTTATGTCAAATAACAATTTGACACTTGAAACTGCAGATAGTTAACCAGCTGATACAAGCTGTCTTAGCTGCACTGGAAACAATGCCAGTTTCTGTCATCAGAGGATCTGCCTCTTTTCTTTGATAATTTTATAAATGTGTCTGTATTAAATTTGAAATGCTGATATTTTAAAGAGATCCAATATCCTTTTGCGTAGCATTAAGATTGATGGGGAATTTTCCAGTAATCAGAACAGCCCACAGAGTATAAGGAATATATTTACTACCATTTGCTTTCCATCTATGCAGTTGGTCTAATAAAAACATTACTGTTCCCTGCAGCCTTGCCATGGCTTATTTCTTAGTGTCTTTTCAAAGAGACATTTGAAAATATTAAGTGGTCAGACATTTCTGGAACTGTTAAAAATCAGCCAAGAAAATGATAATATTAAGAAGTGTAGAAACTATGAAAAAATTAAGTTCTTTACGTATATAAATTCCAAATAAACCTCTGAAAGCATCTTCCTTATCATATACTTCAATGGCCTGATTCTTCCTTTATTCATACAAACAACAGCAAAACTATTTGCATTCACTCATTTCTGGAATATGACACATTCACTGTTTAAAATGGAAAAAAGTATTCCAGATGCCACAGGTGAGAATAAAACAAAATTTTTCTGGAGCATCAGCAGCAAAAAGTGAAAATGTTAATTTTGTTATTCTCTCTGCTGCATACCTATGTGGACTTTTAAATCCCCTGCAGTAGCTGTTGCCTTCTCCTCAACCAGTATGGGGTATAGTTGGTAATCTTTACTTAGACTGAATCTGCCTAAAAATGTTTCCCAAGAAAGAGTCATTCACACCTCAGCAGAAAGCACACGCTGCAGAAAGTCACTGCTCCCAGTACTGATGCAATCAGTTGAGTTTCCTGATAAATGCACCATGCATTGATACATTAACATTCCCTGCACCAATACTGCCAAGTAATTGACTTGCATGTCTGTACTGTTACTAAAGCTCACAATGCCATGGCCAAATTTAGAGTGTGTTCTTGAAATAATTTGACTACTTTAATTTTAAATATCTTATTATCAGTATGGTTTTCACCTTCCTGGGTATGTCACCAAAACTGTTTTAAGAGGTAGCGTTGCACTTTGAAGTGAAACAGGTTTGAATAGCAAGGTATGCAAGCAAACAAAAGTGAAATTGAAAACTTTCACGCAGAGATTGCTAAATCTCTGCCACTCCAAAGTATCTTTTGAGTTTTATTTCTGACATTTGAGCACTCTACTGTGTGTTGAGAATCTGAAGCCTTTGCACCATCAGACATTTGTACAAAGAAGGAAAGAAATAGTGAATGTTTTTTCCAGTTACATCAACACCTGGGTTCTTGTATCAGGAAGCCGAAGTCCTACCAGACCTCCACATACTAGAACAGTAGAAGCAAGGAGAATAGGGATTGCTTTGGTGATACCAACAAGGGAACCGAATATTAGGTTTCCAAGTACAGCTGCAGCTTTGCACAGTGCATTCAAAAAGCCAAAGCCTGTTGCCCTGGAAGAGAAAACAGAAGAAAGTTAAAATACAGGTGGAAGGGTAACGCCTTTGAGACACATCCTCAGTGCAAATAAATCAGTACAGCCCCAATATCTCAAACAAAATTTATGCCAATAAGAATCCTGTGCTCTTATTCTGTGCTGTTATTTAAAATGAGAAATTAAAGCACAGCTGCTACAGTATTTCACTGAGACAATTCATTCTTCTGCCTCACAGATCAAAATGTGAAATGAATGACTGAACAGGTGAGTTTGTGCCTCTAGAGTTCAACATGGGACTTGCAAATGGAAATTCAGTAAGACCTAAATGGTTGCATTAGGAGAGTGGACATGTCAAGAAGCTCCCAAAAGAGAAGTGCTTTGTCATCTGTGTGTTGATTATTAATCAGAATAAAATGATGATCATCTTAGGGTACTGAATTAAAGTGGAGTTTCTTACAGGTGGTACAGAGGTTGAAACAGTGATCTTTCACAGGCTAATGTGACCTCCAATATTAATGAATGTCTCTTAGAGGTAAAGAAGATAGGGTATATAACCTATTGTATTATACAGGCTTTCAACTTGTTGGGTGAGATACCTGAGAAACTTTGGGCAAAAGGAAAAGCAAATAGCTTGCCAACAGAAAGTATGACACCGGTAATTCAGGTGGAGTCATGCATTGCAGATATGTGATTTTAGTAGTCTGAAGTATTTTACTTATTTTGTAACTCTTGCATAGAGGTATTATGCAAACTGCCATAGTTTAAATTGTGTTTTGACATGACCGAATGATTCATTGGTGCAGGAATAAACTTGCCCTACCAAAAGTTTCCTAACAAAGATATCTGTATGATGGTAGAATCTGTAACACTTCTCAGCTCTCTTAGAAATTAAAGAGAGAAGGTCTATGAGGAGCTCACACTGTGTTTGCTGGGATAAAGCAAAAGGAATATCAAGAAGGTAGTTGTTCTAATTTTCAGAACAAAATATTTCTTGTTTGCACTGCAATTAAAAGCCCTAGTCCAAACAACAGGAATTAAGAGAAATGCTAGTGATCTAAGTGACTTGAGAAGAGCTCTAGTTATTCTACTGAAGCACCTGTGAGGGAAAGAACTCGTGCTCAGATGTAGACTAAATTCCCAGGAAGTTTGAAAAGTTTCTACTGGAGCTTCTAAAGAGGAGCCCAGAGAATCAACTAGAAGTAAGAACACTTGACCCCAGCTGAGAGCAAGGATATAGTGTCTCAATGCTCTTCACAGAACAGATTTTTGATTTTGAAAACAGCAAACCATGATATCAAGGCGTGAGGGACGCTCTGTCTGAAGCAACTGATAGACGTGGCCACAGCCCAGAGTGTCAGGGTTCACCTCCTCTGCCCTTTGGCAAGCCTGTATCTCAGCAGTGTAGGTCAGTTAAGCATTTTGGTGTCCTGATTCCAAGCTGTATGCTAGAGGAGAGGTAAAAGCTCCAGCTGAGGAGAGTGACCAGGATATAGGGGCTTTCAGCACTGTCCATACCCTGTCTGGGATACTGTGCTTTGGAATAATACCAGTCCTGGCGTGTATGAGGACCCTTCACCAAAAGAATGGTGAATATGTCTGGATCCTTCTTGTATATTTCTAAAATACCGTGGTTTGCTCTATGAAACATAGCTCTAGTTAACCCACAAGGTCAACGCCGCAATCTGAACAAGGTTCAGAATGTGCCAATCTGAAATAAAGGTGACTTTTCTGCCAAATTCTTAAATCAGTTAAAAGAATGTCAGCAGAACAGAATTAAGACATATAACATACTAAATAATACACCTTCAAATAGTTGGGTTTTTTTCCATTATGTTAAATATTTATTTTCCATTGTTGCAGACCAAAGTCAGTTCCCCTACCTTAAATGTTATAAAAGTAAATTCAGAAGAGTTGATAATGTTTTAGTGTCAGCTTTGTGTATTGTGTGTCTTCTGAATCTGGGACAAAATACAAATTACTTTTTTTTTTCACTGGGTGATTATATATTTATTTATTTATAAGTTTGGCAATATGTCTCTTGCGTCCCCCAGCAGTATTTTAATCTCTTTGAAACATGTTTAGCAAAGAAATTATTGTTTTGTCTGAAGGAAGCACAATTGCTCTCTGTGTAAAGCACGGCATCCATCCAGATAGTGCATGACACTAAGTATTGGCAACATCTAAAGAAAAAGAGACAGGTCATTCCTATGGCAGAGTAGAAAACTACCCAAAAATCTGTGGAAAAAAACAAGTAGAAGAGACCTACATATATCTCTTACATGTTCAAAGTTCTTATGTACTTGTTTTATCTGTATTTGAACCTGTAGTACTGTTACAAAATATGTAGTGCTAAGGAAACCTAAACACGCACTTCCTGGACGTAACAATTTTGAAAATGACATGCTCTGCCCTCCCACAGCCCAGACCCCTGAGGGCTGCCAGAGAGCACATTGCTGAGAGCAGCAGAGGAGGAAACTTTGGGAAGCGTTGCCTTTGAAAATCTCTGACAGAGCAACATTTGCAGCAGCTCCTTGAAAATACCTTCCCCAGAGGAGAAACGAGCAAGTTAAAACATGCCCATTCTAAGCAGGAGGAGGAATTCTTTGGAGGGGTGGGTCTGAAGGAGGAGCAGGAGATGCAATGAAGGAAGGAAGCAAAGAGTCATCCTACTGGGGTGAACTTCCAAAGCCTATGGGAAAACAAGCAAAGCTCTAGCATGGAAACATTTGTCCTCCAGGGACATATAAAGCCCTGAACACCTGGAGGAATATGACCGAGGATGGCGCGTAGCTACTGAGAGGGAAGCAGCTCCAGACTGACGGATCTTGTGAGGTTCACAACATCACAGAGTGGGTTGAAAGGGCTGAAAGGGACCACAGTCAGTCACTTGGTCCAACCTCAAAGCTCAACCAGGGTCATCCTGGTCCAGCAGGTCTGTCCCCAGCCTGTACTAGTTATTCTTCCTGAGGTGCAGGACCCTGTGTTTGCCTTTATTGAATTTCAGATGGTTCTTCTCTGCCCATATCCCCAGCCTGCCTAGGTCCTTCTGAAGAGCTGCACAAAGCATCCAGGTGGGCAGGAGGCTCTTGAAGAGGAAAGGACTTTTGTTAAAATAGACTGTATTGCAAGCAGGTAGAAAGAGGTTAAAGACAACACAACTGGGCTGGAAAAATGAGTTTATGTGATAGGATAACAAGAGATTTCAGCTGTTCTGAAGAACTCAAAGGAAGAAGGGAAGGAAAAGAGTCAGAACGGTTCTAATGTCAGCCTCATTTATGCACGGGAAATACTTCTAAAGTTATTGGTGACTGATTGTGATCAGAGTCTGCACATAGATATGATTTTCCTGATTGTCAATACTGATGTAAAATCAAACTTAACTCTGAGTGGTAGCAACAGGAAAAATAAAAAAAATAGAGAAACTAGACACCTAGTCATCAACAGCCTCAGAATATCCAGAGATACCAGAATTCCCCAAAGTATACATATATCCAGCTAAAACAAATTTGGAAAGATACAGGCAGGAAATCTTTGGAAAAGCAATAGCACATAACATATGGGGATGTTTTACTTATATTTAATGTTGTTTTATACTACCTTATAAAGGTAAACTGTTTCACAGATGTTAGCTGCTTATATCATCTAGTTATGACAGTGGTCTGAATAAAATTTTCTGAGCAATTTGAACCATTTCTTTTCATGTTCTGGTCTCTACAGATGCCACTGTTATTTAGATATATTATTGATATACCCAACATTACTTTATTGAGTTTTAAAGTAATTTTGTAATACATACAATACCTCTTCTGTCAGAACAAAGTTAAGGTAATTCTTTTGCACTGAAAAACCAGTTCTACTTGTAAAATGGACTTACAGAATTTTCCTGATTCTAAGGGGTTTTTACTTGTCTAATCCCATTAGTGTTATCAAATTATAAACACATAAAAGTAGGAAAAAATAAGCTCATTTTATTGTCCTTAGCTATCCTAATAATTAAAAAATGAACAACCCAGAAGAAGTTCAATCTTTTAATCTTTAAGCGGATTTCAGGCATCTCCCTTTGCCTAAAATAAGCACATAATTGTCATGAACAATGAGATTTTAACAGGCTTATGTAAATTGTTGTTACAACCTGTACCTGAAAAGCATTTTCACGCTTTAATCTTTTACCTTCATACCCTTCAATTTTAATACTGTGTTTGAATGTGTTTGTACTTATAGTCAAAGCATAGTGTTCAAACCATTATGGAGCTCTGGGTGTAGCAAATTCAGACTGATTGTTTTTTTTTAAACATCCTTCTTAGAACATTACTTGTGATTCAAACCCTTTAAAACCTGTATTAATTCATGCTTTATAATTACTTCTCCTGAATCCAGGGAAATAAACATAGCCAGGAAACAAATATGCTGCAAATCACACGTGTATATGACTACAGTCTATTGCAGTGTTACTACATTCTCTGCTACAGTGTTTCAGGAAAGTGCAAGAGTGCCAGCAAATGATCAAAGTTGTGTGATGTATCATCCTAGCATCATGACAAAATCAAGTGAAAAATTCCAAGGGAATAAGGCCATTTATTTATACACTAATTTTATATGTGTTGATCAGTTATTGAACAAACATTTGCACAAAAATGTCATGTAGACTTCACGAGTAATCCTCATTATTGCTCAAGGGACTCCAGTTGTAAGTAGCAAGAATCCTTTGTCCAGCTAGAGAGTTCACTTAAGTCTTTCAGGTACATCAGTAAGAAAATGCTGGTTAATCCATTTGGGATTGTCTTTAAAAAAACCACTCCCAGATACAGATTTTGGTATTGATAGGAGAGAAATATGAATATCTTTTATAAAAATGTCAGGATGAAGAGAAAGCCGGATGTTACTGAAAAGGAATTCTCCCTGATGTACTTTACTTCTGCTGCTGAGAAAGCTGTGACAAAGAAAAATGCTTAGCTTCCTTTCATCCAAGGTCCACATAAAAATGGCAAGAGTCCAAACAGTTAAAAATAGAGGGATTATCCAAGCCTTTAGATTAAAAGAGCTTGTTTCCTGATTGCCACATATGTTCCTCCTTAGACCAGGTGCTTGTATTCCTACACAAAATACTTCAGATCCACTTTTCCACTGCTGATAAAATATCTAAAAAATTCATTGTCCTGTGGCAGAGTGCTACTAAATGTGTAGCACAAATACTTGTTATCTTTCTTGCCAGAGCTATTTAAAATATCAAGTTACCACAAAATTTTGTTAGAATTGATAATATGTAAAACATTAAAACAGAGTTTCCAAATTTTGTATGGACAACTTTCCACATATCTTATATTCTCTTTAAAAATTAGTATAAAAGGCATAGGTGTGGCAGGTCATGCCTTAAAATACTTAACATTTCAGCAAAATGCAGCTGAACTATATCCACAGGATGAGAGTAGATAATAGCTGTCAGGAAATCTACTGTAAGTCAATTACTGCTATTATGACTCAAAAGAATAGAAATTTTCTCTTCTGACATCCACTCCAATACAAACTTGGACATAAGATACTGTGACAATAATATTTATTGCTCTAGGCATAGATCTTAAAGGTTCAAGAAGTGAAAAAATTAAATATGAACTGAAGATAGGAGACTTCTTTCTTAATTAGGGCCAAACCCTTATGGACATTTTGCAGAGGCACTTAAAAAAGGCAAAATAGGATGACTTAATTTTATAGCTCGCCTTGAACTCCATGTATTCCTTGACAAGATTCAAACCCAGATCTATGACACTCATAGCAAAATGATGAATTGTTGGTTATCTGATGCAATCTGATTTATTCTCCGTGTGGGAGATCATCTATTTCTGGTCCACTTTCTATTTAGGTTTTAGTTATTTGTTGTATCATCTCCCCCATGAGAATCTTGTCTTGTAATTCTGGTGCCCCCCAAGCTCACAAGAAGATACTTACCATTTATGTGAAAGTAAAAAATTGCATTTTAAAGTAATGAAAAATGTCCTGACGTGCCTTCCTCAGAGAACTAAAGCTTTATTCCATCCGTGTTTATGTTACAGGCAGAGCAGAGAAACTGTGCAGGGTTATTGCAGGCCCCTTGGGCACACACATTACAACACAAGCTGTAATTACCTCATCACACAATATTGTTTTTCCGCATCTCTCTGCCAGTGCAGAGAACAAAGAGGGCTTGAGGGTAAAGTATAGATGAAGAAAACTCAGTTTCCCTCGTCTGCTGCAGAAGTTGGAAGATGCACTGTGAATAAGATTGGGGACTGCAACACGAGGAAACTTTCATGGTTAAGACAGTGCTGTCAGAAGAAAGGATAAAATCCCTACTCCCATCACAGAATGTGGATATGAGGCAAGCAAGTCACATAAAGCTAACAAAATGGTCTTTAAGCATGCATTTCATGTTTTCTAGGTGCTCAGCTTAACACCTTCAGGTTTATGTTGCTGGAGTGCTAGGCACCTATAGCTGTACTGAAGTTACACTGTCAGCCCATTCCTTCTTCTAAAATGCTGAGTGACTGGAATTTTTGGTGTCACACACTCCAGCCTACAGATTCCCTCTCCTGATGGATAGCAGAGTCTATTAAGAAGATAAGGTAAAAGACAAGAGAAAATACAAGTTCTTTACATTCTTGAAATGTATTAATTTACTTGCTTTTTGGAAATCGCTAGTTTATATCTAGCTATCATGAGTGTCTTTTAAAAATCTGTGTACTGAAAAGTTTAAAAAATGGTACTGTATTATCAAAATATTATTCATTACTTCATATGTTTAATCTAGAAGACAGAAACACGCTTATAACTAGCATTAGTAACATTACTTTCCATTTTAACATTACTTCATCATATACCTGAAAAACCATTTGAAATCTATACATCCTCTAGTACCTATTACAGCAGTTGTACAAACCAGCTGAGATTTTATGAAGAACGTGAAAGCAAAAGCTAACCTAATATAGCATAAAATTTGGAAGTACTCATTAAGAAAGTAGGACAAACTATGTAGTTACCTCAATTCCAGGGATCAGTAAACTAAAATGTAAATATATAGATAAGTGTGAATTCATACAGAATCCAAATCTGTCAAGATTTTGCAGCAGTCATAACTGATGTAGAAGAAACTGAAATGTGTGCCCTGTATCACATAGACTGCACATTGCCAAACTGTTCACCATACTCCCACCTGGCAAAAAGCCAGTAAGATCCCTAAATACCTGGAGCACGATTTATGAAACACCTTTTGTATTATGCTGCACAACACCAGCAAAGTCCCTGCCGTTCAGCAACTGGCTGGTCTCCAAGAGCAGGAAAAGGAGGGGCTACCCAGTCCAGCCTCTTGTGCATGTTAGCATGAACTGGGCTCCTTCCACCCACCTTTCTTTAAGCCCAGCCTCCAGCTACCCTTTGCTGCACATTTGTGGTAATTTCACTGACAGGCTGTAAGAAAATTGTATTAAACATGGACAGAGTAGGCAAGATTGTGCTCAGATTCCCTTTACAGGAGAATCTGGAAGCCAGTTTCAGGACCAGATTCACTCTGGAAGCAGCTTTGTAGCAAAAGAGAGCATCACCTCAAGTATGAAGGATTTCATAGGCAAAACCAGATCAGGAAGCTTCATGTTCTACATATGCTGAGAAAGGCTGTTCAGTCCTACAGTTACTTGGAAGAGCTGGAAATTCCCAGCAAACTGGCAAGCTGTGCCTGGTTATGGGAACACAGGAGTCTGAGAAGGAACCCCAGAGCTATCAGAGGTGAGCAATGCTGGTTGTTAAACTGCAGCTAGTCTGGATAAAAAAATTATCAGAGAAAAATTCTCATAAGCAAGTTCTTTGAGTCCCTGAAGGTATTGATTTTCAAAGAGTTCTACAAAAAAAGAAGTAGTTTTGTTCCAGTCTAAAAAAATAAAATCTCAAATTGGTTGTTTACTTATAACCAAGCTGGCAAAATCTAGCAGTCATGGTTCCATCACTATCAGAACTTCTGGGAGAAAGTCTCATCTACAGCATATGTCACCAATGTCTTTCCAGGCATGGGTAGATTCACCCGTCAGCCTTTTTGTACTGATAGGACAAAGAGACAAGTGGGTTTTTTCTGATTTTTTTTTAAAAAGCAACTCAGCTTCAATGAAGTGTCTGTTTCCAGACAGTTATTCCTGCATACAAAAGATTTTTAAATAGAGAAAAGATAAGTAAGAAATTGCTATAATCCCAAAGCTAGGAGAAACCATTAAAAACATTAAAAACAACCATTAGCTACAACTACAGGTGCCTTAACATCTCTATAGATAGATAGATAGATAGATAGATAGATAGATAGATAGATAGATAGATAAGTATCAGTTACATTCTTTTTATCAGTCCTAGTAATGATATTTTTTCTATTAACACCAATGACTTTTCCAATTATTTTCTTTACTTCATTTTAGGAAAACATATGTGGCTGCTACACTCAGGAATACCCGAGAGATGGTAATTTCTACTGGATATTTATTAGAATTATATCATACCATCTGGATGATGGAAGAATTCTTGCCAAAAGAGTGATTTCCTGAGGTGTAATAAAAATACTAGCACTTGATATTAAAGCTTAGTGCTTGGGATTCATAAATAGCCTGGTATCATTATTCTATATAATTGCAGCTGTGGATATCAATTTCTTGTCTGAGGAAGCACATAATTTTAAAATGACAATGAAAGGAAAACAGAGAAGCCAGTCTAAACTTTTCTATAACTGTTCATTGACAACACTAAAGACAGTGGAATTCCTTTCTCCTTTCCAGAAAATTACACTTGCCAGCAAGGTATCGTGCATTTATAAACTGGAAATATTTTTCACTCCATTTCAAATATCCAGTGAATGACATAATAATTAGCACTGCAACAGGGCAAAGGACACAATGTCCTTTGTTAGGAATTTGAGCAATTTTGCATAAATTTTTTTAGGGATTTGAGAGGTCAGAAGTATTCAAGGCTATTCAAGATTTTACATTTTTGCACTCCCCGTACAACAGAATATGACTCAACAGTTCTTCCTCTAGTCCATTAAGTGAACATAAGGTCAGGATTAAAAAGTGCCCTCTATCTGAAAAAACTCCAGGCCATGTCATTTAGCAGCAATGCAGGATTTGAAAATTGTCCTGAGATTTCCTGCAAGAGCCCTGAGGAGTCAAGAGCAGTGCCCAAGATAATTTTTACCCACTTAATGTACACTCCTAGTGGCCCTGCATACAAATTCATGGCAGACTGATTAGCAGCTCAGGGTGTTTCAGACAGTGATGTTTTCATGCTTCCCACCATTTCACTGTCAACAGACAAATGCAGCTGTATTGCTGGTTTGGACCAACCACTGCCTTCATATACAGTTAAACTACAGGAAAATCAAAGATACTCCAATATTGGTTTCAGAAATACTACTCATTAGCTGTGTTTTAAATCAGAGTAGCTGTTAGACCTACTGTTTTCAAATAAAACTACATTTATGGTATTATCCTGGTTAGGTGGTATTTGATGCAAAATACATACTAAATTGCTCAAAACCCCTCATTGCTTCCCTTTGCTTTTCATTCAAGACAAATCATTCCTTCGGTCCTCTCAAAACATCACTACCTCTGTAAAGCTCATACAAAATAATTCCTATTTGCCATTTCTGCAGGTACACAGCATCAGTGAGGTTAGGGGAGGTGTATCTGCACATACCTTCTGTCTGTAGGATACAGCTCGACAGTAATGACATCCAGGGAGTTCCATGCTGAGATGGTGAGGCCGTTGTAGAGGCACAGCATGCCTATCATCATGGATTCACTGGTCCCAAACCACAGGAAAAAGCAGCTGATGCCAGAAAGAACCATGGAACCACCTAGGTACAAGACAGGTGAAACAAACAGGTACTGGAGTTGTATTTAAAGAATAGCCTTTGTTTTGTCTAATATTTCTATGCACACAGTGCAGCTAAATATGTGACCCAAATATCTGAGTTAAAAACCAAAGAGACCTCCTCTACCGGTAAGGCCAGACAGAAAGACAAATGTTGAAAGGAGGAGGTCACAGGAAAAAATATGACTCCTCACATATCAGAATATATCACAAAGTATTAAGCTAGAAGCCTCTTAGAATCCCCAAAGCAAAATGCCTCAGAAAAACTATCCCCATTAGTTTTTGTTCATCACCTTTTGCAATTACATGACACCTGTTTGTATAATAAAGCCACTGTATTTATTTTATTGTATTTATATAGAGATATTGTCCCAGAAAATTAAGACAATGAACTACCACATAGCTATTTAAGTAAATTGAAAACAGATTTCTCATTGTAGACAATCCACAGGAGATACATTTCAACAGTGTTTCCATGCAAAATAGATAACAAAGAACAGCTGGTACTTTCCAGGAGCTGCTCCACTAGCTGAGGGTCACCTGTGCACACCTTGCTTTCCTTTCAGCTGGAGCAGACATAAACCAGTGGTCATCTGTCTCCGAAATCTCATTCTAAATGCCTAGGTTATAGTCTTATATATCTGTATGGAAGAGCAAGAGGTGGCTACAGAGCCATTTTTTCCCTAGAGTTTCTAAACTGTGGGCTTTTAAAAGCTGCACTTATGATGCCACATAAATGACATATCTGCAGAAAGAATGTTTTTCACTTCTCTGAGCCAAATTCCTTGAAAAGAAGATGTGTTATTTTGACATTCCCTGTGCCAAAGTGAAGCCCCTACCTAGCATTGTTAACCGTCCTATTCTATCCATCAGGAGAGCAGACACAATATTTCCTGGTAACACTGCCAAAGTTCCCAGGAAATTAACAAAGTAGATCCAGTAGGCACTGTAGTCATCATCAAAAGAAATCTGGCATCCTGTCCTGATGTGGAAAAATGTGCAATTTATCAATTCACTGTCAACAAATTTATACTGCTCGAGATCTGTGGAAAGAAGAAAAAGAATCATTTCAGCTAACAGCCAACTCCATGTGTAACTTTTGATTAAAAACATTTCAAGTTCAAGCAACTTTAATGACAACTTGGAGTTTTCACAGCTTTGCAAAATGGAGACTAGTTACTGCTGTTAATTTTGATAGTTTTTTCTCTTACTAGAAAAATTTGCAAAGCTCTTGAAAAGAATCTACTAAAGCCCAGAATTAGGAAGTTATATTACTGTATTTTACCCTGCTTGTACTGTATTTGGTCAAAGCCTTTCAGCACCAGATGGTCTTGCATAAAATGCCCTAGGTATCCACTAGTTTCTATGACTCAGTCTTCCTTAGTATCAGGCCTTCTATTTCCTGATGAGACTATCAATTGTGCTCAGTTTGCTTTGACTTCCTTTAAGTGAAATAGTCCTGTGGAATTCAGTTTAAACTGATTTTGCTTCTGAGAAGGCTTCACAGTCTTCAGCTCGTCCATGGAAGAGTTACTCTACGTAGTTAAGTCTTCTGCCAATACCATTCCAGAGAAGTATCCCTATATTTCTTTTTTCTTTTTTTTTCATGTTCCTCTTGTCAGCCTTGTAAACCTGAACCAAGAATACCTTCCTTCCACAAAAAGATGATTGCTTGCTCTGAAACCTAGGTCTATGACTGTTATGACTGCTGTAGTTACAGCAAAGTGGGAAGAAGTGCCCCATATTTCCAACAACTTAAGTTGGCCATGTTCTTCTTTCAGTTATGTTTTATTAATCTGGAGAAAAAGGGAGTCTTCTGTTTAAACATATGAAAATACGGATTCATATTTTTGTCACAATACTTAGGAGATTGGGAATGATTATAGACTAGGTAATTTGAATCCTAAACTCAGTTTTCCCTGGCACAACAAGCACAGTGAACAAAGTATTTCACCAGTCACTCTTGGACTAATTAAAAGTAGTTAAAGCTACCAGTAAAACCGTAAATGCATTTTCTTCTCTCCAGACTGAATCTCTTTAGAGATGGTTGAAATCAAAGATAAAAAATAAATAATTTACTATGTGAATAAAACAAATCCTTTATTATCTGAGTCAATATTAGGCCTGCAGTGTCTCTTGTGCAGTGAGATCCTTTCACTTCTCTGTTGTAACAAGCTAATTGCTTTTTATATATTATTATTCCTTACAGGAGGACTTCTTGTGTGTCTTATTAGATATCCAGAAATTATAAATGTAAGATGAGAACATGCAGCTGACCAGTGGCATTTGAGGTTCTTTCTCATACCTGTGTTGTAGAAGGTGGTATTCACGAAAGTACAGTTCCTGAAGTATGTGTTCAGTGAAGTAATGTCTTCAAAAACACAGTTCTTAAAGAGTGAATCTTCAAAGGTTACTGATTTAAACTTCATCATAATAAACCTGCCCAATACAAAGAATTGCTGTCAATCTACCTTCACAATTTTGAAATGGCAACAGATGCAGCTCTTTAGATCTAAAAAGTCTCAACCCCAGTAACAATGATTCCTTTCATGTATTTTGCAAATGTGATTAATGATTAACTTATTCTAGAATACTATTGTTCAGAAGAAGAATTAATGAGACAAACAGCTCCACATAGTTACTGGCCCAAACTGGTTACATAATTTATTTGATAATATTTCTCTTGTTACTTGTCCTTTATCATCAACCAAAACCAATGTCATGACATCCATGAGACAGCCTTGTAAAATCACAATTGCTAGTAATTTGACATTACACCTCGGAACAGGGAGATCATGCATCAGAAACAGTCCCTGGGAAAAAACAAGCACTTGCTAATACCAACAAGCTGGAAAAAAAAAAAAATTTAAAGTATCTTGATTTGTCAGAGGAACACACTGGTTACTGGGTTAGGCTCAAACGTAAAACATACTGGTGTTAAAAAATTGTTCTCACAAAATGGTTATAACATGAATAAAAAGTTACACTGCCAGTTACACAGCTAGATATCTAACTCTGTCCTCATTAATCCTGTGCCTATGGATGCAATTGCAATTATAATTAATATGTAAATATAACTGGCATAAACAATTTGCTGATAGCTTTTTTTATTTCTGAACATCCTCCTTCCTACTGGCTCACATTTAACACCTAGGTTTTATCAAAATATTAACAGAAAAAGTCAGTGACAAATTATATTACATACAGTAACTTTCTACCCCAATGTCATTAGACTAAAACAATGCTTTTTTTGAGAATTTTTGAGTAAAATTCTACCTAATAACATGATTATGCTAACAACAGCAACCACAACAAAGATGTGGAAATGCGTCATTATTTTTGTGATGTCTTTGATTTCACACGAAGGCGTGGGGAAAAAGGGCAGTTTTTTCTTTCAAACACAGACCTGGCTTTATTCAAATCAAACCTGGTGTCACTAGCTAAGCATTTTTCTTATAAGAAAAGTAATAGTAGGAAGAGGAACACACAAAAAATATGCTGTCTACAAAGGATCCGGAATTAAACTCTCTCACGATTATTTGTTGGAACCACATCTTCATGGGAAAGGACAGAAAAAGCTAGTAGTATTTATCACAGTAAGTGGCTTACTAACTAATGAATTCTCTTTTTGTATTGGTCAGAAGAATAGTGTTTTCAGTCCATTAGTTTTAGTTACTATATCATTTCTCATTTGTGACAGACTGATTAAAATCAGGCTGGAGTTACTCATTATCATTTTTCATACAGCACTTTCCATTTTAAAATGTAGACTAGTTCCAGAGGAGAACAAAGAAAATATAGTGATTAGATTAGTCAGTTGAAACAGAAATGACAGACTACATGTTCTACATTCTTCCTATGCACTTTTTACCTTTGGACAGGAAGTATGTGACTACATTAAAATTGGTGTCACAATGATTTGAATAAAAACCCACAGGAAAGCAATGTATTAAAAAGTCAAGTATTGATGGATCTTCTCATTAAGAAAGAACATGAAGGAAACACTGAGATTGAGAGTGAGTACGGTATTGAAACATTTATGAAGGAAGCATACCAAATGGGTTCATACCTCTTGGAAAATAGTTTGTGAATCCCAAATAACTCCCAGAGGCATATTAAATTTGCATGTTTGAAAGAGTAAATTACTGATTTAGCACAAATTAGTGTTAGATTTAGTGTTTTACAAAAATATTCTGTTTAAATTGATACAGCCTCAGTTACTGACAGTTCTTTGATATTAGGAGAACATCTACGTTCTGGAAAGGAGTGGGACTTGGAAGTTATGGCTAGGTTAAAAATTAAATAATTACTATTTTTTTTTCTTCAATGTATAAACCTTTAACTATGTCAAAACTCAAGCACTGCTGCTACTACTAAATCATCACAAAATCAATTTTATTCACTTACATATAGATTTTCCTATGGAAATAATAATTACTTATTATCATGACTTCCAGCAGACCATTCACATGGTGGTTCTGTACATTTCTTAATAGGAACCAGATACCTAAACCAGCTGTGTTTAATTTTCCCCTAAGTTATCTATTTATTCGTGATATAGCCTTAATATATTTGCCTTTGGTTAAAAAATTCACAAAAGGCATTGCTGGCGTTGTTCCCCCTTAACCATTAAAAAAAAAAAAAATTATTGGTTCACAATAATGTTTGGCTTTCGTTTTTCTGTGATAAGATCCTAACCTCCCAATGTTCAGCCTTTTCATAGAAGTGTCTTTCATCAATAAAAGAAGAACCAGCAACAGAGATGAAAGCACATCTTTGCCCAGCCCCCTACAATATACTGCATGTGTTGGATCTGAAGACCTTTGAATCCCACTGTGAAAGGAAGTAAAACTGACGTAGGTTTTTTGGTCTGTTTTGCAGGACGACAAGGAAGCTGGGTTTGCATTGGTGGATCCTCACACGGGAACCACAAGGGCATGTACAATTCTCCTCACGCTCAGGAGTCATAAGGAATTAAGAACAGAAATAAATATTCGCTAAAAGGTAACAAAACTATCTATGGTTTCCTCATGGAAAAAAAACTGGGTTATAAGCACGAGCTTTAAAAATGCATCTGTTTATTTCAGTCAAGCCAAGATATCAGGAAACCTCTAAACCTGTCATTGATGTATTCTCCGTTGGTGTGGATCTGGTTTTCCAGTGTGAAGTTGAAGACGAAATGTGAGACCTCCTCATTGCGGAAGTGTTTCACTCGGGACGCGTACTCGTCCGACTGCAGATGTTTAATCACATCAGGAAACCAGACAGATAAGCCGTAGTAGCTATGGGAAAAAAAAAAAAAAAAAAAAAAAAAAGAGTTCAGGACCCCATTTGAACCCTTAAAAA
>VYXD01008702.1:204358-220894 GCA_013397195.1 Hylia prasina | reverse complement strand
TGTTGTACATACCTCTGTTGCCACAAAGGATAAAACATTAATTTAAACCACCAGTTAACCAAGCCCAGAATTTCCCTTCAAATGGTTTCTGACTTGCTATCACAACATTGTTGGAAGTATTTTGATTAAAGGTACACTAATGAAAACAGAAGTATTCAAAATGTCACAAATTAGTAGTTGGACAACCTTTTTATTATTTTGTTATTTTTTCTAGTGTTAAGCAGATAACTTAATGAAGAGAGAAAAGTGAGGTGAAATGATCTGGAACCACGCATGTTATTGCTGTTATGACAATCATCTACTTACCTAAAGTGAAATGAGATAAACAGACATCAGGTAAAAATACACAATTACCAGTGACAGAGAATGTAATGCATCATACAATGCTAATTTTTACTTTTATTCTCTTGTGTAGCAGAACCAGGACGTGTTACATGGTTTTTCCAGACACAGGACCTGAAAAAATTATACCACTGTATGGTTTTGTTTTAGTTTCTGCTCTGGTCCCAGCTTCACAGTGATGTAATCAAAAGCACTGTATTCATCCACAGTTTATTTTAAAAGAAGATGAGCAAAGAACAGAAAGAAAATTAATTAAATGAGGAAAGGCACTGACAAAGGAGGAAGCAGAGAGCAAGAGACTGTGTGTTCAGTGTTTGGCAGCAGTTTCATTAATTACTTGTGTTTCATTCTTAACTTTGCCTCTGCTTCATCATTCATTCTTAACAGAATGAGGACACCCCTCTCTGCTCCCACCTCCAGTGTATGATACCACATGATACCACAGTGGATAACAGGACATCAGGGAACATTGATGATAAAGCTCAAGTTTTGAGCCCACTGCTTTTACAGATTTAGATTGTTTGGGATGCAGCAGCATCCCCACCCCATGAACAAGAACACAGAAAAGCCCAGTAAGCAGTTTGAGGTATAACTGCCCTCATTTCTGAAGTACTACAGGTCATTGCTTGGCCAGGTTGTGACTTCATTAAAAGCCTGTAACCTTCTTGTCATGCCTCTTCCAATAATCCTGTCCACATCATTCCACTGATCTCAAGCTTTTCTTAAACTTCTTTCAGGAAGTAAATTACACAAAATGAGTCAAGTCCTCAGAAATTACCTGATATCTCCTACATACAGAAATCCTTACATACCACACCTCTGGGCAGAAAAGGGATGCCTTTTGAATCCCACTCCTGTGGGCTCAGAGACAGCATTTTCACCATACTGGGCACCTGACTCAGTTGGAGCTGTGGAGACTGGGGGAAACATATGTATCCTAGGACCACTGTATGTGACTGGGGACAAAAGTTCCCTGGCCTTGGGTTCTTTAACATATGAAAAGTCCTATTGAGTTAGGATAATAGTCCATCTGGAACATGCAAATTCAGCATGTCGGTGTATGAAGAATGAAAAAAAAAAAAAAACAAACCAAGAAAAAAACCCCCTATTTTAATGAAAATTATGCTTCTGTTTAAAAGCAACAGTTAGAAATATGCAATTTTTAAATTTTAAAAAATCAAGACTTGTAAAGAAAAATATGTGCAAGAAAAAGAATTAGTACATGGTAATTGAGGAGTAGAGAAACTTTTGATTTTAAGGGTGCAAAGTTGTTTTGTTTTGTTTTTTTTTAATGAAATATTTAAACCAAGAGATTTAATGAATAGGTATTTTAAAAACCCAGGAAGATAATAAAGCATTTACATAAACATCTAACTTTGGTAGTTCCATGGTTGAAGATACTATCAATTTATTAGTGTCTATTAGTGTCACTGCTTTCAGGATAAATTCTTCGAAGTATGAAGATCCACCCTCTCAATTAATTTAGGAACCAGAAGACTCCATTTTGGATTAACTCTAAATCCACTGCTTGTCAGTTAATGCCACCTCTTTCTGAAGGCTTGAAGACAATTCCCTCAGTAATATGAGTAACAAGAGTAAACACAATCTGTGAAAAAAGCTTCTAGAAAAAGATTAAATCAATAACAGGAAAGTGCATAAAAGAAAATCACACTAAAACTATAGGCATAATGGAGAAAAAGTTACATCATCTGTAGAGTCAGAAAACACAGTCTGATGTAACTAACAACACAAGTGAAGGAAAATAGTAAAATGTAGTCACAGAATGGCATTGGAAGCAAAGGAGGAGTATGGAAAGTTTAGGAGAAGTATGTGAATAAATTACTGAGACAAAATGTCACAACATCGAGGACTAATTTAGAAAAAAATAAACTAAAAGGATATGTGAAACAAATTATGCGTAAGTTCTTTGCTTTTTGGGTTTTATGAGATGAAGTGCTGATGCTGTACAATAAGAGAATGATGCATTTTCTAATCATATTAATGCAAGCTAAAAATAGGGACTTCTATATATGTCTAACCTTGACACACAGCACAGTATTTCTAATCTCAATTTGATATATGGAGAAGAGTTTTCCTAATGCTCAAGGCAGAAGCTGGCAAAATTAATGACTGATCAATTTACAAAAGTAACTGCAGATAAAGTGGCTGAGTGTCACATTATAACAACTATAGAGACAAAGGCTTGTTAGATCACAGGAGCTGGAAACAGCAAGCATGTGCTTTGTTTTCCTCTCCACATCTGCTTTAGGACGTGATTACAATTATGTCATAGCGACGTGTGATGCTTATCCTTCCTCCCACATTTTCTTCTAGGACATTTCTGTCTTCTTCCTCGTTCCTAAACCAATACTAAAGGGGGACAGGGTCAGCACCGTGGTTGACTGTGAAATCAGTCAATGAATATCAATAGTAGCAGAAAAAAAACCAACCTGGAGTCACCAAGGGTAGGCATATTCTGTCTGAAAGCTGCTCAGATCAGCAAGAGCCAACTGTGAAACTACACCATAGCTATATATGGTGTTAGGCAAATCCCTTCACTCATAAATTAAATCAGAAAATAAAACATTAGATCAGGTGGGATTAGGGGTGGGTCACCAGTGTACCAATAAACATGGACTTAACAGGGTAAATGTGCTAACCAGCTTTCCTTCAAATGAAACATAGGAATTCTTGAGCTTCTTTGTGGAGAGGTTTAAATGGAAGCAATGGAAACTATATCCAAGGCAGCAAACTGCAAGTCTCATCTCTCATAAGTTACGTGTTCAGATGGTCATCCCTCAAGACTGCCTGCAAATGCAGAACCTTTAAGAGCATTTCTTAATTGAGTTATATGTGCATTATAATAAGAAGGAAGCTTCTGGAAGAGGAAAAACATCCCACACATGGCTCTGAGGGAGCAGAGTGCACATACTGCCAGAACACTGCCTAAGTTGGAGAGGCTGACTGGATTTCAAAGCAAGAAAGTGCTGTTTGATCCTACTGTATCCAGGAAGACAAGACTGTTCTGTATAGTCTTCATAAATAATGAAGATGCCATTAAATAAGTCCATTTTTGAATTGTCAATTTCTTCTCCAATAGAAACCACCCATCGCTACTTTATATAAAGTTTCATAAATACTTTTAATAGTTTTATAATTAGGCCTCAATATAATGAATTTGAGCTTCTAAGACATTTTAAGAATATTAAATGTTTGAAGTTACTATTTCATAGAAGTGAAAATGTAGTTTTAAAAACCATTATTTTACCTAATAAGAATGGGAAAATATTCCAAATCCTAAAGACACAACAGCTAACTAATTTGGACTTCTATGTGCCTACTGTTATTGCTCAGGGTCAAAACTCAATAAATAAAACACAGACGGAATCTGTTAACTACACCAGATAAAATTATCATGATGTGGCTTCATACACCCATGAATACCCTGGCCAAAGGCTGATATCTTAGCAGACATTGTATATACAACAATTTCAGTAGGAATTCACAATACTTTTTATTTAGGTATTTGGAGCGCAAAAAATTGGCTTAGCCATTTACAGTATTAATATTGATTGCTTAAGCTGCCCAGACCTCCCCAGTCAGAAGGCTGGCTGATGTGATAGGTGATTAGCCTTAAAAGCAATACTCACAGTGAAGACTTTCTCGGGCTGACCACGAGCACGCATGTTTGTGTCGTGAATTTGCTTGAGTATCATCCAAGCTTCATCATGTTTTCCAACCTAAACGTTAGAACAAAACATTCCAGTGCAACGTACACACAGATCAAGTTACTCATTATAGTCCCCGAACGATCTAAATGCCTGTTTGGTAGAGGTCATGATACAGAACAGAAATAACTTTCTAGACTGGAATCTAGAAACTGTTTGGGAAGTTATACCTCCAGCAGGAACCGTGGGCTTTCCGGCATAAAGGTGAGGGCAACCACAGAAGAGACACAAGGCAGTGCACAGACAATCACAAATACTCGCCAGCTGTGGAACTGGTAGGCAGAGCCCATGCTGAAACTCCATCCTGTGGAAGTAGAAATTCACAGAATGTAGACAAATAAGGAGTATTATACGTTTTATCCTATATATGCTGCTTACTGGAGATGCAAAATGATACTTATATTTAAATGAAGCCTGACTAATGTATTTCCACAAATACCAGTCATCTAAAAAGTAGTTTTACACCATCACTTTTAGCTTCTTTCATGTCATGAGAGAAAGTGATTGTATTATGGATGAAAGACTTTCTTATGCAGGGATGAAGAAGCTCCTTTCAATTCTCTTAGCAAAATGTATTAAGGTGAACTAAACATGGACATCATCACCATGCATAAGAATATATATACAAAGAAATAGTTTTCTATGAACAATGGAAGTGGAGAGACTTAAAAATCTATACCCAAATTATGTATTTTATGGAATTGCATAGCTTTCCTTAACATTAACTTTTTCTACAAGGTTGATTTCAATACTCTGAATAAGAATCACCCATGTGAAACTGGAGGGCTGGTAGTTCAGCTTTTTAATAAATATCTAGTTGGTTGGTATATTATGACTGAACTATAATAACTAAGCATTTATCTTAAGAAAGACAGAAGTATTATTTGGGTAACTTCCTGGCCTTTTGCTCTAGCTCCAGTACAGCAAAAATTTTCAAGTGAAATTTTCAAGGATAACTTATTAAAAGGTGAGTGGAAGATAAGAATAATAGTAAAGGACAGAAGAGGTTACTGGAAGAAAATGAAATCTTGGGTAATGAAAGAACTGATGTACTGGATTAGTCTATTATTTGCTACCTGACTTATCTAGGTAAAAGACATAGTTAATTAAATCTGTCTGAATGTCAGTAAAAAACTGATAGGACATAATACCAAATTATCCATTAAATAGGAGGTATTTACATGAGAAATGTAAAGTGTATTTTGGATTGTAAAGATTCTATGCTCTGGATCATAAACATATTATTGGGAAAAAATTTCTTTTTCATATTAAAGTACTTATATACCACCACATGAAAAATTCTGTCAGCGTATGATTTATTTTTGTTCTTTGTCAATGGTTTGGTGAAACATCTTGATCAGCAGTGTGGGGACTGACAGTGGTCAGAAAATAGATTTTTCAGGCTCCAGGCAGTTACTTGAAGCCAGTGAGAAAGCTAAGCACACAACTCTCCTTCTGGCCTGGGAAATTTTAAGGAGGAATCCAAAACAATCCTTCTTAGATAGCCTCCTCCTGACACCTGGTGTTTTTCTAACTTGTTTACTGGCAAAGATGTTTACAAAAAGGTGTTTCCCTGAATAATCAATCCTATCCATTGTACTGAAACACTGTATAAATGAATCTGTCTTTCAATAAACTTTGCTATACGCTCTCCAAGAAGACTGGGGAGTCTACGTGTTGCTACATGAGCCGTCCCGAATCGTAATGATACAGCAGATGTGGGAATGTTTATTTCTGGTCTCCTACAAACTTCCCATGTTTCTGAAATTATATCAGTTTGCTCCACAGCCATTTAGCACTGCCACCTTCACCTCAGGGAAAAAGGGATAACATCAGCAAGAGTATTGACAATGATCTTGGAATCCCATGTTACTGTTTTTCAAGTAAGGCTCCATATAGACATACTTTACGGCTCAAAATATCCTTCCAACTAAACAAGGATGTCTAAAAAGTTAATGTTAAATTTTATCCCAAACTAAAACCTGGAATTAAAATATACAAATAAGCATGTAAATGAAACAAAACAAAAAAAGTCATAAAAGTGTATCAGAATTCACTCTTTACCGAGTTTTGGGAAATGTTAACATTTGATCGTCTGAAATTTCAAGTTTTAAATAATATGGGTGTATTTTACATCTCAGCTGTGAAGGGAAGGAAGTAAAGAAAGGTTTACAGTGTGTTAATGAAGCAATTAGAGACTGTGGGAATTCAACTAGCTGGGATGGACAGTGTCCTGGCCTCAACTGATTGCCCAGGAGGCATCAACCTGAGGCTGTGGGAAATGGGAGTATAGGCAGGGAAACTTATGTTCAGGTTATGGCAAGAAGAGAGGGATCACAGGAATTGTTATACAGATTAGGCTGTTACATATAAGGTTATGTGTTAACAATTGGTCAGTTGCTTTTCCATATACAGTTACGTTGCTGTTCATAGGTTCTTTGTTCTGCTCCTAAGGTCATACAGTGTTCTGTTCCCTGCAATATTTGTCTTCTCTTGGCTGCCCACCCCAGGGCTTTGTCCCCTGGGGCTGCTGTTTTTTGTTAAGTGCCTTAATAAATTGCTTTTTGGGCAACCACAGTGGTACCTGCTCCTTTTATTTCACCAGCAGCCGCAGCAGACCCCCATCAACGATTGTCTTGGTCAAGCCAACAACCTTTGAAACTCCCAGGGGTCTGACCCCAGACCCTCAGAGCATTTTGAGTTTCCTCAGGACTCTGCCCCAGTAGTGACTTAATAGAGAGAGAGGCAGTGCCGATCCAGTTGTCTGGAATGGAATTTTAATAACACAAAAACAACAAACAACAAGGTGCACACTGTGTAAGAGCAAACTGGAACAAGGCAGGGCCAAAAAGCCCGAGGCCAAGGTCAGACAGGGGTATTTATACATCCCATCGTGGAAGGGGAGTTAAGGAGGGGTCTGAGGGAAGGGTCCAATAGGGGAGAATGATTAGGAATATTAAAATTCCTGCACCAATAATCAACCTATGGTAACACAAAGAATGAGGAACCTTCTAGCAACCATTTGCATTAGAGAGCATGTGAGTCAGCCTCTTGCTGTTGCACTTAAAACAGAGTTTCCCAGGGAATTATTCCAGGGTTTTCCTCTTCCTCAGGGAAACCATTATCTACAAACTTAGCTTTATCCCAGACTGGAATAAAGCCACCAACCCTGAATCAGGGTGAGCCCTGTTCCTCAAGTTGGGTCGACCAGACCGTGACAAGAGACCACACCTCTGTCTTGGATATTGTGTAAACATTTTTATTCTAATAATTAGAATCATATTCTTCATTACATAATTTGAAGTATAGAACAAAACCACCTGATGTGTGTGGAATTTGCAAAATAATTTTTTGGTGAAGTTAATTTTTGGCCTGATCAATGAGATGATCTGAATCTTTGGGCATCTTTCAGAATGTTCAGTATCAGTCAAGGTACTGGCTTTTGTTACTAGAAACCATTACAGAAATACACGAAGCCACTGGTACAGTTAGGCAGTCTGCCTTTCACAGCTCCAGTTTATGTTTTATGAGATTGAGGTGTACAAAGGGCACTTCTGCAGTAAATGAAATCAACCTGGCTTTATACCTGTTATAAAGCAACAGCAACATCTTGTGCTCTGTAGCCAGCCCTGGAAAATGCTCTTGGTAGTCTATTTTTAGTTGTCATTTATTAATATAAGTGAACCGAACTACATTTAATTAAGAGCAATAAATGCACTGCTCATTCTGCTGTCATTGTGACAACCTACAAAACATCTTTTTTACTCCTCAAAATACCTGAGGCACATGTCAAGTGAAATGTTCATTATAGTTTTTATTGCTTTTGCTCCATCTTTTTCACTATGTTCTGTATTAGCTGCTGCAATTTATCTTGTCATTTAATGTATCTGCTGAATTAATGATAAAGAGGAATGTCAGGATTATAAAAAGCAATTTGGAGAAAAAAAAACCTGGAGCTGCAACAGAGCTTTCTGGAGGTTGTTCCTCCCATCTATTCCAGCACCAGCACTAGATCAGCAAAACAAACATGTATTTCAAATGCACAGCAAGTTTGGATTTATTTTTATATTTAACACATCCTTTTTCCCCAGGTCATGAGCTAATCTGGATAATGGAGCCATTAGAGCAGCTCTGAATTTAGCTCACAAAGTGGCTTTCATTCCTTTTGTACGCAAGTCTTGAAACTAAATGAAATTGTGTTCTTGGCTGTAAGTCAAGCTCCTTCTCTCCTGATTTATGGCAAAATAGCAAAGGCACAGCAGCACTACATGGCTGCATTCAGAGCACTGCTCAGCAGCTGGAGCCAACCTTCACCCTTGCTCCCTGGCTATGCTGTATTTCAGAGTCATTAATCTTGAGAACAGGGGCAAGCCACAATGTTTTATGAATTGCAAAACATTTGGCCCAAATGCATCTTGGGAGTAATGTACTGTAGAGCAACCCCAAACCTGTGAAGGCTGAATCTGAAGCTGCTGCAGGAAGTTGCTAAATACCACCCTCCTTCTTTCCTGGCTTCTGGAAAAGGCCAAGTGAATCACAGACATGGCAATTACTGATTACAGAGACACAGGAGCACACAGCGGAGCAAAATCAAAATGTACAAGATGCTAATCTGTACCCAATCACCAATTTAGGAGCACAACGTCAACAAAATCTTGTCTCACAAAACAGCATACCATCAGCTCCATAATACTAATATAGCAAAAGGATATTATAAAATTCTTGCTCCAAAGGAGAGAAAAGAAAATTTGACACAGGTTTTCTAAATATATATAGAGGGAATCCTGTCCACACTAAGATGAATTTTATGAATGTATAATACTTGAGAAACAGCAAGTATCTTCAAGCACAAGGATCCTCTCCTACAGTAGACATGTTACTAGAGAGCAGATTTATGGGGATGATTTGCTTAACTTTCCACAATAAGGGCTTCCAGAAATATGATAGATCTCTACAAATTCATACATGTTACACTGAATTGCAATGTGGGCAATGAAAAACATGGGTGCCCACAGGCTCTGCATAAACACTGGCTGGCAAGGAGACAACTTATATATATACACCAGAGGAATAATTTTTTGAGACACCTTTCTAAGACACTGAAGTTGCTAAAGAAACTCCAGTCAAATATAGTTATTTTATGGCATGTTTACCTAAAGACTGAGCATTTTAACAATTTTTGTTAGTCATTCAGTATGAATAAGAGGAACTAGTTTAACGGCAGTGTCACAAATTGCTAAAACCTGATTTTTCATAGATTTCTGCTTTTTAGTAGATCAAAGGAGGAAGTAGATGCAGAAACATACTTAAAAATTACAGATGGGGGAGAAAGAGAACCAAGGCACTTCCAGTAATTCATAGACTTCACAGATTCTTCCAAAGAATAATTTACGTGATTTTATAGCTTTTCTTATTTCTGTTTTGCCACACAACCTTGGGTTATCTTTCTAGCCTTCATTCTCAATGTTTTTGTTTGAAATATTTACAGTAACTAAGAAGCATGGTTGCTCTAAATTGTCACTTGGTGGCACTGTTACCGTACTCAATACAAATAAAGCTTAAAACCATTTCAGGAAGAATTTTACCATCAAGTGCTGCTGTTTTGTTGAGTATTTCCCTAACCTAAGCTAAAGCAAAATTATAAGGACTGGAAATATATTGAAGCTTGCATCACTTCTTATTACACTTACATGTATTCTGCCCTGGCATTACCAAGTTTGTCAGTGTCATCTAGGATTTGAGATCATATATTGCTACTCATTAGAATAAAGGTGAAACATCACTGAAAAAAAAGAAAAGTTTGGGTAAATTATGTAGCTGAGGAGGATCTGCACACATTTGTACAAAACTGGATGAAAACCATGATTTTATACAATCGCAGAAATGATGTTTTTAGAATTCTTCTGTGTTGTACTGTCGTGAAATTCCAGTAGCTCAAAGTAGAACACTTGTCTTTTCTGTGATTAAATTATTAATATCACATGCGAAAAGCAGTGTTATTTTTAGCCTGTATAGATAGATAGCTACAAACCTAGTCTCAGCAGGTCAGCTGCTGGTAATTTCTGAAGAAGGAATTTGGAAATGAACTAGCTGAAGTGTGGCAGGCTGTGATGGAGGGAACTTAACAAAGGAGCATGGTTCTCTAGCTAAATGCAACTAGCCCTTGAGGATCACCAGTTCAATGGCAGAAGAATCTAAAAGTGTTCAACAGGTGTATTTTGCAAACACATTAGACTCAGAGTCTGTATGCTGACAATTAAAACTGTGACGAGAAGGAACAAGGTATTTTCTAAAGACACACTTCCGCTATCACAGAGAAAAGTCACAGACCCAAGTCACTCCTCTGTGCTAGCATTGGTATTTATCTGAAGACCTTTGAAAATCAGGTCCCCAGTCATTCCAGTAGGCAATATTTTCTATTCAGACAATCCCCAGGACAGCTGTAAGAAGAACTGCTCTTGCACAGAAAATAATTTGCTCTCAAATACTATCAAACACAGTCCCGCATGACACTGTAGTCCAAGTGTAGAACTGCCCCAAAAAGTTTTACTTTTCATTAAGGAGGAACTTTATGTATCCTCATACTTCAGACAATGACATGGTAGGATATGTGCCCAAAGTTTGAGGTTTAGTAATGACAAGTAAGACTTTCAGTTAATCTTACATATGTTCTGCAGAATACTGGCAGAGCTGTTATGTTTGTTTTCTTGAAACAGAAATGCTAATGTATGAGGCCTGATAGGGGAAAAAGAACCCATAAAAATTAGTTTCAAATCAGAATATTTGGAAATGCTGGGGTGCAGGTAGATGTGGGGGGAAAGCAAGGGAACTTCGTAAGTCGTTGTATGCATGGTTTGAAATGGTCTGTCTGAAATTCAGACAGACTTGTTCAGACTGATTTTCATTTGGCCCTGAAGTATGGCTGTATTAAGATGCTCTGATGTGACTCACAGTAGTCAATGCAGTCAAGAAGATAATATTCTTCTGAAGAAGAACAGACTTAATCATATAAGAGAATTAAAGCAGCATCCCTAATAAGAAAACTGCAGGTACCCAATAGCCTGCTCATGTTATCTATCTAATCTTGGCAGATGCTAGAAGTGACAAAGGGTGTCTAATTACTGGTCTATTTATGATTATGAAATCAGAATCCTTCTTGCCTCCCTAGTAGATAAATATTAAAGCCTGGAGAGTCTTGAAGCAGGCTGTTGCCAGTACTGGGCTTGATGGAAATTATATGCCTGTATCTTGAGTTGAACAAAGGAAGCTATTCTTGCACTTCAGTTTTCTCTACTGGGAAGCATACTGGGACAACCAAATAAACCAGAGACATAAAAATGACAAAACCACTCATTATCCATTCACATGTTATGAAGACTAACAGAGCAGAAGTGAAGCTATACAGAATCAGAGAGCAAGGACTTGCAAACTAAACTGACCACTATAAATTTTCTATATATTCACCCTATATACTCTCTTTCAGGGGACAATCCCAACTATCCAGAAGTTATAGCTGTTCCAATAGCTCTACCAAACAATGGCAAAAGAGTAAAGAGCATTCTTGTCTCAAATTTGGAGACTAATTTAGAAGAAAACACTCTGAAATAAACTTCCTGTGAAGAGAAGGCCTCCAGTAATCCCCTTTGCTAATAAGAAATGAATACCAGTGGGCAAAAGTGGAAAAAAAAAAAAAGCAAACTCCTTGTTAAAAAAACAAACAACACCCACAAAAAGAAAAAAATGCACCACCAAACAACCAAACAAAAAGCCCCACAAACAACACTCAAAAGGGTGCCTGCTTCAAGACCCTCCAAGTTTTAATATTTATCTGCTAGAGAGGCAAGAAGGATTCTGATTTGATAATCATAAATTCACTGGCACAAGAAGCAGCTTATGATATCTTCAGAATTGTTTTTGCCTCTTCAGCCCTTACTATATGACTGAGAAAGTATGATAGCAAAATCTTCACTTACAGTTCACGGAGCTGGACAAATTCCATTTTAACTAAGGTAAAGCAGCACTAAAACAAACGTTCACCTCTACAGATAAATAGCATGTTAAAAACAAACAAAAAGCCCTTGACTTAACACAGTTTACAGGAAACATTCTGTCCTGAATGGTGGCTGTAGGAATTAGCTGACATCAAAACAGGTGACAGCAGATTAAGATTTCTCTGTCTCTTAAATTACCTTGCACAGAGGCATACACTTCGTTTATTCACTTTAGTTTGTCTCCAAGCCACCACTCTCCATAACATCATCCAATTATATGGCAAGGTTTTGGCAATCTGTAGTGTTTTATTGTGGTTTTCTGTATATTTATATGATGCATCTCTATCTATAAAATAGGAACAATAACACTTACCCAGGTTGAATCTCAATGCTGTAAGACCTCAGTAACACTGAAGAGGTGTAAAAATAAGATATTAATCAGAGCCAAAATACAGATATTTTTGGAAGGGGCTGTACTGTTAAAATCCATAAAGAAAGGCATTGACATGAAATACAAAGCCATTATCCCATCAGAGGTGCAGAAAAATAAAGACATCATGTCTTGTGGTGATTTTCTGATGATAATTTGTTCCCTAATCATCTGCTTTATGCCCAGAAATGGCTGCTGTAGTTTTACGATGTTGCAGGGTGGGAGTATCCAGGTGTGGGGCTGGGAGCCTTGAGCTCCTGCTTGGTTTGGTTCAAATCCTCACTTTCGGTGAGTTGTGGGCTGGGATGCCACATTGGTACTATCATTGGATTAGGTTTTTGCTAGCTTGAAGCAAGAAGGCTTTTTTTCCCCCCTTCCCCTAGCCTGGAGGCTGTACTGGGAATTGTTTCAGCAGCTTTTTAAAAAAATTTTTTTTTTTCGTGGTTTTTTTTGGTTTTTTTTTCCCCTTGAAGTGTTTCGACTTGAACTGAAGCTGAACCAACACGAGAAAGGGCACTAAACCCGCCAGTTTTCCTGCTGCAGGGAAGAGACTAAGGCCAGGAAGTTCCCATCTATTCTGCCCAAGCAGCTGAGCAAACTCCTGTTCCTGCCCTTCCCTGAGACAAAGAGGACAGACACCATCTTTGCCTCCTGGCCACACAGTCTGGTGGAGGGTAGGGTTAAGGTTTTGAAATTTCAGTATCTAGCATTTATTCGATCCTTTTCTGGACCTTGCAGGCACGGTTTTTGGTTTGGGGGTGTTTTTTTGGTTTGGTTGGGGTTTTTTGGGGGGGCTGGTGTTTTGTTTTGTTTTGTTTTGTTTTGTTTTGTTTTGTTTTGTTTTGTTTTGTTTTGTTTTGTTTTGAATAAACAGTTTGCCTTTTTGTTTGTTTGTTTTTTCACTTTCACCTCTGGTATTCATTTCTCATTGGCAAAAGGGATTACTAGAGGCCTTCTCTTCAGGGGAAGCACTCATTTCAGAGTGTTTTCTCCTAAAATTCGTCTCCAAACTGAGACACAACAAATTTGTCCAAAGCTTCTGCATGGTTTCTTGATATACCTTTATGTCATTCTTAAGAGATTTAGGGTTGTTATCCAACATCCTTTTGACCCAGGAGATGTGCTTGGCTGATATGTGATTACTATGCAGAACTTTGTGAGCCTTTCCTAGACGGATCCTGACTTCAACCATTAATTGCACTCAACAATATGATTCTTTATGAAAAGAAGGGCTAAGAGTAAAGCATTCCACCTCGAGGAAAGGAACAAAGATGGCATTGATGAGGAGTGGAGACAGGTCTGCAATGCTCTACTTCGGTTCCTTTAAACTTGGCCACTGAGAAATTTCCATTCTTGAGCAAGGGAGAAATAGTGGAAATGCACTTTGCCCAGCGTAATGTCGCCTCCACCTTGCAGGATACAATTTTGCACCTTAGGAATTCTGAACACAATAGCAATGCAACTATCCCATAGGACTGGATACCTGCCAAAAAAGCACTTCAATACAACATTGCAACATCTTGACTTTGATCACCATTAGAAGTTTTTCCTCTGTCCTGTCATTTTACCAGACTTCAGACACCCATTACCAGGAACTGAGCCTGAGTAACTTCAACATGGCTTTATTCCGAATGCAAATATCATTACACTCCTTGAGAAGTGTGTCTATGCTTACTTTTTAGAGTCCTTGGTTAATGAGCACAGATTTTGAAAGCCTGCTAGGGCATATCTCGAATTCTCTGCTTAGATGTTAAATCAGTGTTTCTAAAATATCCTACTTTGTGCATTCTCAAAATAATTTTCTTCCTCTCTACACCATAGTTTATAAAATACAAATCAGTACAGAATCTCTCCTGAAACTTAAGTGGATTGCATACTCCTGAAATTGAAAATGAGAAATACCACGCAGGTATTTAAATTAAGTAAATATGCATATTACAGGCTAGAATGTTCTGAACTTCCCTTATGTGAGCTCATGGACCTTGTTCAGAGTAAGCTGGCCAAGTCTGCTGGAAATGAGTGTAGAAAAACACAGGTCAACTTTTGTCCAGATGCAAAGCATGAAAAGAGCTGTGATATGTAATCAAAAGCTCAAATGTTTTATTTTCCTTTAAATGTCTGCTTTTGTCGCATTTCTGCACACAAATTTGATTTGGAAAACTTTCTCCTTTTAGTTAAAGACCTAATATAAAGCTATATTATATGGCACCCTTTGCAGTCTACAGAAGTAAATACCTCTGTTACTGCTTTGATGCTCTTTATACATACATTTTGAATCTTCCTAATGCCTTTGTAATGCCATTAACTTAGGGAAAAAAATTAGTGCTGGGATGGTTATAGGTCAGTGGTTTATGTTGTTCCTGAATTTAATGACCACGAGATATTCTTCAAATGGATTTGTAGAATACTATGTAGCTAACTAATTTTTTTGTGTGTCCATATGGCCTAGAAGCATTTTATTCAAACCCTGCTATCAAAAACCAGCAGTGGCTGAACTTTCTTAGGTTGACAACCAGATAAAAGGTGAGCATAAAAATTTAAATGTATTTTTCCAATATGAACAAGATCTATTCAATAACTACATTAAGTTTACAACTGAGGCTTAAAACTGTAAAAATGATGTTTTAAGTACTCAGATATGAATAAATAAATAAAAAAGACTAGGCCACCAAGGGTTAATATGTAGCCGAAAATCTCATTACAAGGACTGTGGCACATAATTGATCTGACTGTTTGGCTGACTGAGCCAGTGGCCCCAGAGATTTATGTATTGATGCATTTCAACAAAGTCCTGGCTTGGGTCTGGCTCTGTGCAGCTGTTCAATGAAGGCACTTCACAATCTGCAAAACACAGAGTAAAATCTGCCAGCCACAGCACTGACAACATCACAACTTAGAGGCTTGTCAGTCTAAGAAAAGTTTATGTCAAGCTTTCCAGAGATGATGGTTCAAACAGATGCAATTAATGTCAGAAGTTGGGGAGACAGCATGTTAAGGGATGCTGCTGTCAGGGCTTCAAAATAACATGGTCAATGTTATTGGCACTAAGACTGTGCAACCAAATGTCACTAAAATGTTCTTCAAGCTTTATATGAACTCCATTTGTCTGTAACTTTAAATATGTTTTAAGTTTTTTACCTCCATTCTCCTACATATGCTTAGTAATTTTCCACTACTTGAATTCAAAAATGGCTTTGTATTAATTTTTAAGGCACCTGTTTGGACAGTGCTGAAGAGTACAGTAAGAGTAAATCATTGAGAGCAGGCAGAATCTACTTCTATAAGAAGACACTGTAAAATTGTCAAATGTCTTGTGCAGTAGCCATTGTGAACAAAATCCATAAGGAAACACTTATCTGCAACAAAATCTCTTCATATTGTTTTCCTACCCATACACAAAGTACAGATACAATGATTTCTGTGTATTCTGGTGTGATGCCTTCCACCATCTATCCACATCCCTGAGATCACAAATGGTGCTGTTTGATATGATGAGTTGTTGCAGACACTACTAAAAGCAGCAGTTCGATGTGGAAACTAATTGAAAATGTAAGTGTTCTTGTCCTGCTCCAGGACTCACAGTGATTTATGTGCGTCTGGACTAAGGATATTTAAATAATGGGCTCGTGGAAAAGAAGGAAAGAGAAACAATTAATCAAAAAGGACAATCAGGAAAAGGCACAATGAAACACTGTAGCTTATGAAAAGAAAATGGGGCCTCCTTATCTAGCTTAACATAGAAACAAAACATTAATTGAAATGCTGAAACAATATTTGAAGAACACTGAGAGGACACGTCTTTTACCAGTGATACACGCTTTACCTTTTGTGTGCTGCTGCAGTGTAACAACAGAATATCTCTGCAATTCAATAAACTCTTTCAAAATTTAACTCTATTATATTTATTTGAAAGGTATTGCAAGAAAAATCTTATTTTCAATGAGAATTTCAGTGCTGTGATTTGTCTTATTTCCTTCTTCTCTTTTCTCTTCTCTTTTCTCTTCTCTTTTCTCTTCTCTTTTCTCTTCTCTTTTCTCTTCTCTTT
>VYXD01008702.1:145611-204159 GCA_013397195.1 Hylia prasina | reverse complement strand
TTTTCCTTTTTCCTTTTTCCTTTTTCCTTTTTTTCCTTTTTCCTTTTTCCTTTTTCGTTTTTTCGTTTTTTCCTTTTTCCTTTTTCCTTTTTCCTTTTTCCTTTTTCCTTTTTCCTTTTTTTCTATTTTGCTGACCTCTTGTTTTCTGGTTTTTTTTCGAAAATTTAAATTAAAAGGAGCAGTATCCTGTCACTGTGAGAGAGACAGACTGAGCAGGTAGTTCATGTGATCAAATTATTAGAGCCAATGTGCATTCTAGGAGTTGTCTTCTAATCTAACAGCAGTCAATTGTACAAGCCTGGTCACATTTCTGGCTTTGCTGTGCAGACTGTAGAGCCTTTCTGTACATACTGTGAACCACGGGTCAGAAGTCTTGAATTCAAGCCTTGGTCAAAACTTCCAACAAAGTATTTTTTTGCACAATTAAATCAAGTACTAATGATTCTCAGTCTATCATAGTGGCAGTGGGGAGGTGGATTTTGCCTATGAACAGACAGTCACAGTGTTTGAAATGCAATTATCAAAGGAAACAATGAAAATACAACATATTAAGAAAACAGAGAATTATTTTATATTCTTTCTTTTACACAGTTTCATTGATTCCTTGAGAGTCTAGAATCAAAAGGGAATCAAATATTTGTATCAGACTGAACTAAATAATGTTTCTGTAGGAAAATAAAACAATATAAAAGCCTTACCTCAATCTCCTTATCTGCAATTCCTACATTTTTTATAATATGGCAATGCCACTTTCATGAAACAACTAAAAGGGGGACCAAAACTTTCAACGCCTAAAGGCAAATTGCCCCAGTATTAAAAAGTGAACAATATCAACTCAGACAGCAAGGGAGGAACAGTGAGTGGTAGAAAGCAGCATTTCTTCACCTTGTCCAGCACCAAAGCTGAGGAAATTGGGAATGGAAACCTCAGCCTAGAGACCTCACTATAAAATCTTAATGCTTATCACTGCTCATTTTATACTCTTTTCTGCTGACATCTTTGTAAGGTGTAAAAACAGAGCCGATTTGGAAATATTGAGTGCACAAATATTGTTAAGGGAGGTAGATCAGGTTTTGCCATATTTTTGTATAGGTTCCTCTCCTACAAGTATGAGCAGAAAGAATATAGTAAGATGTTGCATTCAGATACTCTGGTAAGCATGGATATTTGAATAGACCTCAGTGGAATTACTTTCACTAAAGCAGGCATGATTTTCAACAGTAAAATAAAATATTTTCCTTCAAGAAAAGGCATGAACAAATTTCCTGAAAACAAAATCCAATCATTTGCAATTGATTTTGTTAATTTTATTTTAAAGGCAACTGGACTGCAAATTGAAAAATTATATTCCAATTGTATATGCAATCCCTCCACAGAATATTTTATTAAAGTGAAAAGAAACTGTTACTAAAAGGACAATCACCAAGTCCTTCAAAGCAGATAGCTTTACAAGCCATAGAAATAATATGGAAGTGTGGTTGACGAATTTACACTGTCATATTGTGTTCCAGAGGAGATTAATGTATTTTTGTATGTGTATAATCACATGGATTTTTCATCTGTAGAACAATCACAAAATCAAATGTAAGGGTTTTTTGTGATTTAACATTAAAAATATTGACAAAGAAATCTTACCAGATTAGCATCTTTCTTGTTTCTAAAAGTAAAAAGCAAGGTTAATGCCTGACACTGCAGGTACTTCTGCTGGTCAGTCTGGACAGGTTTCTAAGGCAGCTTTATTAACCTGGATGTAATTTTCCTTAAATTATACTAAAGGCCAATTCATTGTGTGAAACTGAATTTTCATTAAGAGTGAGGCTGAGAAGTTGACAATTTTATTATCATATGAATGATTGACTATTACTATGGTTGCAGTGGAAAATTAGGTTTGTGGCATTGAACAATGATGTTTATGGCAACAGTCTGTTCTCCTGTCTGTCAGTTCCTCCACCAGCATTCTTTAAAGCCATGAAGATACTTCAATCAAATGTCACAGGAAGTAATACTCCCAAAGATAGTTGCATTCTCCAAAGCCTTGGAGAGATTTCCCAGCTGCCCAGGCAGGGAAGAGAAGATGAAGGAAAATTCAGGGGATATCAGTGGTCCCTCAGGGATGCTGGAGCCTACCTGGGGATGGGGACTACAGCACAGCCACCCAGTCCCTTGGCTTTGGCACTGGTCTGACCCAGGGTGCAAGGAGTTGCCTCCTACCTGAGAGCAGCCAGGCCAGAGCAGGGCTGTGTGGCACCAGGGAGCACGGTGAGAGTGTGGCTATCTGAATGTTTCTTACAGCAGAGCTCTGGGGGAAAGAAAGGGGAACTGTGCAGACCACGGCAGAAAGGGATCTAGAAAAAGCAAGGACAAACTCAAAGGACTGCTGTGGTGCCTTGCAAGCAGAATAGGGGAAGAGAGGGCAGAAGGGAGTTCACCAGGATCAAAAGGTGATTGACAAAAACACCTATGAAACTGAGCCTCAAATCTTTTTAGCTCACCAAACAAATTGCTAGATTTTTACTCAACCTCCCACAAACAAATTTTCTCTTTCACCCTCAACCTAAAGTGCCAAGGAAAAGGTTATATTTGAAGCTCACTAATGAGCATCTTTAGTGCTCATTAAGTAGATGTGCTAAAAGCTACTTAAACTTCTAGGGATTGCAAACATAAACATTGAAATGACCATGTCAAACTCTGCATTAGAGCACAGAAAATAACCTGATAAAGTGGTTTGTTTTGTTCTCCCAGCTAGATTTGCATAAGCAGCTCTTCTAAATTCTGCTGTATTCTGTCATTATTGTTGCTCCTAAAGATGAAGAGATTTTTAAAGTACACATTCAGTGTAATCTAATTTAATAGGATTATTTCAAATGAGGAACAATTCACAAGTAGAAGTCGATAACTCAACTTAACATTGAAACTGCCTTGTAAACACTTCAATAAACTCAGATTTTAACAAGTATAAATATAGCTTCATCTGCAGGATACCTGACTAATGTAAGTGCATTGAGTATTTGCAGGGGGGAAGCACAGCACACTGGGGATCAATCACTTTGTCTCTTAGAAGAATTTAAAATAGATCAACAGATGTTGTGTTGTGTAATAGATGCCTTTATATCTGATCTATTTCATTTATACAGCATGACACAGTCTCATAGCAAATGCCAATTCACCTTAGCAAAGCTCAAACTTCTTTATATGTTAAATGATATTTTTCATTTGTTAAGGCTTATTCTGAAGATAGAAGATGTATCAGAAAGGAAATTGTATGAGGCAAATTTGAAACTTTGTTCTTGGTTTTAAATTTTGGTTCACATGTTCCCTCCATGTCTGACAAAAAAAGGACAATATATTGATTTCAAATTCTGCAGATTTCTTGGTGAATTCATGGGCTTTTTACAAGTGAGAAAAAACCCACCCTTCTCTTCACCAGGCCATCTTCTCTGGCACTTCTCTTTGTACTGGACAACTGATGGAATTCAGATATCTTCTGCAAAAAATAGAAACTACCATATAATAGAAAATGGCACATTGGGCTCAGCTTTTTCCCAAACAGCTGTTGCTATGGAATGAACTTGTTCTGAACTACCATGAAAAGGAAGATTTTTAGAGACATGCTGGAATAAAACAATAAGAAAGGAAAACAATATTAAGGAGTCGGAGGGTTTTTTTTTTTAATTGAAAAGTCCAGAATTTTAAAAATTAAAGAAGAATCAACTTACAAATTTCTTTTTCTATCAGTGTAGGGTTATTTGGCCATGAAACTTTCTGTCTTCCCTTTGGAGCTACCAGCCAGAATAATTTGATACACAGGCACTTTCCTACATGTGCTGGGAATATTCAATGCTCCTTCTTTTTCTATTTTTTTTAATTCTATTTTTTTCCTTCATATGCTGCTTTCTGGTCTAGCCCAACACAGTGTGAAGGAACATTATCTGTTTAATAGAACAGGGATGATGGAACTTTGAGGAGCATCCAATTCATCAACTTGCTTCAAACCAGAATCAACAATGGCCCCTGCAACAGGAATTTCAGGGTCTGAGATTTCACTACTTACATGGCAAGTTTCAGTCAGATGCTTAACTAGCATTATAAATTCTTTTTCATTATCTGTGCTACCTTCCCTTGACAAAAATATCAGGCCAGTCACACTTAACAGCTCCTACCACTCAAAAAGATCCAGGTCTGCTCACCACAAGTGCTGAAAGGTGGATGCCTCCTAAGATCTTTCTGCTTTTATTGCTCATCAAGTACTAGTGCTTGCTGTGCCCTAACCCTCTAACCCACAGATAGTACATAGCATTGGCATGGGAATTTTTAACACGCTACCACTACTGCCATGTGACACTGAGAAACCCTCTAGCCCAATGAAAGCCCAGTCGTAATAAGGGAGTTGAAAGGTTTTCTGCGCTCATTGCTGCTCCACAATTTTAGTCCATCATGTTCTCAGTTAAATCTGCAGCAGACTGAGAGGTTAATTCCTCCATTAACACCGCCTGATGCTTTACATGCTGTGAGTTGCACAGCGAGCCAGTAACTCTCCATCTCCTCATCTGCACAGTTGTTCATGCAGCTCTGCTGCCTTGCCTGTTTTACCTCAATACAGTTCATGATGCTTTCATGCAGATGCGGATTTCATTGCCGTTTTGAAGATAGGTTTATCGTTTTTATCTTCAGTTGGATGACGCAAAAACATGGAGCAAACATGACATGGAAAATACAGCAAAAACTGTTGTCAAGCCACCATGCTAAGGGGTGATAAAGGGATCATTTTCATTGGCAGTAGAGTTAATTTCTTCAGGTGAATTGAACTGTTTGTCCAGAAAAATCTTCTGCTACAAACTGAGAAATATTTTTCAAGCCACTTTGCAAGCTGCTTCTTACTCAAAATAAAACAGTTTGGTCCATTCTCCATACATTTTCATTCCTTCTATTACAGACAGAAGCCATTATGGACTTCTGTGCCTACAAAAAGTCTTATCTAATTATGGAAAGTATAATTAAGAACATGTCTCCCTTGGTAGGTCTAGTGAATTTAGCTTGGTTCTAAACTATTAAGGATAGGCAGTAGTTTCATGTGCCCTTGATAACATCCAGTGACTGAAGATTCTGTAAATATATTTGGCAGTTCATGCTAGTACAATAAAACAACTTTATTTAAAACTTAACTTCTATCTAAATTAAGTCACAGTTGCTGCCCTTTAGAGAGAAAAGTAATAAGCAAAAACCTTAAGAAAGAATAGAAGTGAATGTATTTTACAGACCAGGAAATTAATACAAAATTTTTGTATAATAGGAGACATAATTGAATCTTTTAAAAATAGAAGTTATTTTTTATATTTTAAATACAATGCTTTGTAAGTCAAGAATGAGTGCATTATTTGGACACTTCTATGTCCATATTTTTAAGTTCTGTGTTACTGTAAAGAAGGTTCTCTCAAAAAAAAATGCATTCAGGAAAAAATGGCTTTCTCTAGTAAAACTCTAATGACAGAAGTAGAAATATCATTTGCAAATAATGACTAGTTTGTAATTTGTAACGATGACTTTTAGTCACAGAATTAAACGCCAGTTGTTTGCTGATGCAAAACTCTGCTGAAATAGAGAACATATTAATAATACATTCCCACTTACAGTCAGGGAGACACACCTAGGCAAGGAATCTTCACTTCTGAAATGGAATGACGCTTCCTTAGACTTCTTATTCCACACTTTTTTACTCCAAGTTTGTTTCCTGAATGGTGCTAAACACCTCTCTTATGAACACAAGTAAGTGGTCCTCAATTCAGTAGGAAAAAAGATTCTAGTGATGAAAACTGAATACTTTAGGCAAAGATCTGTCATGCAATGTGATTACATTGAAAAAATATTTAAACTTACATCTGATTTTTGTATTGAGTATGTTAGAAAGAAGTATTTTTCCTATTTCCTTGATTCTGTATTATTAAATTTGAATTGGTCTAGGGAATAATGGAGCCTAATTTAATAAGAAATATTTTGCATATATATGGAGATAATGTCTCTGTCTCTGGCCATACAATGGAGACTTATTCCCTAATGTAATCTGACATGGCTATCTCCTCTATTCTCTGGTAAATACAGAAGTGGGGTGTGAGAGTCTGGAAGAAGCTTCACGTTCCTCTTGCAGCTTATGCTGTGACACCCTGGATATCTGCACCATCTTATACTCTACCTTGCAATCTAATTTCTTTTTGGTGAAGAACTCCTGTTCTTGTTCGAGAATAAGAACTAAGAACCAATGAGGCTCATATTTGTTTATGACTAAGCAAAATACTCTAGGGAATGTTGCAAATTTCAAAAGATTTTCCTATAGTCCATGAACCTAGAACAGGCTTGTATAGATCTTAAAGGCAAAAAACACAAAATTAGATAGAATATCAAAAGAGACTAAGGACAGTGAAATCCTTACCTAGCTTGTTTATGTTTCTGTTTAGTTTGGAAACATCTAACAATAAAGATTGAGACTGATTTTTACAACCATGGTGCAGAATTTCTTCCTTTTTTAATAACTGATAAAACTACTTTCATAATTCTTTTTAATTCTTATTCTCAGACTAGAAAATAAACTTAGTGAAAAAAATGTGCAAAATATCAATATCTGGATTTTAACTAAAAGTTATTTCTTAGGATTCTTCATGATTTGAAAAATGAACATTTTTGAAGACTATTGTAATACAGTTGGTGCATTTGGCAGTCTTTGAACTGCTCTGCCTTGAAACAGGATGCTAAAACTAAAATTGCACTTGTAGAATGATTGTTATTTCTCCTATCCAGCCTGATATAAGAGAGGAACTTCTTTTTAGCAGTCTAATCTAGGACTTTTGAAATTAGTTGCAATTAGATGCATTTCTCTGTACATGTTTCTTCTTCTTCACAGTCTGAGCTCTAGTTTAGGAGACCTTGAACCAGTCCACATAAACTTCCAGTTTTTAAACAATGGCCAACAGATATATAAATCAAAAAGCCTTACTATGGAGATGCTTGTCTTCAAGTTGCTATTTGCCTTTCCATATGTGGTCACTGCAGCACTGCATCACACTAATCCCTCACTTAACAACATGCTGATGCCAAGACAACAGTTATCAAAACCTTATTTTGTGTTTCAGGGCTCTACTCCTGTTTCAGACTCTGCTATGCTGCTTGAACAACAACAGAGATAAACTGTTTTATATGGAGAATGACCTCCTGTGGTAGTGAACCCTGGACCATCCACAGAGGATAATTCCCTCTCCTGCAGAGTGCGCAGCCCCAGTTTGCAGTGTCTCCCCTTGGGATAGCTCAGGGTGAGCAAAAGTGCTTCAACCTGTGTGCAGCCCCAAGGCTGCCTCCGTTCATAGGGACTCTCCTTTGAGAAGCCTCTTTGAGAGTTCAAGGTGAGGAAAAATACTTCAACCCATGAGCCTTTGCAGTTCCATGTTAATGTTTCATACCCTATTGGCTATCCCCTTGTTCCCGGCTTTTACCCCTCCTGATTGGTTCTTTTTGGATCCTTGCCCTGATTGATCCCTTTCCCGATTCCTTTCCCCATTGGCCAAGTTCTGAAACCCCACCCCTGGCTACCCTATATAGTCTCTCTCCCCTAGGACCATTCAGCTCTTTCCCTTCTGGACCTCGGGAAGCAAAGAACCTCTCCTGGATATCAGGAAGGCCTCATCTCACGGATTTTACTTCTGCATTGCCCGAGGTGACGAACAGGGCTCTGCTGTTCAGGCAGCTTCATCAAAGAGCTGATCACTGCGCCTGAGNGAAGAAAAATATTCAGAATTATTCTACTGCGTTGGCCTGATATCTTTATATATCTTTATATATTCTTATATAAGAGTAATTCTATTGTGCTTTATGACAGTTTATTTATTGCCTTTTTTATGGATGGAGCTACATTGACCGATACTGGGTAAGTTCTAAGTCCAGCTGAGAAAAAACACTGTCAGCTCCTCAGATGAGAAGCAGAGAACACAGAAATACCCATGCACAAATATAAATGCGGTTTCAAAGTGGGTGGGTTGTTTATAATTATGTTTTTCTTCCTGGTCAGTGAAGATGTGAATGATGAGAAGTACAGGAAGTGATTTGGAGGAAAATCTCTATCTCTGCTTGAATCCTGGCAAAATAATTCTATGTCAAAATTATTTAGAAATTGTAAAAGAGAAAATACCAAAAAGAGCCTCCTTGTAAACACTAGTTATACATATGTTGTAGATATCTGCACAGGCATTTGCTTGACCTGGAATGTTTCTAGGAGGGGACAGCAATGTGTGACCACACTCCCCAAATGTTGGAGCAGGATTTGGCCTGGGAGCCCTTGGCAGCATCTGAGAGCTTGGTACAGCATTATAACAACAAAATGGTTTGCCAGAACTGGAGGGACTCCACTTCAGTAGTAGGAACTAAGGCTAGGTCTTAAATTTCAAACATAACAAAAAAGTCTGATCTAAAAGTAAAGACAGTATTTAGACCTCATCAAAACCTGTAAATAAGTTCTGTTTAATTTTGCCAAAATTATGTATGAACTTACTTTTTTTACTGTGAAAAAGGATTCTGGTGGGGTTTTTTGGCTTTTTTTGATCATTATAACTTACCTTAATAAACTGCAAGTAGTGATTTGTATGTCTAGCATTAGCATACTATGTTTTGAAATTGTTTTTCAATTTCTTTTGTCTTATGTTTTTATCAAACATTTTTGCAGGTGGAAAAGGCAACAACAAAAACAGGAACAGCAAAAACAAAAAAAATTAGTTCAGCACTCCTTTTTGTTGCTGATATTTTAACCACTGTTAAAGAAAAAAGAAATGTTTTCCCTGTAGTGATACTGCTTTGGTATAAATCTACTGTATTAAAATATACTGCCATGTGATGTTCTAAAAGCACCCTTGTAAAGGATATAAAGTTATTTATAAGATCTAAGTGAAATTAAACAACCTATGTGAATCAGTCTGTCATAATGTTTACATTTTCTGCAGAAAGATAAAAAAATAAAAGTCCATAAGAAAGCAAAAAGTACTTGGCATCCAGAGCAATTTACTACTCACGGAAAAAAATCCATATTGTGCCTTGTCAGCACAAATTCCTCTTTATTTCCAGCAATTCAAAGTCAAAAGTCAAGGTTGAAGATATAGATTCCAGTTGAGTGTACTGAACCCTAAAATTAATTTTAATGCAACAGTCTAGGTATTTGATTAGTCTTCATTATTATAATTTATTTTTTGGACATTCTCACTTGCTAAATGTTCCCATCACAATATAGGTTCAAAAAAACCTCATTGCTTGGCTAAAGAAAGCTGCTTTGAATGCCAGCTAACTCACAGTTCTGCTTTATTTCACTTGAGGCCTGCCAGAGAGAACTGCTTGAGAAGCTGATTTTTAAGAACCCCTGAGCAGTCTCAGCAACCCTGGAGACCTGTGAACGCTTAACTCTTCTAAAAGGCAAGCCTGGGAGACAAAGAATTGAATCCATACCTCCATATTATGTTTAACTATGTCAGGGCAATTAAAGAGCTCTTTGACAAAGTAGTTTATATTTCACGTGAGTATAACTTCAGCCATTGCCCTCATACATCTCTACAGCATTTAAATGTACTGTGTTCCATTTATGTGTTTTTACAGCTCTAAAAATATCTACTAAGAAACAGTCAGTATAGCTATATTTTGAGACTAATTTAAGATTTCAGCACTGCAAACATAAAGAAAGTTCTTACTCTTCTTCTCAAGAATGTTTACTTCACAATCTATCACTGTGTCAAAAGGACTGCTAATTTGACATTCCAGCAATTTAAAATTTCTCTGATGCAAACCTCCGCATTGTCTATTTACTCCAGATTTAACAATAACACAAATTACATTTTCATGTGCACAGGTTTTCAGTCATTTAAAGAATCTGACTAAATATATCCAGATTCAGTCAGATTCTTTAAATTACTGAAAGTAAATTGGTGAAGTTTTGCATCTTGTAATAAATTATTTTTTATTTGACATACAACCTAGTCCCACTATATCCTCCCAAAAGAATCAATTTATTTTTATCAGTTAGGTCAGTAGTTCGAGGACAGACGTGAAGACCCTACTTTAATACTTCTTTAATACTTCTTTAGTACTTGAAGTACTTTACTTTCATACTAGAAGACCTCCAAATCACAAGGAGGTTTTTCTTTCTTCTGTGACTTTTCTTACCATAATGAGGAATTATTGCCCAAGCCATTGCAGAAGCGTAGATGCCACCAATCATCCAAAACATACAGAGCCAGCTCAGGTGTTCACCTCGTTTCTCCCGAGCAAGCACTTCCGAAAAATAGGAGAAGACTGTTGGCATAGCTCCACCAATCCTAAAAGGAAAAACATGGATTAAGCAAGAGAGTAACAGCTGAATAAAGTTTGAACAAGCCCGTAGCACCAGTCATCAAAAACATCAAATACAAGCAGCTTCTCTGGCAAGTGTTTTTTCTCAAATTGCACCATGTCTTGGGGAGCTCTAGAGATAACTTTCATCAGCTTGGATGCAATTTTTGTTAAATATTTCCTTGAAAATTCCATGCACTATTTATTGCATTCAATGTTTCAAGGGAATTGTCAATGTGTCAGTCACTGGAACAGAAACCAGCACAAAGTCTTGACTTTCACCATTACAAAATCATGGTAGTCTACTGACAAGTGTCAAAATACATTGCTTCTAATGGAAAAATGTTAATCATTTTCCCAACGAGTAATAGCTCTTTCTTTAAGTCTTACCTCCCATGATTTAGGTAACCAAGAAGTAACAGCTGATGAGGTTTTTTACACACATTTCAAAACTTATTCTACTCAGTTGCACTACACGAACAGCTAAGCCCATGCTGGCTTTTTACTTAATTTTTTATGAAAAGCATGTGCATTCATATAATATTCATTTTTTCTCATGGTAAACTAAACACTGTATGAAGGTCAGTTGGACAAAAAAAAAAAGGGAAGATTCAACTTGGTTTTACAAAAACTAACTCAAAATAGGTATTACTTTTTGTACCAGTTTCCAAGTCATCTTTTACTATCTTTACCTGCTCACTACATACACAAGCTGTCTGTTCTACATCAAGGCAAGTTCTTGTGGATTTTATTCTTTCCAATGAAGAAAACCTTTAGATTCCATACTTTAAAGCAATATATGTAATGGTTTGAATTTTTAAATGAATTTTAAAGATAAATGCATATTTATAACATCATCTGGGAGCTGCCAAGCTGGAAGCAAAGTTTGAAACAGATATTAATAAGGGAAACATGAATACAGAAATGGTATTTCACCACTAACAAAATTCAGTGCCACAGCCATATGGTTTATTTTAATATCTCTTCATGTACTTAATGTAGATGCTGAAGTACTGGATTAAGCTGTTACACTGGTATAGGGGGCTGCTGTTTTCTCTTTTCCTTTATACAGTTCTTCACAGAATCATAGAATGCTTTAGTTGGAAGGGACCTGAAAGACCAGCTGATTTCAACCCCTTCATATGGTCAGGGACACTTTCACTAGACCAGATTTCTTACAGCTCCATCCAACCTGGCCTTGAGCACTGCCATGGATGGCACAACATTCCTCAGTAACCTGTTCCAGTGCCTCACCCACCTTCACAGGAAAGAATTTCTTCTTAATATGTAACCTAAACCTGCCCTCTTTCAGTTTGAAGCAATTTCCCCTTGTTCTTATACTACATGCTATTGTAAAAAGTCTCTCCATTTTTTTTACAGGATCCTTTTAGATACTGTCCAGTTAGGACACCCTGAAATACTTCTGGTCAATATTTAGCTTTACAATTAATCTTTTGCGTAGTTGAACCTGCTAGCTGTTAAAGGCTCTGCTGGTAACACAAATGTTTACATCTCTAGAAATTCTTGTTACATACACAAGCCCTAACAAGAGCTGTATCCCATTTCTTCTCATGGGGGGAATTACTGAAAGCCTTGACTAGGAAACTGCGTTGTTACAGGCAACAAGAGACCTTGTCCTTGGAGCTTCCCTTGGAAGCCTGGGCTGAGGAAAAATTGAGGTGACATGGCCAAGGGTAGAACTGCAACTCATTTCCTGTGATGGGGAAACCCTGCTGTGTCACTTCTTTTATGGATTCAGGGCTCTCCCAAAATATAAACGGATTACAGCTATGATATAAACCCTCCAGGGTACAGAGACGGCTTTGAATTGCACTCCCACAATATTCCAAGTACTCATGGTTCTAATTAGAGTTTCTTTTCTAAGGTTAAAAATTTGCTAGTAGAACCAGAAACAAGATCTTCTTCTTTCCTGACAAAACTGAAAAGTGCTGATGAGGAATTACAGGTGCCCACTTTCAAGAAGACCTAATTTAACAGGTTGCTCATGGCATCCTTTGGGTGGATGTTTCAAGATGAGAAAACCTACCTTGTCTTAGTGTCACAAAATGTAGAGAACCTGGCTAAAAGTAGCAAAAAAGGCATCTCCCACCTGTCAGCATAAACCAACTATACAATGGATGATGTGAGGTATATGCTGCTTTAGTAGTTAAAACTGATCCAAGTGGGTTGACATACATCCTAGAGGTGCTCCAAAGCTTCAGAAGAAGCCCTGTCTATATTGACCAAATCAGTAGGACAACTTTTCTAGCAAATAGACCTTTTATACATGTGAAAGGAATTCTGGAGCCAGAAAAGAAAAATGCTTATTTAGGATATGAAGGAATAAAATAATCAGCTTCGAAAACTTACAGTTTTTCTGTTTCAACTGATTGGTTTATTTGGCTCTTCCAGTGAGTATATCAATAGGCTAAGAAACACTTTAAAGTCCAGATACTATGTTCATATTCATTAAACAGTGAAAATAACAGAGCTTAAAGGAGAAATACAGGATGTACTTCCATCATACAGAAAACTGCTACTATGTAGAGATGTAGGTCTTTGTTTCACAGTGATGGTGTAGTACAGTGTGTTGGGCACTTTCTTGCACCTTAAACCTGTGAATAGAAAATTTGCTTCTCAGCTTGTTAAACTCTTCCCTCTGGCCTCATGTAAGTGTAGACTGATACTGCTACAATATTTTAGGATACTGGTACCTATGAAGCTCTTCCCGTATCACAAAGCTACTACAAAACTAAAAAACTATTAAGAAAATCTTAGAAAGGCTATTCAACAGCAAAACTGGAGGAGCAAGGAGGGAGATGGAGAGGAAGCATCCTCCTGCATAGGACTATTCTTTTGCTCTTGATGCTAGACAATCTCAAAGTGGCAGTAGCCATGTCTCCATTCCCTAAAACTTTCTCCTAAATGCAGAGCAAGTGACAGCAGAAAGGGAGAGTAGGAACAGCTACACTGTTATCACACCAAACAACAATGAGAAATCCCCTTAAAAATTGAATGGAGCTTGAGAAGGGTCTTTCTTTGCTCCTTGAAAGAGAACCTCCTCTTCCAAGGAGCAAAGAAATTTCTTTCTGACTTGCAGAAATTTTAACTTGCGCTTGGTACTACAGTCATTTTTTATTATAGTATTAATATGGTATCTGGTATACTGAACAATGCAGAAGCATAAACTACCTCTCAAAGGCTTGGGCAAGAAAAAATCAGAGTATCTCTAACTTTTCCATCACTCTCTTGTGAGGATTTTTCAGATCCTTCAGCTGCCATTGCTATTTATAAATTAGCTTATCAAAAGTTCATATTTTAAAACCCCACCACCAAATCACACAACACAGCTGCAAGGAAAACTGTAATTTTTACAGTTAAAAAAAAAAAATTAAGGTAATTCCCATCTTCACTTGGACTCATATAAACCCTTAATAATTCAGTGCCTCCAGGTGAGCCCTTCCTCACTTATATGGAAGGAACAGAATGTGATTCTCAACATTTTTGTATTGTAAGTTTGAAAGCAACTGCCTCTGTGTTGCCCACCAACATTTTGTGAAATGCTTGGTGGCATGCATGGGAGTGAATTTCAATCAAAATTAAAAGCAGAGCTGCTACTAGACTTTCAGTAGGAAGACTTCATCTTTTGTTTTAAGAGAAATGCAAATGCTGTTTTCCCCTGGGGTACAGTGTTAAGCCTGCTTCTGGCTATTAATTGGTATGATACAGTGGGCTACTTGCTGTTGCTGTACTTTTAAATTATATGGCTCATCATCACTTGTAGAAAATAATTTGATACATGAAACTATATTCTTCTCTTATGTCTTTGCCTGCGCAGATGAAAAGCCTGTGAAAACTGTGCTGACTTGAGAAGAACATTAATTCTAAAAATGGGAAGGAGTTTAACTTTCCTAAATACAAATTATTCAAACGAGCTGAAGTTTCTATATTTCATGTTATTCATTTCTGTTATCTCTTTATTTATCCCAAGCAAAGCAGTAGATATAAACATGTTACCCACAGATGAGAAAGACAAGTTCATGCAATACTTCCTTAGGGGGTCACAAAATTATGTATTTTGTCAGTACGTACCAAAAGCTAAGTAATTTTTCTATATCTTCACGGATAAATTGTGTAGAGTCTGAACATTTTTTAAAAAATATTAAAAAACCCACTGATCTAAACCTCTGGGATGATGATCATGAGTGATATCTGTCTCCTGAATAACACATTCTGCAATAACACACAATCTAATACCAACAGGAGGCAAAACTTCATTGAGTTTGGCCCAGGATCATGAAACAAGTACTCTCACTCAATAAGGATCAGACTTTTCATGTGAAATAAAAGGATGTATGCCTTCATCCTTGCTTTTTTTGTAAATATGTAGAAATATATGCAAGAACAACACTGAAGAAACAGCAGGAACATTTTGCTACTGCACGTACTGTTTATATGTGGGAGAATAGCATAAATGTCAATCAAAAGAATGTTAAATATTGATCTTTTCAATTATTCTTTCTCTTATGTAGTAAACCCCATCAGAAGTAGACAGAGCAAGAGAGAATACATATTTATGTATTTATGTACACTGTCAGTTCATGTTTGTTCTGTGAAATTGTGAGAAAGGTGAAACCAAAAGGAGATTTAAGTGATGCACCTCAGGAGAGTGGGATTCAGCGAAACAAACAATAAGCTAAGATATATTTGCATTTTCTTTGTAACAAACAAAGATGATAAATGTCTGCTAATCTACCTTCAGAGCTGTGATTTGTTACAACAGATTTTGGCAACTGCACAATGTGACAGCTGGGATGAAAACACGTCTGTGAGGCATTCAGAAACCTCTGGCTTCAGATAGAAGCTATTGTTTATTTGCAGATTCACTAGCCAAAGGGGCTTGGAATGCAAAAGCATACAAGGAATAGAGATAATTAGGACAAAAAGCCCTTACGAATACTAAATATACAAGGTAGGATGGTGTTCTGAAATACCTTGTCTTCTCTTTCAAACTTGAACAACATCCAGACTAAAAATAGTGTCTGTGTGAGACAGCATTTGCAAGTTGTCACCTTGTTATTTGCTATTTGTTAAAAAGGGATAGAGCTCAAAACACAGATTCAGAGATTTAGAAACAGCCCATCACCCCTTGTCCTTCCATTCAATTGCACATAACTGTTCCTAACAGGTTTTTACCCCAGTACCTCAAGTCTCACTGAAAAATATCTCTGTTGTCTTCCTTTCAGGACTGCCATTAGACTGGCAAAGTATCTAAGGGGGAGCAAACAGATCAACCTGTTCCTTGAGAACTGCTGGATAAAGTTGTAGGAAACTGCATCACACTAAAGACTAAGCTTTGCTTATCGTTTTTAAATATAAGTGTTTCTTCAGACTATGAATAATAAGAAAGTTTTCTTGCAGGTACACAAGTGGCCTGTGTGCTATTAATAGCAAGAGAGTCCTTGTAAAAAACATTCACATGATAATTTACTGAACTCTACAGCAGTTGGTTCTGATGAAAGATGAATTGACAAATAGATAATTCATTCCCCGTATTTACCCAACACTATTTTAAAAAATCAAGTTTAATTTACATTCAAGTATATAATAGCAAAGAATTTGTCAGATATGTCAGATAAATTGTTTTCATATATTGGTAATCACAAAATCACTGCTAATGGATTCTTTCTTTTGTAGATTTTCTTCTTTTTCATTTTTCTTTTCAAGTTTTTACTTGAAAGACAAACACCATGGTTAGGGTCTGCTATAGACCACCAAACCAGGAAGAAAAGGCAGGTGAAATAGTCTAGAAGCAGCTGGGAGAATTCTCACAATCACTGGCCGTTGTTCTTGTGGGGCATTTCAACCTACCAGATGCCTGCTGGAAAAGCAACAGAGGGGAGATGCACCAGTCCAGGAGGTTCCTGGCGTGTGTGGATGATAATGCCCTGACACAGCTGGGCAGGATTTCAACAAGGGAGGGCACTCTGCTGGACCTACTATTTGTGAACAGAGAAGGATTGGTGGGTGATGTGATATGATCTTTGGAGGCTCTCTGGGCCACTGTGATCACAAAATGACAGAGCATTTAACTGTGGGAGAAGTAAGGAAGGGTGGCAAGGAGAATGTGTACCTTGAACTTGTGGATGGCAGACTTGGGTCTGTTTAGAAGCCTGGCTGAGAAAGTCCTTCAGGAGACAGTTCTGGTGGACAAATGAGCCCAGGAACACTGGATATTCTTCAGGAAAAAAATCCTGGAAGTGCAGGACCAGGCTGTCAGCATGTGCTGAAAGTTGGACTAGCAGGGAAGAAGACCAGTCTGACTGAACAGAGAGGCAAACTCCGGGAAAAACCAAAAGAATTTAGGATCTATGAAAGACTAGGCAGGCTACTCAGGAAGAGTACAGGGATGTCATGAGCTCATGCAGGGAGAAAATCAGAAGAGCAAAACCCCAACAGGAACTTCATTTATCTACTGCTGTAAAAGGCAAAAAAAAAAGTTTCAATAAATATATTTACAACGAAGGTGGGCTAAAGAGAATACCCCGCCTTTTTTTTACATGAACGGGGGAAACGCAGTGACAAAGGATGAAAAAAAGATTGAGGTGTTGTTTGTCTCAATATTTAATAGTCAGACCAGTTGTTCTCAGGGTACCCAGATTCCTGATCTGTAAAACAGAGAGAAGAAGCAGAATGAAGCCCACATAATCCAAAGGGAAATGTTCAGTGGCCCACTACAGCACTTAGACATGCTCAAGTGTGTGGGCCTGGATAGGATCCACCCAAGGTCCTAGGGGTGCTGGTGGAAGTGCTCACTGAGCCACATTCCATCACTTACTAGCAGTCCTGGCTAACTGGGGAGGTGTCAGCAGACTGGAGGTTGGGATATATGATGCCCATCTACAAGGAGGGTTGGAAGGAGGATCTGGGAAACTACAGGCCTGACTGTGGTGTCCAGGAAGGTCACGGAGCAGATCAGCCTGGACCATCACATGGCACATACAGAAGAACCAAGGGATCAGCCCTGGCCACCATGGGTCTGGTTTGTGAAAAGCAGGTCCTGCTTGATCTCCTTCTATTATAGGGTCACCCGCTTTGTGGATGAGGGGCAGATTGTGGATATTGCCCAGCTGGATGTTAGTAAAGCCTTTGACAGCATCTCCCAGAGCATTATCCTGGAGAAACTGGCAGCTCATGACTTGGACTGTTGCAATGTCAGTGGGTAAAATCTGCCAGGATGGCTGGGCCCAGAAAGCAGCAGTGTATGGAATTCCATCCAGTGCTGTTCCCCAGGGCTCACTGCTGGTGCCAGTCCTGTTTCATGCCTTCATTAATGACCTGGACAGGGGATTGAGCACAGCCTCAGGCAGTTTGCAGGTGACACCAGCCAGGTGGGAGTGCTGATCTGCTGGAGGGCAGGCAGGCTCTGCAGAGGGATCTGCACAGGCTGGATCATGGGCTGAGGCCGATGGTGTGAGGTTCAACAAGGCCCAGGGCCGGGTCCTGCCCTTGGCTCACACCAGCCCCAGGCAGGGCCACAGGCTGGGACAGAGTGGCTGGAAAGGACCTGGGGGTGCTGGTGACAGGGACTGAACATGAGCCAAGCTGTGCTCAGGTGGCCAAGAAGGCCAAGGGCACCTGGCCTGGATCAGCAATGGTGTGGCCAGCAGGAGCAGGGCAGGGATTGTCCCCCTGTGCTGGGCACTGGTGAGGGCACACCTCAAATCCTGTGTTTAGTTTTCCTAAACTCACTCACCACAGGAAGGTCATTTTGATGCTGGAACATGTTCAGAGAGAGCAAAATGTTCACAGTTGGCAAAACGTTTGGAGCAAAAGTCCTGAGAGGAGTGGCTGAAGGAACTGGTGGTCTTTCAGCTGGAGAAAATAAGAAAGAACCCTTATCACTCCCTACAACTACCAGAAAGGGGGTGTAGACAGGTTAGTCTCTCCTTTTCCAAGTAACAAAAAATTGAGTGAGAGGAAATAGCCTCAAGCTCTGCTAGAGGAATTGCATAGTAGGAAAAATTTCTTCATGGAAATGTTTGCAAAGCATTGTAACAGACTGCTCAGGGAGTGTGGAATGTCCATCCCTGGAGGGTTTTAAAGTATGTGTAGGTGAGGTGCTTAGGAATAAGGCTTAGTGGTGGACTTGGCAGTATTAGGCTGATGGTTGACCTCAATGATTTTAAAGTTCCTTTCCAACCTAAATAATTCTATGATTCTATAATATTTCTTTTGATCTCTTTTCTGTCATGTAGTCTCTCTTTATTTACCCTTGTCCAGTCTTTTTCTCCCTTTTGTATAATCTTCCTGTCCTCATAAGAATACTGTCTTCTTTTCTTAGGCAAGGGAAGAGGTGGATTAGGGAAGACCACTTCTCCCTGAGGTTTAAATTCATCAGCCTTTATCCCCATCTGAAGCTGCAAGGACTGAATCAAAGCTATTTGTGAAGCTCAGACCTTGCCAACTGCTTTCTTGGCTTCACTGAGAAGCATATATCCCTTTTGGCATAGCCTATCAGCTTTGAAGCCAGTCACCTGCAGAGCTATTCATTAGCTCACAGTGTAAAAACACTGATAGCCCAGGGTAGGACACAGCTGAAGAGGAATCAGAGGCAGAAGATTACAGCCTTGTGAGAGGGGGAGAGAGAATACAAGGTGCTTCATGAAAAAGAAGTGGAACGAGTGGATATGAAGAGGTAAAAGATAAATATGATACAATACTAAATACTGATGACATAAAATTATAGAAATTGGACGTTGGTCTAGATCTGAAGGTCCTTGTAGGCCAACCACCTGTTTTCCCATGGTCTGCATCTCTGTTGGAACATTTTTGCAGTTGTTATGTGTATAGATTGCTTGCATAGCCTTCTTGTCATAGTCTCTAAGGGGTCGATATACAACCCTAAGTGTTTCTTGCCACTAGACATAATATCCAAAACTGCTGGTAGAAGTCAGCATGTGTAAACTTATACAGACACACCCTCAAAACTACAGGAAACTACATTCAGGGTTTGGGATTTTTGCTAACTTTTGATTCCCCATGAACACATGAAGAATTCGAGAAAATACCTGAATAATGAGTTTGTGTCACTACCATAGTGTCTNCTGGACCCTTCTTCAGTGGGATCATCTCTACTCCAACAGAGCCACATCTGTTCTCTCCAGCAGGACTGCTTCCAAACATCCTGACCAACAGGGTGTCCCTGACTCTGTCAGGGTTTTCTGGGCTTTTTGTTTGTTTGCTGTTTACTTATCTTTTTGTACTATTACATTTGTATTTTTAATATTGATAGTGAAAGAAATGTTATTCCTATTCCCAAATCTTTGCCTGAAAGCCCTTAATTGCAAAACTATAATAATTTGGAGGGAGAGGGGTTTACATTCTCCATTCCAAGGAAACTCCAGCTTTCCCTAGTGGATACCTGTCTTCTAAACAAGACACAAAGTGACACATAAGTGTCTCCACCATAGTGACACCAGCACTCTGTGGTAGATCCCAATAATGTAGAAGGAGTACTGCAGGAAGGTTTAGACATTGTCTAAGGAAGAATGAAGAGAACCATCTGAAGGTAAGTCTCATATTTAATGAAGTATAGTCTAAAGCAGTCTGGAAAAAGAATGTTACCTTAATACATCTCAAGAAAGACTTTTATTCACAAGGGTTAACAGGCAGAGGAAAATAATAGCTTTTAGTTACCTCAGTGAAAAATGTCTAGCCTGTATTTCCTCGTATTTCTCGTGGGCCTGGAGAAGAAATTTTTCCAAATTGGCAATTCCGGCAAACTGAAAGAAATCTTTGCAGTCTGAAAATACTGTGTGCTTTTAAAATAGCACACATTCATTTAACAATTTTTATTTTTCTCAGGAGAAAGAATAACTTTCTACCAGGAGCAAACATATGAAGTTGCTTGAAAAATTTCTAAATTGTAGTTCACATCAAGATACTTATTTCAGCTAGTTTTCAGTGTATGAAAACTTTGATTTATTTTGGAAGTAATATTTGGGCTGGTTGAGCATGATTTTTTCCTCCAAATTGTATAATCTCTGCATATCTCAAAGCAACCAAAATGAAATTTACTGGGATGAGACAGATCTGTAGTGAAGTTTTAATCACTTTATTATAAATTTAATTGTTGTACTTTTAAAAAATTGCATCTAAAATTGTCAGCATCAAAAATACTAAACTAATATCTTAGATTAATTTTTTAAGAAATTGAATAAAATTATGTAGCTGAGAATAATATTTTACAATGGTAGTGTTGAACAGACAACAGCTCCACCTTCATTCGGGTTAATAACTATGTTGTGAATCATGTTCCGTGTCAGAGAAATTTTCCTTTGACATTTTCAGACAGATACAACAAGGTGCTTTTTGATGATAAATATTTGCACCTTCCCCTAATGGCTAATGATGAATACAATTTACAGTTTGTTTTCTAGATCTTTTCACTTCGTAGGAAACTGTGTCTAAAGCCCTCCTAGACCTTTATGAGACTTTTGGATTCAATTTCTGTTTTGAGTTTTGATTCTCAGTTGATCAATGGAACAATCACAGTTCTGATATTATTTTCTGGAAAAGAAAATTATTTTGCAGACTTTCCAACATTTCTTTATTCTTTCGCCTAGCTTAAGTTTACCTTTCAGAACTTTGTATGTCTCAATACTCTTTATGGAACAGTCTCTTGATGTTTTTTATACTGGTTTGCATTCATAATCTCCTTTTTTCCTGCAAAAGTTTTACTAGTCTTAAGTTTTTTCAGTAGGGGGGAAAGTAGCTGAAGGAGTATTTTTTTCCCTGAACATTTTATTTCTATAAACACACTTTCACTACAAGTGATTATGAGAAGAATATATTTTATAGTATTTTTTAATAAATAAAATCTTCTATCATAGATACTGGTTTTATTTTTCATGCTTCTTAACCTTTTTTTAATTATAATTTGGAAGATAACAGAGTAGTTTAAACTCTATATACCTAAATAATTTTATATAATTTGAGTACTCCTTAATATTTAAATGATCTTTAATTAAAAGAAATTGTCCAGATAACGCTCTGCCACTTCAGAAAACTCCTACTCCCCTCCAGTCTGAGTAACAATACTATTTTGCCTTTAAAACATATCATTAATTTCTTTCCTTAAAATCATTCTAATTCCTTAGTTGGGCTCTTTGAATCACACAAAATTACTGGAAAAAAGCATCCTCCCTTGAAAACAGAGGTACAGTGGAACGTCATCAAGAAGACTAGGGAAAACGTGTGCCTTTTCCCAAAGGAAACCAGAGACCTGGTTACCTGGATATGGAGAAGGCTGAGGCACTCAACAACTTTTTTTTTCCCCTCAGTCTTCATCGCAAAGCGCTCTGCTCACACCAGGTGCAGAAGGCAAGGCAGGGAGCTGGAAGAATGACAACATCCCACTGTAGGAGAAGATCAGGTTTGAGAATATCTAAGCAGCCTGGAGGCACACAGGCTGATGGGAGCGGATAAGATACATCAGTGGGTCCTGATGGAATTGGAAAACCAAATTTCTAAGCCACTATCCTCCATACCTGAGAAACTGTGGAAATTTGGTGAGGTGCCCATTGACTGGAAAAGGGGAAACACCCGTCAAGGTGAGCTTCTCCTCATCTTGAGGGTCTGAGAAACAGATTCTTTTCTACAAACTTCATGATTTTCACACTGCTACCTCATACCACCTGAAGGGGATTATTCAGGGGAAAAATCCAATCTTGGAAGAAAGAAGTGAATATGAGCCAGGCGTGAGCCTCTCTCTGCAGTCATTGCTACAAGGAATGACTCTGCAGTTTGTGCTGTCTTTTTTGTTGTTGTTGTCTGATGGGTTTGGAGTTTGTTTTGTTTTGGAGAGTCCATCTAAAATATAGTACATGGCGACAAATTATCTATGATCTATTCATGTAGCTCTCAAAGATGAGGTAGGAGGACCTTGAACAGAGTGGGGAAAGTAAAGGACACAGATATGAAGGGCCTGCTCCTTCAAGGACCATTAATCATAAGCTGAGTACATGAGAGAACATGGTTCCCAATCAAGGACATTATCCCAAGGAAAGCTACTGGCACTGACTCTTACTGTAAAAGCTCCTGGACAGGTGAGGAGGAAATGGTGCAGGCAAGTTTCTCATGAGGCACAATACATACATATTTTGCAGTATACCCCAAAAGGGACAATTTAGGTTAAAGCCAAACCTGTCTGCCAAAAAACAAACCTTTGTAGCATAAGGGTCCAGACCTGCCCTAGGGAACTGGCCAGGCTAAGCAGTAATACAATAAGCTTCTCCCCTTTGCCAAGATCACAGAAGAGTGAAAGTGTCATGAAACATGATCTGTAGTGTTTCTCCATGGAGTGAAAAAAACATAGCTCCTGGAACTGATGGTGACTTATGATACAAGATTTTTTAAATTTTGTTTTTCTATGGGATTTGGGGTTTTTAGGAATCAGAATATTGCCATTTCCCCTTGTTGTCTTATAGAGTCAAATCTGACAATCTGGTGACAGACTACGGAGATTCTTCTAGCTAGAGCACTCCTCCCATTTTTCTCTCTCCTCTTGTCCTTCCATTCCTCTTCCTAAATCAGCTTAAAACTACTAAGTGCCATGGTAATTTCTCTTTGGTATTCGTGTCAAGCCCTAGCCTACTTCAAACCAGTTCAAAGGATTTCTCAAAACACAAATATCACACAACTGTATTGCTGAACCATGGCTATGTAACATAAAGGCAACAAACCATAAAAGCAGTGGAGTTCATGTGCATGACTTCACAACACGGTTGCTATGCTCTCACCATATCCTGAGTATTCAGCATACTAAAGACTGATACTGGTCTGAATTGGAGCTGTAATTAGGAGTCTTCATCTGAATCAAGCAATGACCAGAAGTGCTAAATTAAGCAGTCTACAGAACAGAGGTCATGTTCATCCAAGGGTGCAGTAAAGGTAGAGGCTTTCCCATAGTAATTTAGTATCTCCATATCTGCTCATAAATTTATAAATTTGATCACTGGGGAGTTATTTAAATGAAAAGTAAAGAAAACACAGGTCCATAAACACCATTCTTTCAGAGAGAACAACAATATTTGGCGCTGTTTAGGATATAATTTTAAATGTATCTTGATGCAATGGTATTATAAACAATATTGTGCAAACAAAGACATTAGAGACACTACAAATATGACCAAAATCTTAGCGTGGGGAGAGTGTTATTTTGTTGACTGAACAACATACTGTACATAAAGAAACTGAGGCATAAAAGTGAAGCCAGTTGATCAAGTTCGCGAAACAAATCCTTTGCAATATAAGAATAAACTCAATCTCACAGTTTTCAGCCTTTCCCCCAAAATTATTCTTCCCCTTTAGGTTGTTATTTAGGAGTGTAGTAGCTCCCTTGCTTATTCTCTCACCACTGACTCAGACTGTATTTCTACACTAAATAATGTGCTTTTGCAAACAGAAAAGTTTTATTAACACACAGAAATGTGAAAATGAGCAAAACCAGAGGAGCTTACCCAAATCCAGAAAACAAGCGACAGAAGAGGAAGAAGCCATAGCCCTGGACAAAGGATGAAAGGAAGGCAAAGAATCCATTGACAGACATGCATATCAGGAGTGACTGTCTCCTTCCCACCTTGTCTGCCAAGCCTCCCCAGAAGAATGCCCCCACCATCATCCCAAGGTACACTATGCTACCTGTAATACACAAAAATACAAAAAAGAGATGTTTTGTGAGCCACATAATTGACCACAATTGACCACACCAAAATCAGTTAACCTTCTATATTTACAAAAATAATAGTATACAGATGATTTTATCCTTTCTCCCTGAATAGAAATCATATGCACAGCTTTGCAAATGTATCTAGAGAGAACAGATATCCTACTGTCTTTGTCATCTGTTACCAGACACACTTAATATAAATATTGAACTGAAACTTAATATAAATATTAAACAAGGTGCCTCTAGCTAAAAAAATAAACATGCAGGTGAATAAATCTGAATAGGAGGAGAAAATGCCACTATTTTTTCAGAACTAAAATGAATTCATGTTAAACATTGCCAAATTGTATGAATTTGTCTGAACATCTCTAGAATATGAGCAGTCCTGCAGGGGATTAAACACTGGGATCACAGGAAGTAATACATGCTAAATCTAAAGAAGGTTGATTATAAAATAAACAATTTCCACCTGAGATCTATAGAAACAAGGACATCCATCTTGATTGGTTGTTTCTCCCTCCTACTTCAGCATTTTTCTTTATTTAAAAAGGCAATGTCCTTTCAAAGCAAAAGCACTATAATGTTCTTGTTTTGGGTTTTTTGGTCATATTCCCTTCTTCTAATAATTTTGAACAGATACATTACAGTTTAGCTACATTTATTAAAATGACATAGCAAAAAATAATATTGGGGTGATTTTTTAAACATAAATTATATTTTCCACATGTACTTTCTCAGAGAAAGATAAATTGAAATATTTAACATTTTGACTGTTCACATCTTAGCACATTGTACATAATTTCCTTTCCAAACACCCTATGGAACATCTGAAAAATATGTACAACATATTGAGCAGACTGTCCGAACGAAAAAGTAATTCCCAAGTTTTTGACAGAACCATTAGTATTATATTTTGTTTGATACATGGAATTCTTTTTCCATCTAATTTCTTGTTGAACTTCCCCAGTTAGGTTTTATATTTCTTGCATATCCATCTTCTACATCTTTTTCAGAGCTGGAATTAATTACAAAGGTGCTGGAAGTAATTGAAATACTAGAAATCCCTGTTATATGTCTCCTTTTGATTAGTCTCAAGAATGGACAAATTCTGTAGCATCTCTGTTGGTCTCTAATTGCTGTGAAATTCTGACCTTCAAAAGAATCACCTCTGCCCTGCAGAAGGTAGTTAAATGGTAAAGGAAGCTGAAAAAAATCCATTTAAATGGCTGGGCTTGGTTAAATATATATCAGTGTAGAATTTACTCATCATTATTTCCATTCCTGGAATTACAGATGATAACATCTGAAGTGCAGATGATAACATCTGAAGTGCATCTGCAGGTTTTTATACACCCTAAATTGTCCCTATTTCCTCTCATATGTGTCATACAAGTAGTTTCCACTGCTGTTTCCTTATGAGACATAATTTAAAATAGAATATTTTTAAAATAGGAGACACATTGTGTTAAATGTATATTAACAAGATTATAGAATCAGAATCAAAGTGGTTTGGGTAGGAAGGGACCTTAAAGACCACCTTAAATTCCAATACCTGCCACAAGCAGGGGCATTTTCCACTAAATCAGATTTCTCAGAGCTGCATCTAATCTCAGGACAAGATAACAGATCCAGTGCTGCTCATCACAGGAGAATTGCTAACTTAACAAACTCCATAACAACAGTTAAGTGTCTTCTAAAAATAACTTCTGTCAATGGATATTTTCTAGATGTTGCTGGGTTCTTAGACTTTCATCAAAGAATACTGATGATAATGTGGGTAAATCCGGAATTTGCAGAATTGCTGAGACATTTTTGTTTACTTTGTTTAGCCCAGGAAGGACACAGACATTACAATATTCAGTTTCAGTTCAGAGGTGTTTAGGAGCAACCATTTATAGGACAGCTTTTGAATCCTGATCACAAATTTCATTCCACTAGTTGAGATTTTCCTGCGAGTGGACATGGCTAAAGTATTTCCTGGTCCTAAAGAGACAAAGATTAGTGGGTAATTTAGCATATTCATTCAACTGCTTTAAGGTCTCTCTTGTGGTCAAAGTTATTGTGCCATGCTGCAGGTGGATTGCTGCTCATAAGCAGTTTGGAATCTCCATCCAACAGATCTGGTGCGTGCTTGTCAGTAGCAGTGGAAAGAATGTAACAAAGACTGTCAAATAGCTGCATTGCCAGCAGACAGATTTCAAAAAGGAAAAAAATAGTTAATTTTTATTCTTATGGTGAAATTCATTACATTCTTTTCTGTATAAGTATTATTGGTCTTTCCCAGTCAACACTCTTAATACAAGAAATAGAGAAGGCAAATTATTTTTTGCTTTTTATTTCTTTGTAGAGATAATTTTGAAATATTTCTATGTAAGTAATCCTTATTTTACCAATTTACATTCCCTGTGATGCACAAAAAATATCGCAACACTTTGAACAATGGTAGAAAAATGTTTCCAAGTCCTGAATTTAAAAACATTAACCTTTCTTTTAGCTGACAAATCCTTTGGTCGTTGTACTGTGTTCTGGACTCTTATACTGACGTAATTGTCCTAAAGAGCATTCTAAAGATGCTGCTAAAAATAATATTCTCATCCTGTCAATAAACTACTATAAATAAGCTGCTCTCTGAGCTGCAGCATTATGTTATTCTTTCCCATTATATTAACTTCCAATTTTTTCCTAATTGCCTTGTAGTCTTTGCACAAACCATCTCCTAGAACAAAAATCTGTAACCCTTCCATCCTGAACCTACTGCAGCTACAAACAATACATGTTTCAGTGCCATTTTCCTGTTTTACTTCTATTTTGTATTATCTGTGTCTATTGTAAGAGAACCATAGAAGCACAGGATGGTTTGGGTTGGAAGGGACCTTAAAGGCCATTTATTTCCAATCCCTGCCGTGGGCAGGGACACTCCTCACTTGACCAGATTTTTCGGACCCCCATCCACCCTGGCCTTGAAAACTTCCAGGGATGGTGCATTCTCAGCTTCTCTGCACAATCTCTTCCAGTGCCTGATTACCTTCATAACGAAGAACTTCTTCCTTATTTAAACCTGCTGGATTCTCCAGATTCTGGGCATCTCTTGTTGGCACTGGCATCAAAATGTTAGGAGTGGGATAAATTGAAGTTCTCTTCCCAGTAACTTTAGTTTAAACCCTTCCTGCATCATGTAAAGGAAGTGCTCTGCCTCTCAACTTCCAGTTTTTTCTTAAGATCATTTTGCCCTGCAGCAATATTCACAATAAGTCATAAAAGTGACAAAGGGCAAAAGAGAATGTAGAACACGTTCTATGTAGAACAGCTAAACAATCACCCAACAAATGCAATTAACCAATGAGATACAATGATCATTTTATTGTCATCAGATTTTCACAAGCATTTCCTTTCCAACCTTTGTAGCTCTTGTTTATTATGCTATACCACTGGTCAGAACACAAATCACTTGTGGATAACACCAAATTTGTTGCGCATCTTTCATAATTCACACATGCCATTTTGCATTAATTCTTATATGTTAAATAAAGTTAAATACCACTTTGTTGGTCAGACCTTGTTTCCTTTTTTCTCATTGCCTTTTAAGACTGATCACCAAAACACTACTTGTATGGGTGTACACTTATGTATATAGATGTCAACCTAGCATGTGATGCTGAGGGTGGTACTACTCCCATTTTGAACAGCTACTACTGATCACACCACTGGCTACTTTTCATTTTATTTTTAGGACAACACATTCATGCCTCTAAAGAAATCAGCTAGTACAGTGGAAGAAACACACTGGTTTGGCATCCAGTCTGATCTTGGAACACATTTTTAAATATTTTAAAATATAAAGACTTCTAATGATATCTGTATCATATTTCTTGGATTTTCCCCACAAGGTAACATGTCATCTAAAACTCTGTCAATTTATGGAAAAGCACTGAGAAGAGGCAAATGGCAGCCAAAAAACTAAAATAATTAATCTCATTTGTTATTCTTTTGACAAGTTTTAACAAACCTGTATTTTCCTTCCACAGCAGAAATCTTACATACTTGGGTGATTTTCGCCCGCAGCACAAATGTGCATAATACACGCTTACATCCTCTTCAGACAAGTCTGGAATTGTTTTCCACTACACATACACACTTTGGCTAGATATTTTTTTAAATGGTGTGTACACAGCATCTTTCAGACTGCTAAAAAGAGTTTAGCCTTACCAAGTTGCTGACCAAGAACTCGCTCAGTATCCAAATGCTAGTTATGGACAATTTAAACCATGACGTAACACTAAATGCATTCAATCACTTCAGTTAAGTAGTATTTTACTCATTGTGCTGCCATAACTTTATTACTTGCTGAATATCTCTTGTAGTCCATAGCCTGGCATCTAAATGATAGACAAAACTTTCTGAGAAATCAGTTTGTAAGTATATTTAATCAGGGAAAATACAGTCATGGATGAAAAGTCAGACTTTGTTGCAGTGAGAGAGGATCAGAGGTTATGGGACTCCCTTTTTGCATTAACACACCTATTACAAATCAGTTATAAAACTAGCATGTAGTTGTTTTTTTCCTGTTATGTTGTTTAGGTAATTTGTCTGAATGAGGAATTTATTTCATACAGCTAGAAAAAGTACTATATAGTATAAAAAAATTAAGATGAAAATGCTATTTATATTTTGGAAAAAGCAATTATAAATGTGGTGCTAAGGCAATTCCATAAGCAGCAAAACAATTTGTTTAAGAATTATAATGTAATCAGTGTTTTACTTACTTATACTAGGATCTTCCCATATGCTATTGTTTAGAATATAATAATTCATATTATATTGCCTATGAATAGTATAATGAATATAAGAATAAGAATAAGAATATCCAGATTTATCTTTGTTTTAACCTTAATAATACAGTATATTTGGAGTTTAAAGATGATAATCTTTCAGATCTGTACTTAATTATAATCTGTTAATAGTTTCTTTGATCTGAAAAGACTTGGAAAATAGTAGCAACCCATGCAGCAACTGTTGAATATTAGCTCTAATTAAGTGTTTGCAATGGGAGGTAAATTAAGGCAAACATCCATTAAGATAACAAATAAAAGATGTAATAGCTCCAGAATTGACAAAAATCCTCAAAATTTCTACAGCCTCTGTCTTTGGATGTCTAAAACCTATGTATTCAGTATATTCAATCTTCGCCTTTTATTTTTAGTATTATGCCATTCATCCCCTCAGATGTATCATGGCTGCAATATTCATACATAAGGAACTGCCACAAACTAATATTTCTCTGTAATAACTATTTCTTCTTTTCTCTGAATGATTCTTGCTGTGGTGAAATAACAAGCTCTATATACACAGAATGGTAAAATTATAATGTGAGGATCTAAGTGATTAAAGTAAAACACAAAATGTTCAGCCATCTGAAAAAGCTGATAGGTACTGTTTTCCAACACACATGGTGAGGTAGACACCATACTAACTAAAACTGACCTTTTGCATGAGTCTTTCCAAGTTCAAGACTTCTCAAGCCTTGGATTTCCTTCGTCTAAATGCCAGCTGTTTCTCATAGTAATGCCTTAAATTTTTATGCCTTAAATTCAGACGTTAAATGACTTCTCTTACATATAATATGCAATGTATGCAAATCCCCAAAATGCCACAGCATATCAGGCTCTTTCTCTATTACTACTTTTCAGACTAATCCACTCCTCCTGCCTTCCCTTTCAAGACAACTGCAGACAGGCTTCGATATGAAATGTCATACTCTTTAGTGCAGATGCTTAATTACACACTTGTTTTAAAGCTTTTTGCTCTTTGGCTTATAATACATTTACAAACAGTCAAGTTTCACTTGTATGATGAGGATTATTTTTAGAAATCAGGGTAACAGGGTTTATCTGTTTAAATTCATGAAAGATATAAAGCTATAAAATGAATGCTGAAGCTCCCCATTCTTAATATATAACTTTTTACAGCACCTGTCATGCTGCAGTGATTCTTGAGCCTTCAAGAAGTAAACCTGCAGCTCAGTAACCTCTGTGCTTAGTTCTCTTAATACTAATAATTCCAAAGTGATAAGCCTTTGCATGAGAGACCATTTTTCTTTTGCATATTTTTTTAGCTGCTTAGTTCACAACATATTCTGGATATGCTTCACAGTCAGTAAAAAAGGACAACTTTATCTCCATAATAACTAAAGAAAGGTATAAATTCAAAAAAAGGAAAAGAGTAAATTCCAGTGAGACCATTGGAAAAAGAAAATACAACCTCATCTCTTCTTAAATTCATTGAGCAATACAGAAACATAAGTGTTTTCATGAAGGGGAAAAAGCTAAAAAATATTGATTCAACCCAAAGCAAAGTTTTTAAATTATTTATTTCTAAAATTATGTTTCTTTAGTATTTACATAGGAAAACAACTCAGGGAAATCCTCTGATGTACAAGGTACAAAAAACACATCTCATACAACTGATAGCCCACTGCAATCAATTTAAGACAATACAAGAAATAGCTCCTTGGTCCAACAGAAGGAAAAAATTCCAAACTGCCCAAACAAACAAACACAAAAAACCCCCCACAAAACCCAAGCTCCACTTCCAAATATGCCTACAGAACATCTGATGACATTCAGTCAAATACCAACCCAGAAATTCTATATAAATAAAAATCAAATGAACTCTATCCAGTGTTCACACAAAATGATCCTGTTCTCAAACAATACTGATAAGCTGCAATACAGGATCTCAACCATGAAAATCAAGAAATGGAACTTGAAGCAAAACAAAGAAAAAGTAATATCATACTCAGCTGACCAGCATAGACAGGAAAAGAGCAAGTAACTCAACAGTTCCTCATGCAAACCTCTTTATGATCTTTAAGATAATGAGAAAAAACATTATCAATGGCACAAAAAATTCAAAAATACAGGTTTGTGGTATTGTGATGGACATTATTAGAATTTGATGAATGATTTAGCAAAAGAACAATTGTTGTGAGGTAGCCTAATACTATAGTTTTAAAGAGAAGCCTCACAAATACAAAACAAAATATAGAGCCTAAAAAATTACAAAAACATTAAATGGAAACACAAACCTGGGGATTTCTTCCATATTTTTTCCTTTTCAAAGGAATCAAGTCCAAATTTTCCAGACAACTTAACTCAAAAAGGGAAATAGATGTACAGCCTCCAATGTTGTTGAAAAACAACTGAAACTAAGTGGATAGGACTTCTGCCATAATTAGAAAGCAGAAAGAACCTGATGCAAGACAAAATTTGGCAATACAGCATTTTATGGTACCAAAAGTTTAGACTCACAAATACCTATAATTTATTTGTCTCAATTCAACATTGAAAGTTAAGTAAAAATCACCTGATAGCATGGCTACCCAAACTGATCAGCTTGCTCTTCCAAAGGTCAAAAGGTCCAAGATGAGCCAAGAATTTTTTTTTTTCTTGGAAGGAAAGGAGAAGTGAGAACTGCTCTCCATTAAATAAAGAAAACAAAATAAAACAATAATAAAAACAACCCACCAAAAAAAAATTTAAAAAATTATATAAAGACAACAACAAACCCCAAAACAACCAAAACAAACCAAGAGCATTTCTTTTTTCCCCCAGGAACACAGCTTTCATGTCTCAGGAATCTACCCTGTGTAGATTCATCTTGAGAGAAATCACAACTTTGAAAACCCATTGCTGGAAATGTTTGATGAAACCTCTTTTAGTCCTATAACAGAAGTAACGTCCACGCAAAAATCAATGAGTCCACAATTTCCATTCACACAAATTTCATTCAGTTATTAATAAGGGGTTTTTGTTTCCTCTGGCATCCTCATATTATATTTTTTATTTATATGCCTAATATGCTTAATTTTGACTAGTTTCCTGTACCTCAGTTGTGAGATTTACAACCTGCATGGCTTGGGGCATAAGGCTCAATTTAATGCCATCATGAAGCATTTTGCTGGCATATTTCCCCTCCTTGGGCTAATGGGACTAGTTTTATTTAAATATTTAGAGCAGACCAAGGTGATATAGCTCTAATCCTTTACATTATCAGTTCCTTTTGAAAAAATCATATTTTTTTCTCTGTGTTTCTGTATGTTATTCACTTTCCTTATAGTGACACTCACCTTACAATATATCTAAAATTTACACCAGCAGGTGTGCTGATACTTTTTTTTTACTAATGAAATAATACTCAGTTTTGGAGTATAATTTCATTGGTAACACACATTCTTGTGTATTCAGATATTATTTTAATTGAAACACTGTAATGACAAAAGGAATAACTGCTTCTGCTTATCCTCATATCCAATTTAGATAAATTAATAATATAATAGAAGAAGATCAGTAGCTGCAGAGAATGTGACAGGTAATAGATTACTTGCTAGGATGAGGAATTTTCTTCACAGCTGCATTTTCTGATAAGGCAGCAGTACATTGTCATTATCACTTCTACTTTTAAAATGCTATCATGCCAATAATTTAAGTCTTTTAAAAAAAGTATTATCTCCTACCAGATGCTAGCTATAAATAAATAATTTTTATTTATTCCATTACAGATTTATCAGAATAAAAATTTGATCATAGTTATTCCATTTCTTCATTGGAATACTTTATAAACTGGATACTGACAGTCACTATTTCAGCAAAAAGCAACACACTGCTATTTCATACAGATATTACTTGGCTAGATAAATCAACAATGTATTATAAAAAAAAGACTAGGGTACTATTTCCTTGCTGCTTCCAACACAAATAGTCAATCAGAATTCAAATTTAACGATATGGAACTGTAAAAACCAACAAATACGTGGTATTATTCTTCCCATATAAACAATATTTTACAAGATGGTAGCTACCAATATGCAATATATAGAGCACAGACATTAACATAAGCTCAGGTAATCCCAGGTGATGACATGGAGCTGTTGACAGATTCCCTAGGTGCTATCATTGAACATACTATTTTCACATTATCTTTTCCTTTGATCCAACAACTCCCTCTGGCACTACTAACAAGAAAATCCTTACAGACAAGCTTTGGATAAAATACACCTAGTTAAGCTGTCCTAGCCCCGCTAATTCCTGTTTTATCCCACTGCAACTGTGGAGGTTCCTCTGGATTTTTCTGCTCTCAGATTTAGATGCTAAATTCAATGTATTCTTTGTCCGTCTCTGAATTGACCCTGTCATGGTAGAAATTTCTGTGACTTTGCAATTTGAAATGCACTTCCATGGCAGTCCTGAGAATCAGAATGATTATAAATGCTGCATATGCTTGAACACTGCATAGCACTGCGCAATGAGCTAGGATTAATTAAATTTCAAAGCCAAAAGATATATTTCACTAAAGTTTTAAATTGCCCATGCAGTCATCTACACTAATCATCTCATTTCATATCAAAACTGTTCATTTTGGCCACATGTTTTACTGCCTGAATATTAATTTTATATTCAACTAGTCCTGCTTCTGACCCTAAAGAAAACACAGCTCATGAATATCACTAACTTTTAATCAGTGTTGAATTAAAACAAAAATTCCAAAGCATAAAAACCTACATTAATAACAGATGCATCCAATGCAGTAAATCAAAACATGAAAACATGTGATACTAAGAGCTAATTAACAACATTACAATCTCAGTAGTTTCTGTTCAATATTTAAGCTAACCATTGGTTATCTCTCCAGTGTTCAATCAGCCATTAAGTCTTTTTTCTGTAACTATATCCCAGTGGAGAAGTAAACTTCTTTCCTCGTAAATGGGAGAAAATTCTTTTTGTTTTTTTCCATCCATACAGTGGCTGTTACCATCATTGTTCCAATGAACTGGAAGGGTGGGGGAAGAAAAGTTACACTAAAAAAACCAAAACAGAATAAAAACCCAAACAAAATTAAAGAAAAAACCTAAAACCTAACAGAACCTTTTGCTTTCAGAAACAGACATTGAATTAGTTACCAAATTTAATAAGGGTCTGAAACACACACATTTCCCAGTGTTTGACAAGATGCCTGGTCTACCTCACCTAGTTGAGAGCTGCATGAGAGTGAAAAACACATCTTCCATCCCACATTTTCTTTCTGCTTTCCAATTTAGAATCAATGAAACAGATTAAATAATCCAGTGTCAGAATTAAGAATCAGAATAATCTTCTGTGTGCTGCCAATACACCTGCAGGTGCTGGTGAAGTTAAAGAGGCTTTTTAATTATGTATTTACCATGGTACCAGGAGGCACTGTTATAATGTCTAAATGGAAAATTGTTTAGATGACTGCATCTATCAGTTTATAATATCCATTTAACATGACTTGCTAGTTGCAACTTCAGAACCAACCTTGAAAATTGCCCTGAATTCTAATGGATTAGGAAAATGCTTGTTCTCTGTGAAAATGAACAGGTCTGACAAATGCCAGACAAAAGCAATATGCAGCAAATAGAATCACATATCATATGGGTTATATTCATCCATAATCCCTCGAACTGATATAAGATGCTCCACTTCTTGCCAGCATAAAGCAAATAATTTCAGTCTAGATAGACTGATATGAAGAAATTTGCATATAGCAACCTTTGCCTATCAGAACTTCTTTAACACTATGGATGTAGAGCCAGTTTCACTTCACACCATTTTCTTAATTTTTCTACTTTATAATACACTCCCAACTTTCTGCAATCCCTTCAAAAAGATATATAAAAACACCTTTGTGCCTGTTAAGCAGGTTTCTGTCAGTCTTTGAAAACACATTGTCCATTACCTATTTATTCTGAGTAAAGATTTTTTGTTAAGCAAGAATAACTCAGCATCTGTAATGTGTCATCAAAAGCTCTTGTTTTTTTTTTTCCTCTAGCAGGCTGCTAGATGCTGTGTAAACATGTTATAGGTTTAGAAGAGTCAGTGAACAACATTTTCCAGTTGCAGTATGGAAGTGCCCATTTAGAAGTGTGAGTAATAAATAAACTTGATGTGAGTATAAAATCTGAGATTCCCTCTTTAAAAAATTATTATGTTCAGACTTCCCGAAGTTACCCACAGTTCTCACATCATAAATCTGTAACTCCTCCCAGCCTCCTGTGGCCTGTTAGTAGCATGTGAAACTACAAAATCTTACATTTATATTATTGCCTTATATCAAGGCTTCTCATTCTGTATAGGGCTGACAAAGCATTGAAAAATTAGTAAGAGGAAATGCAAACAAGAGACTTTATTATAAATATCAGTAAACCACAGTATCCTCAACAGACTTGCCTACTACTATAGCTTTTGCTGAAAAAGCATATGCATGAAGAGAAGATTTTTAAAAACATACATATGTCATATTCATATATCTGTTCTCTCAGTGACTCTGTATTATTCCTTTGTGTAAGTATTTATTGTGTAATACAGTATAACCACCACTTTACTTCTGCATCAGCTATGAAAGTAGTAATAATCTATACATTTGAAACAATCATAAACAGATAATTCAAACAAGTGAAACAAATTTGTACAGTGATGCACCCATCACTAGGAAAAAAATTACATCTACAGTAAAATGCAGCCAGAGAAGATTAAAAAAAATTTTTTTTTCCATATTTTCCAGCACTGACACTCCCTGAAACAAACCAAAAGTCTGGAATAAGAAGCTATTTCAAATGGTTACTATAATAACATAAAATTTTCTTTCAATTCGTCAACATATTGATAGTGTAAGATAAAAAGACAAGTCAAACTTCAAGAGGCTCAAAATTCCTTGATTGATTCAATTCAAGGATTAAATGCATAGGAAGATATTTACTCATCTGTGATCACCAAGCCATTAAATAATGCTCAGTCCATGTCTTAAGGAAGTTCATTAACACTTTCTCTGTGAAAATATTTCTCCTTCTTGACAAAGATCTCATACATTCTCTATTTAATTTCATAGCTCAGCACTTGATACAAGATGAAAAATTCAAAACTACACAAAGAATGTGAAAGTTTGCAGATTATACTAAACTCTGCTGCAGAATTAACCAAACAGGGACTTGGAAGAGAGTGCATCATCATATTTTAAATGTTCAGTTTGGCTAAAAGCTCTTTTGACTCATTGATTTAAGAAATTATGTAATGTCAACCAGGGATCCCATGGTAGTTGAGACAGGAAGGAAAAAGTGAAGGTGGCAGCCGAATTAAATGTGTGAAATCAACATGTCCCTCAGGCTTTTCCTTTGGGAAGAATTTCTTTCTTTTGGCCACTTTTGTAAGACTAAAATGGTAAAAGTGCTCATCTCTGGTGGGTTAGGCAGAGCCAGAAAATAACCTGTCATGAGCAAAAAAGCAGCCCAAAGATTTTAGATTATTTTAGACAGAAAATCTCTCTGACACAGATTTAAAGAAAACTACAGGCAATGATTATTTAACTTTAATTTTCTATGCAAATAAATGGTACAAAAGTCTGGAGGGTAGCACCATGGATGGATATGGAAGTCAAGCATAAGCCAGCAGTGCTCTGGCAGCCAGGAGAGCCACAATGTCCTGGGGGCATCAGGGACAGCAGCTCCAGCCAGGAAAGGCAGGGGATTGTCCTGCTCTTCTCTGCACTGGGGTGGCCTCACTCAAGTGCTGGGGGCAGTTCTGGGGGCCATAATTAGAAAAAAAAAAAAAGACAATAAACTATTAGAAATTGCCCAAAGCAGGGCAATGAAGATGATAAAGGGTCTTGAGGGGAAGCTGTATGGGAAGTGGCTGAGGGCACCTGGTCTGCTCAGCCTGAAGGAGTCTGAGGGAGGCCTCACTGCAGTCTACATCTTCCTCACAAGAGGAAGCAGAGGGGCAGGCACTGATCTCTCTGGTGACAAGTGACACGACCTGAGGAGGTGGCATGAAACTGTGCCTGGGAGGGTTTAGGTTGGATACCACAAAAATATTCCTCCCACAGAGGGTAGTTGGGCACAGGAAGAGGCTCCCCAGAATAGTGGTCACAGCACCAGCCTGACAGAGTTCAAGAGGCACATGGTGTGATTATGGGGGCTGTTCTGTGCAGAACGATGGGTTGGACTCAATGATCCTTATGCGTCCTTGCAATAAAGCTGCATGCAGAGAGGACCTGAAAAAGGAAAGACACTTGAAATGAGTCTGTCCACCCTCTTAATAGGGGCTTCAACAAGGTGGTTTGGGAACAACATTATACTCAGCAAAGGAGAGCAGCTGTGACCCACCTTAGTGGCTTACCATGGGAGCCCACACCACCACAGAGGACTGAGTACACTGTATTCCACTAATGGTTCAAATCTGTGCTCCCAATTCCTGTCTCGTGACAGGCCATGATGTTCCATGTGATACAGGTTTAGTCCAGGTCATAAAAGACAAAATCATGTCGCATATTCCCTCCACTGTCCCCTTTTTCTCCTCAGAAAACAAAACCAGATATAACCATCATTTTCACTGGTCCATAACAGCTCAGAGAAGGATCTGTCTCTCAATTTTTCTCCCTCAAAAAACTGTACTTGGAAGGAAAGTGGAAAAAGCACTTCAGTAAGGAGGACTTTAATAATGTCATTTGCAAGTGAGCTGAACTGTACCAAAGGTGAACAGCATGCATGATGGCATTTGTATTTCTGGCATCTCCTACTGAAGGAGTAGGACATTAATCCTACAGACCAATTTTCACCTTTTTCTGGAATATTTAGAACACATTTCAATGACTGCAGGTCTATTTCTAAATATTTCTACTTTATTACTACTATTAATTAAAAGTGCAACAGACTCACACAGTTACTTCAGTGAGATTCCTCGCAAGCAAATGTTATGGCTCCAGTAAGTACTTTTTACCTAGATGCTTTTATTTTGAATATACACCACATCATATATAAGCATCTAACTTTTTTTGGTATCTGCACTCTCTTGAATAAAAAATTTATACCTTGGCCAAGTGTCCACATTAAAAAAAATTTAGATATTAATCTTTTTCCCTGACGTGCAAAATAATTTTTTAAAAGTCTTCAACATGGTTTCCATAATAATAAGAAAAAAGGACTTCCCCCTGTAATTTTCAAGTGTCTAAGAGTACATCTACAAGGTCAACATAACAGTAAAAAATGGAGTAACAGAGCCTGGGTTTCCTTTATTTCATGTCAGTTGTGGTGTATTGTGTCATAACAAAGGCAGTACCATACCAATAACTGGAATATAACCAGAAGACACTCACCTTCTCTCACTGTATTTTATGCAGTAGCATGCAATAAATCTCATCCATCTCTAATGACCTATACTAATATTTAACAAAAAAAAAGATAATATTATACACAGATAACTACTTACAGCAGCAGAAGACATTTTACACACTGTGGTATAAAGACAGTTTTGAGACAATCTATTAAAATTTAAACCTCTTAAACAGTAAATAATCCTAGTAGGCATGTAGATACATGAATTTTTAAAAAATACTCCTGTCAAACTCAGGTTGCGCAGCCCTTTATTCACCAACATTTTGTCACATGTTTCCAGGTTTCTGCCAGATCTCAGGAGGAGAACAAATAATTCCAGCAATATGATTTTTCCTAAATTAATTTAGACACTAGTCTGTGTTTGAAACAGCAAGCCTATGCACAATCCATGAGTTCTAACTCACCTTTCTTTTAAAAGTTTACTGCAGTGTAACAGCTGCAGCGTGTATTTTAATCATAAGTAGGTGGAAGTATCATACATTTGCAGACAACTAATCAGAAAAACTCTGGTTGGGAAGGACTTTTGAAAAGCTTTACTCTGACTTCTGCTAAAAGCATGGTTGCCTTCAGAGCAAGATTACTTTGTTTCAGGCCATCAGTCTGCCACAGCTACCGCTGGTCTGAAGTTGCAGAGATAAATTTTAGCCTAGTTCATTATAGAATAGAAGTAAAGGAGTCCCTGGGTGAGGCAGGTTTTATTCAAACTCAAACAGGGGAGTCCAGCCAATCGCATTCCATCCTGAATGCAGGCATATCATTGGCCAGGGCGCTGGGCGGTGCTGAGACCCCGACCAATCAGGTGTCCAGGCATGGGAATTTTGAACCCCCTATAAAAGGGGGCGCCCAACAATAAACTTTGGCTCTTTGTCCCGTGACCTTCGGTGTGTTCAGTCATGTGCCTCTCTCCACACCACGAGCCTAATGTAATACCAGTCAGCTTTTGAAAATCTACCAGATATCGCACAGCGCCTCTATGCAACATTCCCAGTGGTTGACCATCTCACTCTGAACGTTCTTCATTGTACCAGATGATCCCCAATTGCAACTTCTGATCTTCGTGCTCCTCTGAGAAAAATTTTAATCTACCTTCACTTTAGTTTCTCTCAATTTTGTTGCCAAGTAGTACAGAGAGATTCACCTCAGATCTATTTCCTCCACGCTAAAGAAGACCCAATCCTTTTGCTTTTTATATGCTTTGTATTCCAGTCCTTTTGTCACATTATTGGTCCTCTACTAAACCTGCCTGGATTTGTTAATTTCTCCTTTTTATGTGGCTCCACAACAGGACTGAGAATCCAAAATGTGGGCTCACTGTGCTGAGAACAGAAAATAATCAGTTCTCTCTGCCTGTTAGTCACTCTTGTCAATGGAGACTAGTCACTGCTGTCCTGTGTCAACTTGCTTCCTACTGAACACCACAGATCCTTCTGCAGAGCTGTTTGCTACCCAGCATTTTAGTGACTAGCCCCTACCTGTGACTTGAGTTATTCTGTTCCAATGGAAGGACTTGTATTCGTCATTGATAAATTTCAAGGAAGGTATTTGTTCAATATAAAGTTGTTGAAAGTGATCATTGCAAAACCAGAATCAAATTAAATAGCAAGGATCTGGCAAGCCAGTACTTCTTCAAACTAAGAAGTGGAAAAATTCAGAGATTGTTTGGTATTCTTAGCAGAGATTATAAGCACATTGCATCAGCTACCAAACTTGTGGAGAGCACTTCTTCTCATGTAAAGAGAAAGAACTATGTGGATTAGAATTATGCTGGTTATGTTTGGTAGGTTTTAAGACAGACTACGCAGGGGAAGCACTGCTATTAAAGCAGCAAATGTGCAAGTTAGTAATCAATGCAGAATTGGTAGGCTGCTGTCCCAGACTGAGAACTGCTTCTGCCCAAAAGACCTAGTTATGTCAATGATATTCTTCACTCTACAGATACTACACAAAATTTGATTATTAAATTCAGAAAATAACAGAAAGAAACCCTTAGATAAAGGTATTATTTGACACTAAATATGGGGTTTCAGAAAAGAATTTTATTTCCAAGGTAAGCTGTTTGTTGCTATTCATATTCAGAGTACCTGCATTATCAGTCCAATGGTTTACAACAATACTTGACTTTTTTACATGGAAGAAAATGTCTGTAGGCTGACTCATCAGCTAAGAATGTCTCTTACATATAAAAATTAGTTCTAGTTTTGTTACTGTACTGTCTATGAACCTGTATCAAAGTCTTGACTAACACATAGGTTAACACCATGGTAAGACAGAGTAGAAGACTGTTCACCCTCAAGAGATCATTCAGTCTAAACTTCATACAGGAGATCATACAGGAATTCAAAACCTTTTATTCAGACCAAGGAGACTATTAGAAATCATTGAGGAGCAATTGGCCTCTGTAAAGGATGTCAATCAGTGAATAAGAATGCCTAATGGTACACATGCAAAAAATAAAAATAAAAGATTTAAAAATAATCACTAAATCCTGAGATGTTCAGATTTTTTCTAATGTTGAGCTGGATGCACCTCTGAGCAACCTGATTTAGTTAAAGCTGTCCCTGCATATTGCAGGGGGTTTGGATTGCATAACCTTTTAAAGGTCCCTTCCAACTCAAACTATTCTGTGATTACATGATAAAGCACAAAAGAAGGATGGAGGTGTCTGTCTGAAAGAGGTGCCAGCTGATGCTGTGAAGAGTGGCCTCCTGAGCAGCTGAGTAGGAGTCAGCCTGTATGTGCTGCTAACAGTGGTGACAGCAGTGCAGCTGTCAAGGGTCCTACACACAAGGGTGAGAACTTACAGGTCCCAAGGGAGAACCAGGGACAGGGTGGTCAGAAGGAGCATGGCATCCTGAACAGATATAGCAGGGAAAGCTTTGTCTAGCTTGGGAAAAAAATGATGTTTTAGTATTTTGGATACAGAGATGCTGAGGAAAGAAAAGGCCGTAATAAAAATTTTCCATTAAAAAAATCCAACAACAACAAAACCAAAAAACAAACAAACAACAACAAAAAAACCCCAAAAAACCAAACCAAACAAACAACACCCCCCACCCCCCTTATAAACAATCTGGATACAAAGACCAATCTGAATGCAAAGACAGTGAAAAATTGGGTAGAAAAGCATACCCAAATCAGAGCCTAGAGAATTAACCAAAAATCAGTCTGTTTCCGACCGATAAAACCAAAGAGATAGGATGCAAGCAGGAAAAGAGTTAAAATAAAATCTTTAGGCCCGAGCCTACAACCTGTCTCATGAAGGTATAGTCTTGCCTCACCAGTTCCAGAAACCAAGAGGCCAGTGTGAATCCTCTTACTTGCAGGAGTTAGCAAGTACAGCCAAGTTATATATACAGCAGGGACACATTTCTCTCATGGTTAGTGACACATCACTATAATCCTGGGTAATTTAATCTAGTCAACTCTCCTTTTCTTAAGAAAACCACTTACTTGAGATGAAAAATGTATTGGTCTATTATTTAATTCAAAAGACAACTTGAAGCTAATTCATGACAACAGCACACTTATTATGTGACTTTATAGGCTCTGAGATGTTGGTGATCAATAAACAGTTATCTCAAGCTCATGCAAGGGTCAATATAAAAGGATTTGGGGAAATTGTGCTTGTGAAAGTGAATTTTTAAAAAATAAAAAACACAACATGGAGGTTCAATAAATATCGTCACATGTTTTTAATTAGCTCAAGTTCCCTAGTAAACTGTCACAGTATGATGTATGAGAAAACAGTTTTTACAACCAAATCAATGAATGCTTTTTTAAAGACAAATTAAGATGTTTTTTGTGTGTATCTTGACAGTCCAGAAAATCGCCTGAAAAATAAATATTGTGAATGTGTACTTATTTACCTTATAACCCCTAGCATTAGTTCCGTGACTTCAATATTCTAACAACATTAGAATCCTCTGGATTATGGAATTCTAATCATGAAAAAAAAATTATGCCTGTCTGGAAGACCCCAGTTAGGATGTAATTATAAGTTGAAATCACAAGTGCAAAGTAATTGAAATGCATGAGGGCCCAGTTTTTAAGCATAAAAATGCTTTCACTAAGCATTCAGTGCTACAATGAATATTTTGTATCAGTGGAATTAAGGTTATGCTGTCTGCAAGCAGTATATCTACTCTTTTTATATGCCATATGTACATTGATGTACTGGTGACTAGCAGCTTATGATATATTTTTAGTTACAATGGGCCAGAAATACATTTTTTGGTGAAATTATTGCTAAAACAATCACATGTTCCAATGCCTTCAATACAGACTGGGAAAGAAATTGCTTATATTCATTCTTTCCTGCTTTGGTATGTTAATCTTTTAGTACATAATGATTTGCTTGTTAATACCACAACAGAAAGGCTAGTTTTATACCATTGCAAAAGGAAGATACAATATCTGTATTTTAGGCATGAGAATGCCTTACTTGCACAGCAGTTTTCCAGAGCTGTTACCTTAACTTTGTCAACAAGCATCATTTATACACACACACACACTAGTAACTATGAGGTATTTAACAACTTCTGTACTGAATTTAGTTAAATATTTGCAGAGTTATTCCAGTACATCTCAAGAGAGCATCATAAGAACTCCAGTGACAGGGAAATCCTCAACCTTCTTGACATGGGTCAGACCCCAATAGGTGGATGTGAATACTCATGGCCCTTACTACTGTGGGGAAAATAGTCCCCACCTCCAATTTCATAATGTTTAATGCAGTTGAATAGAAAGAATTTGTAGAAAATACAATGCAATATGAATGGAGATTGGATGAATACAATGCAAAATGAATTGGAGATTTGGGGGTTACCCTTATATTTTATCATCCTGAAGAACAAAGACAACCTTGACTCTTTCATTTGTTGAGAAGGGTGCATATGGTAAAACAAGCAGATTTTTCATTGTGCTGGTTTCGCATTGATTGAAGAAAGCTCTGGAAAAAGAACAATTAGTGACTGGCTTTGAATGTTGACAGCCTGATTAATGAATTAATTATGGGATACACCTCTAGACTACACAGGTTAAAAATCAGAGGAATTCTGAGAAAACCTCTCTTTTCTTGTGGGCTGGGAACAGGTAACAGGGGCTGGCAGGGCTGGCCCTGCTCTGCTGGCCACATCAGGCCCGGTGGCTCCCGGGCCAGGGGAGGGGAGGAGAGAATGCCCCATCCCAGCCAGATCTTTCCTTGACAGCTGAACCTTGCTAAACATTAAATCCTCTTTGAATGAAAGAAAAGACAGAGTGGAAGTATGTAGCGAGACAATATGAAGACATTAAAGTCAGTGAAGGAAGAGANGGCAGCTGCTTTTGTGAGAATTAAAGGCCACAAGAAGACTCTTGTGGGAAGTTTCCATAGTAATCCAAAAGAGGCTTCTCTCTAAGTGGACAGATGAAAGACTGTTTTATAAGTGGTAAATTGACCTAGAGTTCCAAGTTGTGTCTTTATATGTTGTCTGTGAGAAAAAAAAGAAACTGTTGGGGAAGAGGATAAGTGTTTTGAAGGTTTTATTCTGACCCTTGTTAATTTTTTTCTCTCTTGTAATAAACCTGTCTTTATACCCTTTTAAGTTTTGAGCCTGCTTTGCTTTTCTCCTAATCCAATCTCACAGCAACAGAAGAGTAAATAATTCTAGCAGGTACTCAATCCACTACAATCAGCAATTAAAAAATGGGGGTGAGATAAACAATTTTTGTTCTAGCAATACAAAAATTATAAAAATTGAGGTGTAGATTTTAAAGATATTGCCAACTGCCAAGGAACAGATGAAAAAAATCACGTTAAAAAAGCAAGTTGGGCATTTGCTACTTTAAGATGTATTACATGTTATTATCTGCACTGACTCATTGACATTTATCTGGTGATACAGATTTGCATTGTTTTTGCTTCTCATCTTTCTTTAAGTCGACTTGAAAACTCACAGGTCCAAGCATGACATGCAGTTTTGGCATTGCATGTAAACAAGCAGTACAAAACAGATTATATACATTCAGCCTCTTTAACCATTAAAACTTTAATAATTTTGTTCCCAGCATTTTAAGTTTAATCATTGCCCTGCATATAGTATATACAAAGTGTTCTAATAACATATGCAAAGTAGTTCTAACAACAAATGATCAAATGGCAAAGAATAACACAAAGGAAACAGTCATCTGAGAACTCCTCACCTTCCACTTATGCTCCTGTCACCTGGAGGGAGGCTTAGAGGTGTAACTGGGGAGACTGCAGTCCACAGTATTGAAACCTACAGAGCCAAACTGCTGTATCAATATGCCAGAAAACTGAGCAAAGCTAAAATGAGATCCATTGCAGCACAACCACATGCGCAAAGATGGAGGTTACAAGCAGAACATCTGCTACAAAACAAAGGCTTCTAAATGTCTTATAAGAAGTCCTCCTTTTCTATGACAGTCTTCAGACCCTTTGGAGGTCAGTGCCCCTCCTAAACCAGAGTACACAATATTCCCTTGGAGGGATGTTCCCTGAATGAGTTCCCTTTATGTTAGGATGAGGAAAAGACATCTTCTTTTCCCAGGGTTCTTTGGTTGAAATGCAAATGTACCCCAGTTGTATTTCCCCAATTGGCCCATTGGCCTCCCTGCCCCTTTTCCCCCTATATGTCCCTTCCCTGGAATGTTCTCCCTTCCTCGAGGCCCCATTGGTCCTCATCTGGGGCAATCCTCCACCCCTGTTCCACCCCTGTTTCTCCAATGGCTCTCCTTGCACCTTACCGCTCCTCTGCACCACTTTCTCCCTCACCCATTGGACCTTGCTCTCAATTCTGCCCCTGCTGCCCCATATATAAACCCTGGTCCCTCACATGTGCCCTGTCTTTGTCCCTAGACCCCTTCATGTGTGGCTGGAATAAACCTTCTCCGTGGAATTCCAAGAGCCTTCCTGCTTTGCTGTCAAGGTTTGACAGGTGTTTGGTGTGTGTCTGAGTGCCAGTGAGAGCATGTGCCTGTGACTCCTTCANACTTTCTCCCTCACCCATTGGACCTTGCTCTCAATTCTGCCCCTGCTGCCCCATATATAAACCCTGGTCCCTCACATGTGCCCTGTCTTTGTCCCTAGACCCCTTCATGTGTGGCTGGAATAAACCTTCTCCGTGGAATTCCAAGAGCCTTCCTGCTTTGCTGTCAAGGTTTGACAGGTGTTTGGTGTGTGTCTGAGTGCCAGTGAGAGCATGTGCCTGTGACTCCTTCACTGGGGACACTTCTGGAAGGTTGCAGCACCCTACCACCTCCACCCACCACGACAAGGCCCAAGTCACTTATCTACACGTGTACATTCCATTTCCTGCTCTGTCCCAGCTTCCCAGGCTCCTACCTCCCCTCTTCCCTGGGGAACCCTTTCTACAACTTTTCTCCACAGCCCCATGAGAGAGAGCCTTGTTTTACCTGCTGTGCCCAGGCATGTCCAGGGAAGACAGCCTGGACCTGATTGCAGCGCTGCTGCTCTCACCAAGCCACACGAGGCTGGCTCAGACTGCCTGTGTCCAGCACCACAGGAGGGAACAGGCTTGGGGATGAGACACAGCCCACCCCCTTCAGCAGAATGGACACAAAAAGCACACCCCAGGCTCTTCTTGTTCATTCTTCTGCCACTCTGATCCCAAGTATACAGTATTCTCTTTGGATGGCTAGAGAAGGATCATTAGTATAAAAGCACTAAAGACAAAAAGAGGGAAAGGCTGTAATAGATAGCATTTTCACTGGAATGAATTTCACCTCACCATTGCAAAGGTCCATATGTGAAAATGTTGCCATACAGTTGTATCATCTGCTCTTTATTATACCTATATCATTCCAGTAGGACTCCAATTCTCCATCTGTGGGCTGGTTTTGTGGTTTTGCTTTATTTTAGATTAGTTCATTTGGACAACTACTCTTGTATATAAGAAGAAAATTTGTCCCTCTCCTTATTAAGTTTTACAGTGCTGTCTTTTTCTTTAGTGATTTGTTTACTGACTGAATAAGAGAACAATCATCTAAAAAATAAAATTACAATAGTGATTAAATTCTTAATTAATGTAATTAATTTTAATTTAAATAATTGTATTTATATTCAAGATGAACCTATTTTTATATAAGTTTCTGTGTTGACAAATACATATTTAATCTTACTGTAAGCAAATCATTTAATAGCAAAAAGACAGAATGAAGATTTTACTTACCAAGCCATCCTGATCCAGAATTGGGTATGCACATATCTGTTTCAGCACTGGGCAACACAAATCCAACCACAAACACTTCAACACCATCAGCCATTAGGGCCATTCCTAACACAAAGAAGAGGGCCCACTGGAAACGACCATGGCCACATTCTTGTATTATCAACTCATATTGCTGTGCTAGCTCTTCTTCATCAGCTTTCCTCTCTGTTTCCAGTTCATGACGATCCTTGTACTCATCACGCATAGACTGACCTAAGGCTACCATGTCATCCTTCCCCTGCCCCATGTTGGGGATTCCCTGATACTCCCCTTCATAAATTTCATCATCTTCATCATGTCCTTCAGTTGCTTCACTTGATCCTTCATCATCATTAGCTTCTACACCATAATTTCCTCCTTGGCTATAGTAATCATCATCATCTTCCTCATCCTGGAATCGACTGTAGGACCTCTGTGTGTAGCCATCCTGGGCTTTGTCAACTGCTTTATTCACTTTTTTCACTGCTTGCCTCTTCACCTCTTTAGCAATATCTTTGGCCCCTTTCACTAGTGAAGTCCTGTCTTTGTATGTGTCCTCCATCCTGTATCAAAGGACCGTTGTTGAGCTGCAAAGGCACCTGCTAAATATTGTTTGGAATGTCTATTGCGTGTTGGACATCAGTGGAAAAAGCCCAGGTACAAGTGAAGCTGTAATATTCAACCTGCAAAAGATAAGAGAAAAAAAAAGCTTATAGTTCACTAATTTTAGATGCTTCTTCACACCGATACAGAATCATCCCAATCTTTATTTAAGCACGGGACATCATAATATAGGGCTTCTCATATAAAACCCTGTATTTTCTTTAGAGATACAAATACCACAGGTTACAAGGAAAATATGTTGAAGATAAATCTTCAAAATTTAATTTTTTTACTCTCTAGTCTCAGGTACCAGGTTTTATTCTGAAAGAAACCAAACAATTCCATGCATCATACAATATATATTGTAAGCCCCTTCTTACAAAACAGGGCTACAAATACTAACCTTTCTCTCAGTGAGTTATCATGAAATATCTCTCTAGCCTTCTATTTAACATAAGTCCTGTAGGAAGTTAGTATTCCTCCAATCTGTACCAGTGTCTCAAAGCTGACTGAATTTGGCCAGTGCATTCACACCCAGTCTTAGCAATATAAAATCCCACCCTAAAAAATTCAGTGAGGGGAACTGTGTGGGCAGAAGTGGTGACACTTTCACACTTTGAAATTCCCAATATTGAGATTCCAAATACCTAAGTCATGGACAGACACATTCCTTTCTTCTCTATCTACACTCACAGCAGGGGCAGAGTGTATAATATCAGCTAATGCATCTTCGAGTGTGTTAGTCCAGCATGAGTTCCCACTAACCAAGCTGAGTGAAAGCCCCAAGACATTTTGCCCCAGCTCTTCTCCCTGCTCCCCTGCTGTATCTTTCCATCCTGTGCAGCCCCAGGGTCACAAATGCAGACACAACAAATCAAGAGCAGTTTGCTTATTAGACTGAAGACTAACCATTCCCTTCTCCTCCGTGCAGTTTTCAGGCGCATCTGCAAGACAATTTCCTCACCACACATCTGCACTTTCACTAGGGGCAGGAGAAAGAAATGGCAGCAGCATGCAATCATACAGAAGGGAGAAATGCAGGATCATTCTTTGGCAACAGTCTGTAGTTAGGGCAGCTAAAATCAATTATGGAATTGCACCATTACTCGTGTCTGAAGTTGAGGGAGTCTGTGTCTCTTTGTGTGTGTGTGTGTGTGAATCTGGACACTGCAACAGATTGTAGAAGCCTCCCCTGGGGAGAAAGCAGGCTACAGTTTTTTGGTAATGCTTCTAAGAAAACACTGCCTGCTTCCAGCTTGGGGGAAAAGTTATTTTTAACCATGATCATTTTAATGATTTATTTTCCAGCACTGCCTCAGAAAAAAACTGCTGTAATACGACTAAGGAGGCAGTGAGATATTATGCAGGAGTAAAAATAGATGGAAATTTCTGAAGCTAATCTTATTACCCTTTCTAAAGCAGTGTGAACTGCCCTCAGAGCTTCATGGGAGAGGACCAAGGAATGGCTTTGAGAAGTTGTCTTTTTTACTCATTCTATTGCATATACTGTCTCCAGAAGTATACCCCAGACAAGAGTTTTAGAACTGATAGTGTTTTGAGACAGAGGAAATACTACAGACTGCAGTAGATAAACTAAGGATATGAGGTAGTTCTGATACAAGAAAACAAAGGCTACAATCACACAGACATGACTTTAGAAGCTAAAAGATATTTCCCTAGTTTTTTAATAATAGAAATTCACCTACAGTAAAAAAAGTCTTTATTTTTAGTATCTTTATTTTTAGTATCTTCCTCTAGATTAATTTCATACACTTTGAATGTTTCTCAGAGAAATCAGATGTGATGGCAGTATTCAACTATTAATGGGAACTGAAGCATTTACTGGAAGAGAAATGCAGCCTCAAAAAAGCCCTGATGTAATATTTATGACTGCAAACTGTAGCCTGACTTCAGGTACACGATGATCCTTTTAAGTAGGTCATCCTGGTGAATCTTTTATGCCAAGGCACTTTCTTTAATTACAGCTTTTCAGTTTTCAAGGTGTCTGCAGAAGTTATCCTTTGTGTGCTGAATTGGGTGTCTGATCCTTACCTGTGTGTGGCTACAATACCTGCTAGCTGTTACTGAACATACAGTGCATCAAAACATTCACTGTATCTGCTGAAGCCTTCTACAAATACTTTCAGGAACTTCATGAACTCCTAACAGGTACTTTTCTGAGAGTTAATGAGTACAGTGTGTTCCTAGATTTTAGATAATTTTACCCTGTCCCATTTAACCATAACCTGAATTAATCTAATTCTTAGACTGATATTTGTTTACTTTTGTTTTTCCAGTAAGGGTTTTCAGTTGTCAAGTTCCCTATTACTACAGGGTGTATATATGTGTATATATATACCCTGAAGAAAGCAGTTTAGGAGTACCAAATGAACAAAGAATCTAAGAGCCAGCTCTGATAAGACCATGTTTCTGTAGTACACCTAGCCCATGAGTTCAACAGACTCAAAAAAGACAAATTTGCAAAAGTAACTGAACTTACACTGCAGTTTTTGATAAACCAGGTACATCAACAAGGAATTTCACCTCTTCAACTTCATTTAGAGCAAACCCTGCCATCAAAAAAACCCATGCAGATGGAGCAAAATTTCTGTCTGGGCAGAACTCAGAAATGTCTCTCTATATTGCTTAAGTTTCCAAGCAAAATGCTTAATCTGAACACTGGTTTTTTTAACAGCTTTGCTTTCTCAATGAACTTAAATCTGTGCCTTAAGGTGATAAGTACAAAGAGGAATAATTTACAGCCCATGCATGATAGCTTCCCACCCTTTCAATTATGTTGGACTGATTACTACAAGCAAGTAACTGGAAAGTCTGAAAGAGTAAGGATTAATGACTACCTGAGTAGCATAAAGCAGCAGAAGCAGAGATGGTAGTGTAGCTGTATACTCTTCTTTGTACCAACTAATTCATCCAACATGTTCACTGACTTTCACTAAACTAACACCACGTTCCTATTCAATTCCTTCATCTAAAACAAACAAACAAAAAAAAAAAAAATCCCAGGAAACAGAAATACTCCTTCAGGAAACACCTATAAAAGCATTTTGTAAAAACCCTCAAAGATGTGTACACAAAATAAAAATTAAATTGTTCTTTTGCTCTAATATTTATTCTAATATTTATTATTTCCCATACTGTTACATTCACATGTATCAGTATATTTAGCATTCTGTATAGGTGGTGCTACATCTGAAATAAAGGTTGGACATTACAAACTAAATCAGTGAGATCCCATAAAGATTTAAATCTATGACAAGTCAGAAAACTCATTCCCACAGAGCAAAGATCTTTGCTTAACATAAGCTGTGAGAAGACTCACTGGGTGCTCCAAAAAGTGATATTAACTATATTCATATAAGATAATAAAGTCTTCAGAACAGATCTGGAAGTCACACACAAATGTGCATTTCACATACCCTTGGGGAACTTCTTATAGCATCTTTTCTGCTTTTCTCTTGAATCTGTAATACCTTTCCAAAGGAAAAAAATAGTAAAACTCATTTCTAATCAAAGTTATTGTCTTTTTAAATTTGTATTTTTCTTGACATTTTGATTCTGTTTTTCAACTTTTTTTTTAATTATCAAAGATGGATACAGGTGGTTTGTGTTTTCCAAGTTTATCTGTTGTGAGAAATTAGTCAACTTGTAAAGATATAATCTTTGGTTAGATCATAAGTACTTCCAACTTTACTATTTTGTCAAACGATTTTATATCCCAGGTTAAAAATAGGCACCCGAACTATTTTAATTCACAAACAGAAAATGCTATTGTCTTGCAAGTGTTCTCAGTACTTAAGAAAATAAAACAACCCACACTTGAATTCACTGGGATACCTGCAAATTTTGTCCTCATCTCTTCATGTTCAAAGCCTTTTGTTTATTTTTCCAGGGTAATATTTACTTCAGTATGACCTAATAAAGAATAGATTCCTCAATAAAGGGTATTTATTTATAGAGGTATTCATTCATTTAAAATAAATAAGAGCTGGCATCAAAGCTGGTGTCAGGCAGATTCATTGTGGGTAATGTTAGCAGATGAAAAGCTAAGTTTCTATATTTTAAGCAAATTTTCTTCCTCTCATGTTGGGAGTCACAGACCCAGGGTGCACTCTCCTAGCTCAGGCTGCAGCAGACAGAACTGTGTATAATACTCAAGGCTGCAGTGCCACCACCAGTGGCAGTCCCCAGCACTCCCCCTGTTTGGATGGCATTTTCACCACTTGTCCTGTACCAGCATCCTGCACCCTCTCTGCAGGCACAACGTGTATGCAAGATGATCATGGGAGTTCATTTATCTATTACACATCAACAGTCCTGAGCTCAGCAGAAACAGGGTCTTCATGGTACACTGCAATCTCTTTTTTTCCCCATTTTATTACTTTCTTTCCTCATTAAACCAGCAGAGATATCTGTTACTGCACCATATGCTCTACTTGCCCACTTCCTCTTAAACTATTTAACTAATTTACCTAATTAAAACAAAGCAAGTGGAATTGCTTCTACCTTGTTTTCACTTGAAATTTGATAATCTTTATCAGAAAAAAGAACATATTTGCCTGAAAGGAAAATGTATGTGGACATCCACTTTTAACAAAAAATATTACCTTTTAACTACCTCTTAGTGCCCTAAAGTATCACCAACAAGAAGTAACTCTAACAATTCTTTCCTTACAGTGCTTTTGACCACAGGACTAATTCTTCCCCACTTACAGCTGGATATACAAGCAACGAAACCAAAAGGTTTCAAAACCAAAGGATCTGCAAAAGCTCTCCTTTAAGCAGTACAAACTGGAAATCTAACAGTATGATGAAATGAGACCACCTAAGACAATGAAATCACAAACCCAAGACAAAAGCAATAAACTCTGTCCAGTGAAAATCAGGAAATCTTAACTGAATAATGGGTGATAAAAATTCAATAATATTGTAGAAAACAAATTCTCCAAGAAAGGCAGAGTGGAAAATTATGATTACAAAGTTAGGAGGTGGGACATTCTTCACTTTATACTTCCACTATATGAGTCCTCCATGCATTACTTCTATGCTCTAAATATCTTTCAAAGAATATCCTGAAGAAGGGTGATACAATGCTGGTAAGTTTTATGAGCACCACTATACAGTGGGGTGGTCCTTTCTTTGATTTTTTTTATTTAATCAAAAGCTTGCTTTCCTAGGAAAAGGTGACTGAACAAAGCATAGGATATGCTTTGAGATGTCTCACTGTCTTCCCCACAGAAAACTGTTAACAGAGATTTTAGCACATACAAAGAAAACTTTGTTAGTTCATTTTTTTTAGGGTTTTGGGGTTTTTTAAAAAAAAAAATTTAATGCTTGTTAGTAGTTTTGCCTTACTGTACCTAAATACCAGAGTTTTGATTGCTTTTGTCAGTTTTGCAATCAATCTGATCATTATTTGGCTACTTCAAGTTTCTATATATTTTTACTTGGCAAACACTAAAAAAAAAATAATTCTCATTAAAGACAAGGCAGGATCATTTAAATATTCTTCCTACATTATGGTTTTAATTTGTTCTTTGAATACTCTACTATGCTTCCTGTGGACTTCAGTGAAGAAGTGCTCCTTTCAAGTCACTTTGCTATTCATTTGAAGCACAGATTATTTCCAGGATCTGTGTTGAGTGGTGGTTAACACAAGTTGAATACATCAATTTGTTCAACAAGCATTGACAAAAATCAAACATCATCCAGCCTGAATGACATACGCTAAGTCTCATCAGTAGAACTGATGAGATTTCATACTGTACCCACATTACCTGAATGACTACCCAAATCTTAGGAAAGTTGAAATTTCATTATTTTTAAAACTTTATTTTTAACCAAACATATTCAAACATATCTCTGTATTTTTAAGGATGTCTTAAAAGTAGAAAAAAAATTGTAAAAGAAACATTTTCCCTCTGAAGCCAGGGGCTATCTCCCTTCTCATACACTTTTATCATCAGTGCTTCCAATATATTTTGTAATTTTCAGTTGACAGATTCAGAGTGGAAAGCTTCAATCCTTCATTTCAATAATAAGGGAACCACACAAAGCAGTTGGACAAGCAAGTTTTCATTGATCAATGTTAGCAATAACAAACAAACAAGTAAACAAAACCCAAAACAAAACAACAAAAATAAACCCCCTACCAAAAGCACACCAACTAGAAATGTCTGTCCTGTATCTGCAATTGTCATGTTTGCTGGTGTACAGCAAGCAGACATGTCTTCCCTGAAAATAAAGGCCCACCAGCAGTCATGAATCATTTGAGATCAAAAGAAGGCAGAAGAAAATTGCACTCACAGAGAAGAAAAGGGAAACCTGGGGATAGATATATCTTTTTTAAAAAAAACACGTATTTTAAAAGCACCAAGATTGAAGCTATAACCACATAGCCAAGGAGTCCTATCCTGGAAGTAAAATAAGAAAATAATGCAGTGTGGAAATTCTCCAGGGAATAAAATCTGCAAATGCAACAGGACAAGCCTCAGCCACTGAAGCAGCCATTCCTGAAATTGCTTTGCACAAGTCTGAGATGTGCAGGTACTTTGAAACAGCAACTCTACAAATACTAGATTGAAAGATGCCACAGAATAGCACTGGAGCTTAGGGAAAACTTGGGAAGGTTGAAGGACATCTTGTAGGGAGTGCAAGCTGTATTACAAGCTGGAATTACATGTCTTTCTTTTCTTTCTGAAATAAAAGAGGCAAGCATTCTTTATATTTTAGGAGTAATGCAGGGTCACAGTCTCAGATCCCAATGGGAAAAACTTTCTGAAAACATTTAGCTTTTGCTTCTGCTGACTCTCTGCTGGGGCACATCATTCCTGTGCCTGCAAAATGAAAGTCTAAAGACTCTTCTCAGTTCTGCCAATTCTGTCCTTGTCTGATGGTGGTCTATATTGGCCTCCACATGGGGAATCAGCTGCTGTGCTCAATAAACCCTGGTAAGAGAATAGTGGCTGCTCAGCATAATATTAAAAGGTGCTTGAACATCCTGGTTTTTTCACCCATACTCCCTTCCAGTCACTTTGCTATTCACTCAAAGCACATATGATTTTTGCTTTATCTTTAACTTGTGATACTTATTATTTGTAACACAATATGAAAAATTGGTAGAAAAAAAATCATTTTTTAGAATTCCTCAGGTCTCATTTCCTTTGCTACATCCTTAGGATGGTGGCTGCTGAACTTTATACTTCAATTTTTTTTTCTGTTTCACAAGCCTGACACAAGACTGATGTTAGATCTAAGAATCCCAAGCATTCATGATGACCTGCTCCTCTTTTAGTGTAAGATTGCCTTTCTTGAGCAAACTACATACAATGCTTTTTATGACTGAAAGCCTATTTCTTCATTGACCCTCAGACAAAATCTTTATCAAAATATGTTGTGAAGACAAATGCTAAAACCAAGAATAACATAATAAGCTTTTCTGGCGAGAGATTGCTTTAACTACGGAATCTGAGAAGAAACTGAGCATACATCAATTTGACCTAAAAAGCAAGGGGAAAAACAGAGTAATTATAGGTGAAAATTAAAACTAAATGAAAACATGAAACACACCAATCAGTCTAGCTTAAAAAAAAAAACCAAATCATACAGGTAAAGCCATGTTTAATTCTATTTATATACATATTTAGTTAATATATCAGGCATATATATGGTTACATAGCATAGAATGAAATATGAAATACATAGAATGAAATCAGAGAATCAAAGGAATGTGTCAGTCATCTTGTCCAATCCCCCTGCTTGAGCTGGGCCATCCTAGACCACAGAGCACAGAATTGCATCCAGATGGTTCTGGAATATCCCCAGACAGGAAGATCCACACCCTCTCTGGTCAGTCTGTTCCAGAGCTCAGTCACCCACACAGTAAAGAAGTTCTTCCTCATGTTCAGGTGGAATTTCCTGTGTATCAGTGTCTGCCTGTGGCCTCTTGTCTTACTGTGTGGCAGTGCTGAGTCCATCCTCTTGGTACTACCCCTTCATATATGGATAATGATTGATAAGATCCACTCTCAGTCCTCTCCAGGCTGAGGAGGCCCAGTTCCATCAATAAGTTGAACCTCACTTGGAGCATCTAATAAGATCCAGNGGGCTGCACAGCCCTCCCAGATTTGGGTATTTCAAGGACGCCTACACCACTGTCTCCCTGGTCTGTCCTTCCTTGTCACCCTGAATTTCTACAGCCTTCTGAGAATTTTTTAAAGCCTTCTCAGAATCTTTGGAGTTTTCTAACTTTTATATTACTTTTTGAATGTTTACATGTGAAAGTAGAGTCTTTCAAGGACTTTGTAGGAAAAACAATATTTGTTTACATTCCTCTCCCAAGGAGAGACCTTTGATGGACTTTTGTCTCTGCCACTGTGGATGGAGGAGTGGCAACCTTTCCCTCCAATCCAGAGACAATCCCAGCAAAACTATAAAAAACCATACTTGTAAATAAACTTGTTCTTTCCTGCCTCTGGACTTCACTTTGTGTGCCGTACCTTCATTCCGCGTCCTATTGTGACACTTCCTAAGCAGCATGTAGCCCCTGGTGACAACATTCCAGTCATGTGAGCTGTCCCCATGTCTCCTTTAACACAGCAAGATCAAAGCTCTGCAACTGCACACGGACAAAGACCTCCAATTGTTCCTGCTTGTTCTCCAATACTACACGGTTGTAGTTTAACCCTGGCAAGCAGCCACGCCTCACACAGCTGCTCGCTCACTCACTCCCCTGCTGGCAGGGCTGGGAAGAGAATTCAGAAGAGTAAAAGCTGGAGAACTCCTGTGCTGTGATAAGGACAGTTTAATGAGGAGAGAAAAGGCCACAACACAAAACAAAAGCAAGCAAAACAAAACAAGGAGTTAATTCACTTCTTCCATGGGCAGGCAGGTGTTCAGACATCTCAAAGAGAGCAGGGCTCCTTCCCACATAATAGTTAACAGGGCGAAAAAAATGCCATCAACTCCAACAGTTCTCTTCACTCCTTCTTCTTCACCCCACTTTTTTTACTGAGCAAGATGCCATGTGGTCTGTTGGGGTCAGCTGTCCTGGCTGTGTCTTCTCCTGGCTCAGTAACAAATCATAACTCTGGATAGAAGAAAACCACAAGTTCACTCAAAAACTAAATACTTGGGCTTGGTGGGTGTGTTGGTCTTGTGTGGCAAGTTTTTTGTAGCAGGATGGCTACAGAGTTGACTTCTGTGAGAAGCTTCCAGCAGCTTCTCCCACATCCAACAGAGCCAGCACCAGCTAGCTGGGAGATGGATCCACTGCTGGCCAAACTGAGCCCATCAGCGATGGTGTTAGCCGGGATAATGCATTTAAGAAGGAAGGAAAAAGAAAACTGCAGCTGGAGAACAGTGGAGTTCGAACCTGTGAGGGGAACAGCTCTGCCAGCACCAAGGTCAGAGGAGAAGGAGGGACAGGAGGTGCTCTAGGCACTGGAACTGAGATCCCCCTGCAGCCCATGGGGAAGCAGCTGTACCCCTGCAGCCCATGGAGGAGCACAGATCCATCTGCAGCCCCCTGAGGAGCCCATCTGGAGCAGGTGGGTGCCACCTGCTGTGATCAGATCTGTGACCACATAGAGAGAACCTAAGCTGGAGGAGTCTCCTGGCAGGACCTGTGGCCCCTAATAAAAGGAGCCCATGCTGTAGCAGATTTACAGCAGGATTTGTGACCCCATGGGGTAAAGGTGCAGGAGCAACTTGTGAAAGATTGCAGCCTGTGGGAAGGACTTATGTTAAAGAAGGTCATGGAGACCTGACTTCCATGGGAGGAACCCCACACTGGAAGAGAGGAAGAGTGTGAGAAGCTCTCCCCCTGAGAAAGGAGGAGTGGCAGAGAAAACACTGACTGAAATACTCAGTCTCCATCCCCCTGCAAGGAGGAAAGATGTAGATAAAACTGGGAGTGAAGTTGAGTCTGTGAAGAAGGGTGGGGTGAAAGGTGGTGGTTTACTACTTAATTTCTTATTTTTGCCGTCTGATTTTATATGTAATAGAGTAAGATTGTCAAGTCAAGTGTGGGTTTTTTTGTGACAGTAGTTGCTCAGGGATGTCTCCCTATCCTTATTTCAACACATGAGATTTTCATTGCATGTTCTCTCCCCCATCCAGCTGAGGAGTGAGAGCAGCTTGGTGGGCACCTGGCATTCATACAAGGCCAAACCCCTGAGTGGCATAGCTTGGTTTGTTTGGACTCTGTTATCCCACTAGTGCTAGGAAGCAATGAAGGAAACGAACAAGCAAAGCATTGTCTGATAACTATTTTAATTGAGGCACATTATTGCCATATCTCATAAATCTGGCTGCTCCAAAATGGAAATTTAAGATGGAGAATATATTCTTTGAATTAAATTAATATTTACATCGTTTAAATTTAAGTTACTTCCTTAAATCTGCACACATGGGCCTAAGGATTCAGGTGAATAACAGGCAGAACACATTCCACCATGATAGCTGGGTCACTTTAGGAGGAATGCTCTCCACATGGTTGAAGGGAATATTTCCCCTCTGTGTTGCCACACTGGCAACCACATCCAACTTCAGGCACCTCACCATCAGCATAGCCTGGAGAGGATCACTGGAATGGTTAGAGGTCTGGGATGCAGGATATACAAGGAGAGTAAGTCTTTTTCTCCCAGTTTGCAGAGAGTTCTTAAGGAGAAATCCGTTCACCATCTCCCAGTGAGGGATTAAAAATATGAGGACAGGTTCTTTTCAGAGGCAAAGGACAAAAAGAAAAGAGCAAACAGTTACAAGTTGCAGCAAGGAAAATTCCAGTTCTAAGGAAGAAATTCTTCATGTTAGGTTTCCAGCCATGTACATGGCTACACAGACGAGCACTGGGATTCCCAGCATTGGAGGTGTTCAAAACTTTACAAGACTCTGAATTATTTAAATGCAGATCTGGGACTAGATAACCTCCAAATTACTTCTTCACCCAAATTACTCTACCATTCTGACACCTTAAAAAGAAAAAAAACCCTTCATTTTCTCACATTAAATGAAGAGCTCTATTTTTATAAATTAAAATTAAGCATCAAGTGCTGGATTTGTTAGTATACAAATATATCTTTCACAGAACAACGAAAAAGGTTTAGAATCCAGTGTGGTAAACTAGAGAGAGAGACAAAAGGACACCTAAACAGTGTCTAGAAAATCATGACCATTTAGGTCCTGTCTTGGGTTATGGAACCAAAAATGTGTATTCTATTTTCATCTGCTGAAAGTAGCTGGGGAAATGGGGGTTTTTTTGTTTTTTCTTTTCTTTATCTGTTACTCTGGGGGGAGGGGGGAAGATGCCTTTCTGATAATGGCTCAGCTGTTAAAACTGGGTGGGGCAGTGTTTCTTATCTCTTTCACCACCCATCCTCCCTCCAGGGGGATATCTTCTGCTAATGGGCCATTAATGCTCACATCATCCCATTTACATCATCCCATTGTGAGATGCTCCA
>VYXD01008702.1:127138-145409 GCA_013397195.1 Hylia prasina | reverse complement strand
CCAACAGAACCTCATCTGTTTCTCCAGGAGGACTGCTTCAAACACCCTGACCAACAGGGTGTCAGGTTGTGTCCCTGACTCTGTCAGGGTTTTCTAAGGCTTTTTGTTTGTTTGCTGTTTACTTGTCTTTTTGTACTATTACATTTGTATTTTTAATATTCATAGTGAAAGAAGTTATTTCTATTCCCAAATCTTTGCCTGAAAACCCTTAATTGCAAAATTATAATAATTTGGAGGGAGGGGGGTTTACATTCGCCATTCCAAGGAAACTCCAGCTTTCCCTAGCAGATACTTGTCTTCTAAACCAAGACAGGTCCCTAAAGAGTTAGCTAAAATTGGTTAAGCAACCACTGCCCATATGAGAAGAGAAAACAGTCTTCTGTTTTCATACAAATTTCATTTTGGAGAAGCACTGGGCAAAGATGAAAGAGCAGAAATATGTATTAGATTTTTGTCACATCCCTGTCACATGCTACAAAAATGCCAACATTTTTATGATTTTGCTCTAGTTCAAAATGTTTGATCTCTAGTGATTTTGAAATGCAAAAAATGCCATTATTCCTGCTATATTTGCTCTGTTTTGAAAAGTAAAATTAGACTATAGATAGCATTTGTGTTTCTTGCTGCAAATTAATTAGGATATGTAGGAAATTTGTAACAAATGCTCTAGATTATTAATGTTCAAAGGTACAAGAATTTCTTTTAAGATGAGCTCCTTAGATAAACTACACAGAGTATTTAATAATTTTCTCTTTCCGACTTTTAAATAGCGGCAATTTAAGCACAGAAAAATTAGATCGCTTGCCAAACAAGACATGGACAGGCATAAAAATATGGTTTTATATTTGTTTTCAGTAATTTGAACACATTGGTCTTTGACCTGTGTTTTTCCATAAACGTAAAAGCTGTATGTGTCAGGAGCAGATCATTACAGGTAATAAGTTGATAAAGAGAACGCTCGTGTGTAAGAAGTAACAATGACTTTCAGATTCTGTGACATGGAAATTCATCAATATGGGAACTCAGCTATGATCAAGAATGACAGAAAAAACATCCACTGAAGGCTGTAACAAAAGCAAATAAGAGGTACCTAGGCAAAATGTATTTTCAGTGTTTTCAAAATATGTCTGAATATTTAAGATACATAAATAATAAAAAAGTCCTGTGAGTTTAAGTAGAAAGTGAATTTAAAAGCTTTGCCTATTATTTTTCCTTCTGAAGCAATTAAAAGTTTATGATCTCTCTTCAAACATCTTGGCACCTCACATAAAAGAAAGAGTTTAAGGAACAGATTGCTGTACTTTGAAAGTAGCCTGCAATCCTACATTGTTTTAATTTTTGTGTAAGAAAGACTCCTAGACTTCTTTTTGCAAAGTGACTTAGTTTTACATCCACCTTAGATTTTTTCTGTTATTCTTAAAGAACAGGATACATTCTAAATTATTTGGCTGAAAACACTGTACTGTGTATATTCCAAATTATGTACACCAATCTTTTCTGGTTCATCCTGTTTCTTTAGAGTTTTCCTAGTCCTGTTTTCTGCACCCTGTCTCATGCAGTGTTTTTACTGGAGGGCTGTGATCACATTAATGTATTGCTCATCTTCAGATATATCCAAGCTATTAAAGATTTTGAAACTTGATACTCAAATAAAGTGCTAGCTCTACCACACTAAAACAAGTGATTCTGCACACCCATAAAGTCTTAGCTCTCCCTGTAGGGAAATGCAACAGTTTGAGGTGGAAATTACTTTTTATCAATGAAGGCTGACTCATTGTCTACCAGGCCTTAACTAGGTAAGAAAGGAAATCATGACTGCTCAGTGCTCTCCAAACACAAATTGTGCTGCTAAAAACCCAACTGCATTTTACTTAAGGCTGCACTGACTTACAATTGCACAAATTGTTTACCTCATTTTATTCCACACTGGGAAAAGCAGACTTTGTAATGCTTACCATAAACTCATATTTTAGACATATTTATTGCATCATGTGCTGACTACACATCTTCAATTTTTTATCCTGAATTCCACCAATATTGCTGGTTGTACAGTGCCTGGGTGCCTCAGCACACACAGTATTCTAGCAGGTGTAAGAAAACTTCAAGTAAATGAATCAAAGTTCCTGCACGTGTATGGCTCCCATTAAATCACAAATATAATGCTTTAGCAGCTTATATTTTACACCACTATTTGGTTCACTGAAGTCCATAAGCCTTTATTTTGTGGATTTGATAACAGATGAGAAGGGACCATTAAAAGACACCAATATAATGATAGATGAAAAGTCTGAACTGAAAATGCAGCAGTCCCAAGTTTTTTAGATTCAGTAACTTCCATTCTAAAAAAATGGGATTTATCTGCATCTCAGAGTACATTATGCAATCTGAGCACTACTTCCATGTGGCTTTCTTCCCTTGGGTGGAATATGTAGAGATGGATGGCACAACTGAATAAACACAGTGCTCTGCCATTAAAAGCACAAAATAAAGGCAGCAAAATGAAGATAGAAGAGCTGGTAAATTTTTTTTTTTCAATTTCAGTAAGCTTTTTGCAGCTTATTTTGAAAATAACCTATTGGACAATTTGAACAAATGTTCTGTTCCTTATGTTTGAATTTGCACAGCAAAAAGATGTGGTGAGCTGAAACATCTCAGAAATAAATTCTGTCATACAAACCATTTCTATTTTATTTCAAAGCAGAATGGCACTTGGCAATCTCTATGCTTTATGGACATGAACAATCCTCTTATTCACTGAGATCCTCAGCATTCCATCTTATGCTTAGCCTAATGCTTAGTCTGGTTCTTAAAATGTTTGACATCCAGCAGTGAATTTTACCATCTTCCTGGAGTTCCCTGGTTTGAAACTGGTTGTCCTTCTTCTCTTGTAGAGTTTTAATTGGCTGTCAGGGCTCCTAGTGCCTCATTAGACCTAAATCACCTGCCCAGCCTCACCCTTCCAGTACCCCAGATCCTCTGCCATGGGCTCAACCTCCCTCTTAAGCTCAGACTTGGCCACTCCAAGTCTGCCTGAGCTTCATTACAGCTGAACTGTACATCTTCACCTGCCTCCTATCCTGAACCTCAGACTGGATTTCGCTGGCTGATCATGGACACAACACTGCCCTGCTTTTCTGATGAGCACCAGACTGTTGATGAAACCTGTTGCTCCCGCCACGCTCTGCCTCCCTCAGGACAATGTCCCATCAGTGAAAGCTCTGCCCTGCCCACACTGTGCTCCCCCTCATCTTCTGTCCTCTCTCCCCTCCTCTCCTGGAGCAGTCTCATGGTTGCTCTCCCTGGCAACTCTCATGAGGGCTGAAGCCTTAGTGAAGGTCCTTAGTGAAGGTCCTTAGTGAAGGTCCTGAGCCAGCAGGCAGAAGGTGCTTGTGGGAGGGGTCCCAGTGAGACTCACTGGGCAAACGAAGCCTGTTGGGACACCCAGCACCCTCACAGACACCTCACCTCACAGACAACAAGGTCATATTCCTGAGCTGCAGACTACTCTTAGGACTATGAAACTTCACTAAAACCAGACAGTGAAGCTACTGCCAGCAGGCGAAAATTCTCTATATACAGGTCCCTCCCTCTACTGGAAATTCTGAAGGCATCTCTCCACTAGGCTCCCGAAATCTGAAAGCAGCTTTATCCATATAGAATGGTACACCCAAAATTATAAAGCCTCTTGAGACCAAATCTACAATCTGGAATAGCCAAAACAACACAGCATGACAGTACTTTTCATCAGCAACCTCTGACTACAGCTGCTATCAGAATGGCTAGTTAGAAACCTCACTTTTGACATATGTAGCATGTGTAGTCTACAAACATTCTCAGTTCTCCTTTCTGACAGGACAAGGGGAACACACTGCATTTCTCATACTGAGCTGCACTTTTTAGCATTAAGTCTCTGTTACCTATCTGTGATCTCATTTTTCTGTTCTGCCACATCAAGCAGCAGTACACCCTTCAAGTCTGCAAATGGTGTTTGCAAGGAACATTAAGGATGAATGTTTCAGACTGGATTGGAATTAATTAAAATGCTTACATAGAAGCCAGAGGGATTTGCAATGAACAGACATCACCTCTTTTGGAATGATTATCTTCAGTAGTTTGCTAGGAGTGCGTGCTGAAAACACGTGAGAAACAATTCAAAATTCCTCACAACTTTTAACATTGTCTGGAATTATGGATTTGTAGCACTTCAGCATTTTTTATATTATGACTGAATATTCAGGAAGAAAAATGTCATTGAAAGAGACCCTTGAAAGGACAAAGGCTGAAGCAACAGAATCTCTGCAGCACTGCTGCACTCAGGAGCCGTGGGCTTGATTTCCTGTGCTGCCATTCAAGTAGCATATTAGATATATTATCAAAGCAGTATCTCCTGTCATATATAAAGAGGAGACTATGAGTTATTAGACATTTTCTGGAACAGGTGGTGTCAGAAATCTTAAATTGGTTGACTCTGGTATGGAGCACACCAGGAAAACCTGTTAACCTCACAGTTCTGAAGGGGGCATAACAATAACTCTGCGAGCAGCTGAGACTGAATGTAGGAATTTCTTGATTCACATTAAAAGGGTTTTCATTAAAAGAAACTGGAATAAAAACATGGAGGGGGGGGAAGTCAAAATCTGTAATAGTTGCTTAATAATGAAAAAATGCCTCCACCTTATCGTATGCATTCCTGCTGAAAGGAGTAGTTGTTTATTACAGAAATATAAACTATGCAGAGGAGATACACAGTCATATTAACAGTTTCTTCTAACCCCCAAGGTTCATTATAATGTGATAAATCAAATCATTAAGGGAGAGTGTACACAGGAGCCTTATTTATGACTTTTCAAGTCATTTCCATGTTTTAAAAGGCGGAGCCTACCCTCACTTGTTCAATCCCTAAAAACCATGCATTCCCCAAGAGGAAAAAATTACTTTACATTTTCAACAGCTTAGTTTTATCCTTTGCTAGACAGTGGTCTCTGATGCTGCAAAGGTCAAGAAGGTACCATCCTGACCTGTCTGTGTTCTAAAGCAATTTCCCTTGAATTTATGTCTTATATCTGATTAATCATTATCCCTATTTTCCACTGTGGCTCTTTACTGATATTGCCCTTGAACAACACCAGTCATGAATCTTCAGCAGATAATCGAGAACAGAAACCTGCATAGTGGTACCACGTTCACAAGTGCTTTTTGTTTAACTGAAGATATTGCTACTATTAGTCACACAGAGAAGCAATGCCACATCAATAACATCCCTTGACAAGGGGATCATACCCTTATCAGCACCTCAAACACACTCACAGACCATGTTAAAGGACACTATTTGCACTCTCCAGTGGTTCTAATTCACCCTCATGCTTGGGCACACATCATTTAAATGTTCTACATTACTAATAGGTATTTATAAGCATTTCCATTTTTCTCCTCTTCTGACTTGGCCTATAATTATCACTTTTATTTTATCCAAAAGAAACACTAAGACCCTCTTCATCCACCCACAGTGAGGGCCCTGGATGACTCAAATCAGAAAATATTTTTGGTTCAAAGACAGAAAATTATCTGCAGTGCCAGCTGACTAATGAAAGACATTGGTGTTACACTCCAAGAAGGTCTCTTGAGTACTCTGTGGCTGGGGAATCTGAATAGAGCAAAAGAAGAAAAAACACACTTGTGTGTTTAGAGGTATATGTCCAAAACAGGCAAAATAAACACCACATAAAGACCAAATTAAGGCTCATTATACCATAGCAGCCATGGTGTAAAAATAATTTTCTTTTTCCAGGGAAAAAAGGAAAATACTCAGATGTCACAATTTTTTAAATTTAATAAGAAAAGCGATTTTAGAAGAGAAATTTTTACTTTATCAACCAATTAGTTATTGAGTATTGTTTACAATCAGCTTTTTAAAAGTATCACATTGTGCTGGCCTCAGGGTATAGGTCATATTAAGTGCTTAATTCCTTGAATATCTGTGCATCAGCTTTCATTAAAAAGAGTTTTGTAGATTGTGTAGTTGATAACAACATTCACTGTTTGCACCCCTAGAGCAAGGGCCCCCCCCTTTAAGGACATTTTTAATTTAACCCAGAATTTCACAGGAATTTGTATCAGTGAATCTGTTCTGTCCACTGCATGTGCTGTCCTGCCCTCTCTGCAGAGGGTCACACACACAGGGACACATAAGCCCTGCATTCTGTGCCTGTTGCAGCACTCTCAGACCAGCAGGTGTAACAGGTTTTCTTAATGGTATTTTTAACACTTGGATTTTTTTGAAAGCCTCTACATGTTTACAGAGCCCTAAGGAAGTAACTGTTCCTTTTGAATCAAATCTATTCCATTTTGTGCTGTACGTTTTCTTAGGGAATTTTATTGATAAAAACAGCTTCCTAATTAAAAATTCACATTACTAAAATATCAAAACCAAAAGACATCACCAAATTACTGCTTCTACTATTTGAAAATATTAAATAAAATTGATTTTAATATTTTAACAAAAGCAATAATTTAAAGAAATTTGCTAGCATAAAGTCCAGCCAATGAAAGGATACTTAATCTCACAGTAATTTTCCCAGTCAAAGGAGTGGAGGAAGGCAGTGTGTTGGAGCCTGTAGCTTGCTCCTATTCCTAGATATTGAAATGCAGATATACAAAAAAGCTTCCATTGTTTTCATGTGTAAAAGGGACAATATAAAACAATTTTTCCCAACCACTATATAAAAATATATTTTTACCCAATAACCAGAAATAAAATGGATGTAAAGTACATTATACTTAATAATCATCAATATTTGACAAAAAAAGTGTTAGTTGATTATTCAGTTCCATTTCCTACCCATCTCCTGGCAGAGACTTTCTCTGTCAACACTTACTTGCCACAAGATTTCCACTTTATCAAACAAGTGGTCTTATTCTACAAGAACCTATGCCCTTGAGGAAATAATTCATATAAACAACCCCATAGCAATAAATAAGATTACAGATATATTACATATCGCCATGCATATAAATATATATTTGTACATATATGAGGAACAACTTTCACTAGATGTTTTTTAGAAATGACATTTCTGTGTTTTCAGTTCCAACAATCTGCTTATGTTCAACACTGGCCACAGAGCAAGAAAAATTTTTCTTTTTAATTAAACAGTACATCTGTCTGCATTATTTTTAAGATTAATCATATGAGAAAATATTGAAGAAAATATGCCAAAGCTGTTATGCCCCTACAGTCCGGAAAAACTTTTCAGCACAGGATGCAAAATTCCTCATGTATTTCTTAGAGAAGGAAAGAATTAACTATGGCTGCCATATGAACTTGGATAATGAAAGTAAACCTTCTGTCTCACCACTAGTCCAAAGCAACTTTGGCTGGTAAAAATCCCCAAAACACTACAGTCTTCACATTTTCTGAGCCCACGAGAAGATTATTTCCACCTTAGAATTACTCATTTTACTATGAAGTCCAGTAACTTCTACTCAAATTCTTTCTGTCTACTCCTAAGTACAGTTCCCTAGGAAGAGGAAAATACCCAAAAAGCTAAGTAATGGCCAGCTATGAACTGATAATATATGACAGTTAATAACTGACAAGCTACAACATCTCCATAAATAAACAGAGAATTAAATGTTTCTGCAGTTCTACAATTTGGCCTTTAAACAATAGAATAAATAACATAATTTTTCAGCTAAATCCATTTTTTGATTAAGGTTGTTGTCTGGATTTTGTATCTCAGTCCATGCCAGTACTAGCATTTCTAGCCAAATAAGAGAAATTTTATAGAATACAGATTAACAGGGTGGAGTATTTTGCTGTTAGTAATCAATTTCCCTCTCAAACAATAAATTCTTCACTCCAAGGCATACATATGCTGAATTGGTATATAATTGTAAAAAATAAATGCTCATCTTGGCCAGATGCTACTTTGATGGGAATAGAGGGGCTCACAGAGGAGGGAGATTTATTAAGTACTACAAGGTTTTTATATCAGTTGTCCCTTGTATCAGTAGAATGATGGAATAATGAAGGTGTGAATGGACTGTTGGAGATCTGGTGTTCTGCTAAAAGGAAGACTACTCTCAAAATTAATCAGGTTTCCCAGAGCCACGTCCAGGCAAATTTTGAGACTCTCCAAGGACAAAGGTGTTAGACCATGCCTGTGCACCAGCTCTAATACTTTACCACCTACAGAGTGAAGGAAGAATTTCTGCCTTCTGTCTTATTGAAAATTCCATTCTGTTTCCTGACTCCGTGGTCTTGATAATCACTCACTGGATGATGGAAGACAGCAATTAGACTTCCCTCTCTTCCTTGAGCTTCTCTTCCAAGTTCACAGCCTCTCCTTAGGCTCTGTGTCCCCCACCCCCAAGACTGTGGGTCTGTCAGGGTCTTTCTTCACTGGCTGGCACCTGTAGTCATTCTATTCTGAAACATTGTACCTGAAGGAAGCATGTGGCAAGCCTAGAAGATTTAGGAAAAAAAATTATTCCTCTCTCTACCACAACATCCCCTAAAACACCAAGTGGGATGCTACCACAATTCAGGTCATACCCTTAAGTTCCTCATATCTCAGCAAGTATACACAATAAAATGACTTTGGTGATTTCCATGAGCAAAACCTACTTTAGAGAGCAGTCAATATATTTTTAAAAGTTGCTTTTCAACAGTTTCCCAAATATTGGAAAATGTATTTTCTTCCTTTGGACTACAGAGCCGACAGTCATCATGATCATTTATTTCTATAATACAGAAATTAGCAAGTCACTTCTCCAGTGAAAATTTGTTCTTCTGAGACATTACTTATTTCCTAGAAAGAAGCAGTTTCTCCATCTCCTAAGATTAAGTGGAATGGCAGCAGTGTGGTATTCTACTTAATCATTTTGTGTAGCTGGTTACAGCAAGGAATCTTCTATACTGTTTTGCATGACCACATGAATGATAAATATTTGCTGAAGAGAGAAAATAAAAGAACTGAAATCAATTTAGTGACTTCTGGTACTTTTCTGCCATGAAATTGTAACTGAAATTGAACTGAAACATTTAATATGTGGAGAAAAATTGTAGATACACTTAAAGTATTTCATGCTATGTGGAGCAAAAACAACAGGAGGCAATTCAGTCATCTTCCTAAGCAAAAGGGTGAGCTAGATATGGGAAATAACCATTACTTGCAGATAATGAATTTCAACCCCAGCTGAGGATCTGAAAGACATTTTCTGAATTTTCACAAATTGAAGTCCACTAATATTTTCTAAAGCAGCTGATGGGCCAAACAATGACTTGTATGTAGTAGAGAAAATCACCCCAAATAGGTTACACTTGAATTGTCTCTTAGTCACTTCAGCCAAAAGATGTCTCAGGTCAACACTCAGCATTTTCTTTTTAGTGCTTGTAGTCAGTTGTTCCAGATTCATACTCAACACTGCAATGCTATTTTACAACAGAAAAAAAGCCCCATTTTTTTTTAACCATTTAACAATGGTTAACTGAAATGAATGGGGTTAATTCACAGTTAATGGTGAACTGAAAGAGAATTTCCAGGAGTCTCCTTGTTTCTACAATGGAAGTTAGTACAAAACAAGCAGCTTTCCACACAAAACTGCTCTGAGGAGGTGAAGTGTTCAGGACTAAAGTTTTATGGTTGCTTCCAGACTACTAATGAGTAGTGCCACATCTTGAACAGCTACTATCTTCATGAACAGACATGGTCATGGGCAGAGAGTGGATAGCCAAGCCACAGCTCCAGCAAATATCATATGGGATATTTGTATTTTGTTAATTTGGATTTTAGATGCTAAAATCCTTAAGGAGCAAACTTTGCTCTGTTCAGTGTAGGACCTAATAAATAATGGTCTTTGATAACAGCTACTTTTATGTAATTAACACCCATTTTCTAAACATCCAGTTCTTAAAATGTGTTTGGCCAATTGGCTAGAGGCTGTGTTTACTTCCCTGCCTTCTAGTTTTTCTTTGCTCTTCTGAGCAAAGAATCACACTGATCTTTTAACTTTTGGGAGTTTGTAGTTTGTTGTTCAGGTGTACAAGGACAGAATCCTTAATTATTTTTTAATACACATACCTACTGCATTCAAGTGGAATATGTCTCCTATAGTATGAATTTATGTAAATATATCTGTTGAGATATTTAGAGTTAAGGAGTGTATTTATGGAACAGAGGATGGCTCATGTCCTCAAGATCATGTAGTAAGTAAAAATTTTAAGACCTTTACAATTAATAAGGACTTAGATTCTCCCAAGTACAGATGTAAAGTGAATACAGAATAAAATTTGAAGAAACAAAAGTTGAATAAAATTTAGTGCATTTAAGCAGACCACTGCTAGCTATTTTCTTATAGGGTCTAACATTTATACCATTTTTTAATGTTTTTTAGGAAAGCAGCCTCACTTCTCCATGTCCACATTGTTGGTTTTTGTTGTGGTTTTATTTGTTGTTTTTTTCTTTTCTTTTCTTTTCAGTTCATTTGAAGGCAAAGAGAGCACTGGAAAGGAATTAGTATTCCAGCTGAATGGACCAAAGAAATTATCAAATACTAACATAAAAGGCTTTTCAGTTTTCTCAACAAGTGGGCTGAATTTTTCCTGCAACATTCTTGGCCTACCCAACTTGGGAGACCCTATGAAATATGTTAAACTTAGGAATCTATTTGTTAATTTACCACAGCAAAGAATGAACTGGTAAGTGTATACTTGCTGTTGCCCATAGGGATCATGTCCTCAGCAAGCAAATGTAGTCTCTATAAAAGGATTATATTGTACATACATTTTTTCTCTTTAAAGGTGAGGTTATGCCTTTATAACCTTTATAAGGTTTTATAAGGTAGTTTTACACCCACAAAATGGATGTGATTTCTTTTTTTTTTTTTATGGTACTGACAAACACACCCACACAAATTTTCTATGCTAATAAACATGACAATATCTGCCAAGGCTGACCATATAGCTTCTATCTAAATACAAGGCTTAGGCATCACTGAATACTTGGAATCTTAGAAGGTTTCAAGTTTTCTAGTCAAGTGCTTATTTATTGATCAATTTGGCTAGGACGATTTTAAATTAGAGGGAAAATAATCAGAGAGAAAAGAAGTTCAATTACCATATAGCCCTTTCTCTCCAACAGACCTCTATATTGACAATTTCTAAGCCAAATTCCCATCAAATGCAATGGCATTAACCAGATTTGAATTGCAGTGAGATCTACTGGGATCTAAACTAGCCCTCATATGTGGATATGCAATAGGTGTCCCAGCTCTCACAGCTGAGGAGAAGCCACTTGTCGAGCATATCTTTGTCAACTGACATTTTTGAGCCATTAGGTAATGTTTGATAGCTCAATGGGACACTTATCTCCACTCTGTTTGCAGGTAGCCACGTCTCAAAATATTTTTCATGGAACACCACACTTGAAAAATCACACACAGTAACAACTCTCTGAGATAATGAGAGACGTCTTCTCCAAGAAAAATCAGGTCCTCCGTACCAACACCAGTCTTTGGGCAAAGGGACCCCCATTTTGACTTACACCACTATACAGCACAGTGTATCCTGTGGAAATCAAGGATAACCACACTCTGGAACGCATTAGCAAGGGTTTTACCTGAGGCAACATTCCTCTCTGTTTGTCAAGACATGGTTAGATTGGTATTCCAATTTTGCCCTTCTTACCTATACATTATTAAAAGGAAGAAAGTTCCCATAATGAGCCAGTGTAGTATGGGAATGGTTACACAGAGAAGCTTTGACGTCCCCATCCCTGGAGATATTCAGACTTTGATTGTGAAAGGTCCTGAGCAACCCAGTCTAACCATAAAATTGTCCCTGCTTTTAGAAGCAGACTGGATTAAATAGTTCCAAGGAGTACCTTCAAATGTACATTATTCAGTGATGCTTTTGCACTGCAGTAGTGCTGTGCAGAAACCTTCCTGTAAGTTTTAAATTAATTAGCTTTGAATGAAGACAATCTATCTGCATTATGATCTGCACTATAGGATAATCTCAGGTATGCCTGTAGTTCATTCAGAGCTTCGTACTGGTGTATTAAACTTCCACAGAAACTAGCTATTTTAAACGTCTTCATTATGTCTGCAGTATACTGCAGCCAGTGATGAGATGGCATACCAAGGGAAAGAGCAGATTACATCTGCATAGCAGAGACTCCCACAAGCCTTAGTACTCCTTTCTGGTTTTTTCCCACTTAACAGATCACCCTTAAAAAATTTGCAGGCACAGTAAGAAATTTGTTAGTTATATGTCCTACATCACTAAGGGCATTTTCGTCTGTTACTCTCTCTGTTTACAGAATATGATTTATATAATGAAGGAAGTAACAGTTGAGTTATTTGAAAGCATGGCACTGCTCATGGGCTGAGAAAGAGTTAAAAGGATAAGTGAATGCAGAGGTAGACTGTCCACCAGCTGGTCATGAGGAGAGTCTGTGTGTTCTGCTCACAAGAAGTGGTGTCTAGACACCAGGAATATTGCCCAAAGAAAAAGCCAACAGCAACTGCACAACCATATGCTGATATAAAAAATAAGAGAACAAGACATTAAATGATAACATTTGATACCTTCACCTATATATAACAAAATGAACTATTTAGTGCACTACAGCACACCTACTGCATTCCAGGTGAATATTAAAATCAAGTGAACCTGAGTGGAAAACATGAAACACACCAATCAGTCTAACTTTAAAAAAAAACCCCAAATCATACAAGTAAAGCTATGTTTAACTCTATTAATATGCATATGTACTTAATATATCAGGCATACATATTCTTACATAGAATGAAATCACAGAATCACAGGAATGGGTCAGATTGGGAAGGACCACTGTGGATCATGTCCAACCTCCCTACATAAGCCAGGCCATCCCAGAACACACAGAACAAGATTCCAGATGGTTCTGGAATATCTCCAGTGAGAGAGACTCCACACCCTCTCTGGTCAATCTGTTCCAGAGCGCAGTCACCTGCACAATAAAGAATCTCCTCCTCATGTTCATGTGGAACTTCCTGTGCATCAGTTTCTACCCATTCCCTTGGCACCACTAGGAAGTGCCTGGTCCATCCTCTTGGTACCCTCCCTTCAAATACTTCCATATGTGAATGTGTTCCCTCTCACTTGTCTTTCTCAAGACTGGACAGGCCTGACTCACTCAGCCTTTCTTCATAAGAGACATGCTCCAGCCCCTCATCACCTTTGTCATCCTCCACTGGACTCACCCAAGGAGCTCCATGTCTCCCTTGTCCTGAAGATTCCAGAACTGGACACAGCACTCCTGGGGAGGCCTCACTAGGGCTGAGTAGAGGGGAAGGATCACCTCCTTCCACTGGCTGTCAGTGCTCTTCCTAATGTCCCCCAGGATCCCATTGGCCTTCCTGGCCACCAGGACACACTGCTGGCTCAAGGAGAGCTCTGGTCCAAGAAGTCATGAATTTCTCAGCCTTAGGAAAGTAGAGGGAACTGTGTTTTGTAAGGCTGCAGCAACAGCTGTGATTGCCAGATAAAAGCAAAACCCTCTGTGGTTAAGGGAGGAGGGGGTGGTAGAATACATTTTGCAAAGACATCTTCTTGGGATAAGCACTGCTATGCTTACAGAAAGTGAAGTTTATCCTCCAGCTCTACACAAAATGAAAATGGTGTCAGTTAAAGATACAAAGGCCCTGTGAGGTGCTGTGAATAAAGTAATCTCTCCATTCCACAGTTACCACAGTTAAATGGTAAAATAGTGATTAAATAATTATTTTCCATAATGCATTTTCTGTTGAAATGAAGCTGTTTCCTACACAAACCCTCATACGATCATTAAAGGGGAAAAATCCTGCAGGATACTTTAATGCTGCTACCAACTGTATGCATTGTAACATGGATTTTCCGTCAAAAATCAAGACGTGCTTGTGAGACGCAGACTTCCACTCTAGAACAAAGCATGTAACTAGGTCCATGCAGCCATGACCACAGAAATAACCTGCAGTGAAAGAGAGAGCCAGCTACAGGGATGCTGCTTTATCTTAAAAAAAAAATATTGCAGCTGGCACGGAAACATGAAGCTGCAGCGGCACCATGTCTTTTATGAGTCCCAGATCAATATAAAGCTATATGCTTTGTGTGCTGAAGCAGATAAATTATGTGGTAGGTGTCATTAGTATTTTTAATATGGGGCATCTTTAGTTCAATTAGAGATATTTGGATCACCTAATCATGAAAGTCTCCGATGTTTTGTTTAATGCATGGCAAGCCTTTACTGCCAGCAGTCGGTCAGCAGAAATACAGACAAACGGAGGTAAGAATTCAGGCTTAAAAAGGGAATGGATGCTAACTATATCTTAATAGTTTTACAGTGAATGACACTCTATTACACTTCTAAGAAATTTTGTTTCTTGTGTATGCAACATTTAAACTTTTATTAACCTCTCTGGGTGAGAAAAGGACTGAGAGTTGGAATCACAGAGAAGAAAGGAATGTGCTCGATGTTGCTTTGCTCCATTTGGTTGTTTCTTTTTTTTTTACAAGAGGACAAATGCTTCAATAATAATCATGTGAAAAAAAAATACATTTGATTATATTTCATGCACACATTTATCTCTTGCTGACCTAAACCAAACCTGATCACTGACCTGTAACATATGTATTTACATGAGAATATGTACTCTGTATGTTTGGAATGTCTCTAGATGAACTTTGTAGCAATATGCAAAATCAAAGATTAATTAATGGTGTTTGGTTATCAACCACTGCTTTATGGAAAAAGAGGCCCACTGTGTTTTGCAACATAGATACTAGAGAATACATAACATTTAATTTAAAACTGAAGCAGTTTTCTAAGTTAAAAGAAAAATTTAACTACCTTTTTCTTTGCAATGTCCATACTTCAAGCACACTTTCAGTATTTTTTCCATTATATTGCTTACAAACACTTAAAAGAAGACAAGCTGTAAATCTAGTCCTCTGAGTCATTTTGCAAAGGATTCCATTCTGTTTTAATAGGAAAATGTTATGCACTACATCATATGAAAGCAGTGGCAGCAGCTGTGAGTTCCCTATCACAGGTTTGCAAACACATTTAATCTAATTGATGAGCTTTTGTTTAAACATGCATTGATATGCATCCTGTGGTGTGTATGGGTTGCAAAGATTCACAGCAATATACAGCCCAAGTGATCTGCCTATGATGCTAAAACAACTTTTATAATACTGAGAATGTGAAATATTTTTATTAGTACTACTTTCATGGAAGGAAAAAATCCATAAACAAGAAAAAAGGAAAAAGAAAAAAAAAAGAAAAAGAAAAAGAAAAAGAGAAAAAGAAAAAGAAAAAGAAAAAGAAAAAGAAAAAGAAAAAGAAAAAGAAAAAGAAAAAGAAAAAGAAAAAGAAAAAGAAAAAGAAAAAGAAAAAGAAAAAGAAAAACCACAACTAACCAAAACCCTAGGTAATTATATAGCTGGATTCATTCTAATTTGCACTGAAACCTACAATTCAATTCACGCTGATTTAACAGAATAATCAGGACCACTGTGGATAAACTTTTTTCAGTTGTGCTTTGGAACACACATTTCAAAAAGCTAATTTGAAATCTGCCACTAGTGCAAGTAACTTACACAAGCTTATATTCCCAGGCACATGTATATTCAATTACAGATTTCACATTGTCACCTGAGGTAACACCATGTTTTGTAAATATAACATTTCTTCATACTATTTTCCTTTTTTGCAAAAAATTTTCTTGCATGTTGCTCAGAACTGAGAAAAAAACCTAAAACCTTTGCTTTATTACTATTATTGAAAAGAAAATCGATTTATCAAATATTTAATCAGCAAACATTTGGATTGATTTCATTTGGACAAATTTAAATCCATTTTTGCCAAAAGCAATGACATATAATTGAACATCAAATTGCCTTCAGAGAAAATCTGTGTCTAGCCAGTGCCACTGATAGGGTCATTTTTATTGAAACACCATAGGAATAGAGCTTTAGAAATACACACATTAAACAAATGATTGTTTTTTCTTTTTCCTCAAGTATCGTTTCAAGATGTTTGGAAGTTCAACATGAATCAATAATTTTAATTGATTGACTGTCTTTTTCTCTGTATTTGGCCTATGCAAAGCTTTCCTCCAAATAGAAGCAAAAGTCTGCTTGGAACTTACTGTGACTATTTTATCAAATTCTTCATTTCTTTGGAATACACAAAGGTGATACTTCTTGCTCCCAAATTAAGGAAACAGATTTTTAAAATCTCAGAACACTAAAAGAGTAAGCTGTCATTCAGGGAAATTGCAGGAAATGCCTAGGTGAGAGGGAAGGAACGGGGTCTGGTTTACCATGCTGCTTTGTTCTCCAGGAAAATACTGAATAAATGGTCAGTTACAGTGAAAACTAGGAACATTCTACAAGATGGTGAAATTGTTGTTTTCATTTCCATGCGGAACTCAACCACTGAAAAAAAAACATTGTGAAACTTCTATTCGGGAGGATATGTGACACAGTTGAAGCAAGACCCTTTCACTTAAAGAACTTGGAGGAAAACTTCCAGTAGAGGTACAATTAATCCAATCAGAGACTTTCATTTGGTTTGTATGTTGTTTTGGTTTTTTTTTTTTTTTTTCCCTGAAACCCTTTGTGGCTTATTGTGAATTCATCAGGAAAATCCTTCCAATATCTCCTTACAGCTCTATTTCCAGTTCTGTCTGCAATTCCTTTGAGAAGCAGTATTTTTTGGCGTCGTTTGTGCCACCGTTACAGATGAGTTCAGCAGCTCTCTCTCTCTCCTAAGGCAGAAGTTCCTGTTAGCTCCCTGCACTGCAGTGCAATGCAGCCCAAGTACCAGCAGTACCAAGTGTGTTTGTCTGAGTAGGTTTCCCTTGTGTTGTACTAACCTCTGCAATCCATCCCCCCCTCCATCAGAGACACACTCAGCAGCGTCCTAACCCTTTACGGAAGGGAGAGCAGGATACTATCAATCACAGAGGGAGCCTGGGTGATCTCAGCATCTTTCTACGAGACAGTCTCCCTCCTCCCCACCTATCTTTATATGCTTCTTCCTCATCTTTCCCTTCTCTCCTCAGCCCCCTCCTTTCTGTACAGATGTGCCGTGGCCACCCCAGCCAGGATGACTCAGCTCCTACCCTCGCCCCCCACTCAGATTACACCCACAGTGTTTTCTAAGTCTGATCAGTGACTTACACGTTCAATTACCCACAGGTCACCCAGCCCTCCAGTCCCTGGGGTGTCCTGCCTCCACTCGGGACTGCCAGACCATCTTCTACGCCTCTTTGATTTCCTTAGGCTCTTCTACCCTGCAATCCTCTTTAAACTAGATGGGTGTTGCCTCAAAAAGCCTCACCATCCCACGGCTCTTCCTAACCCTAGGATTTGGACTGTACTTTTCATCTCTGTGACTTCTCTGTTCCCTCCTCCCCACATATGTCAGAATCGTCTCGGGACCTAAAATTCCCAAAGCCCCTTGCAAAGCAGGGCTTAGTATGTTTTGGACAACTCCTTTCCTGAAGCTGCAGAGAGGGAAATCCCTCCCTGCCCCTTATGGGTCACAAATGCCAAACTACTCTCTCAACATAGTAAATGTTGTTGATAATTCTTGAAGGAAATCTATAGTGAGAAAAGCAACAGTGTTTTCAAAAACACTTAAATTGGTTATTCTCTTTGTTTCATTCCCCCCACTTCCTTTTCTGTTGCAAGGTCTGAAACGCTCGTTGTTCCCTCCTTAACAGACCTTGGGAAGTGTCGGATCCCTGAAGAACTGGAATTGATAATCTTTCTGCACCGTCGGTTTTCCTCGCCATCCTTACTACTAGGACATCTGCAAACTTGTTTTCCTCCAACATCTGGAGCCTGCGATCCTCGACACCCCTGGTTTTTGCTCCCCTAGCGTGCAAAAGTTTCAGCTTTAATAAGCCAGATTCTAAGGCGAAGATTAGGCGCTCCTGCCTCCTCGGGTCTGTGCCACCTGCTCTCTCTGTGCACAGACCGAGATCTGGGCAGAGCTGGAGTGAGCAGCAGCCGAGCACGGACNCCGCTGCCTCCTGCTCGCGGCGAGAAGCTGCGGGAAGGCGGAGAGGAGCCTCTCGGAGGAGCCGCCGAGCGTGACAAGACCAGAGGAGGGGCGGACCGGAGCGGCTGTGTGGGCTTCGCGTTGCGGTGGAGCCTCTGCGGCAGCGCCGGGGAGAGAGGGGGAGCGGGCGGGCGCGGCGGGAGGCGCGGGGGGGGCGGGGGGCGGCACCGTCAAGA
>VYXD01008702.1:49754-126759 GCA_013397195.1 Hylia prasina | reverse complement strand
GATCGCTGCATCCCTCCTCTTTGCTCTCCTCCCAGAGTGCGAGCCGCGAACACTTTGCAGCAACAGCGCGAAGCTGCCCGTGCTCCTCACGCAGAGACTGAGAGTGAAGATCAGTGTCGGTGCAGGAAGTCCCACAGGCAATATTCACTTTCCTGAGTGGAAAAATTCCCGACTGCAAGAAGAGTGAAGCATTAAAACAGATTGCCTGAAGTGATAGTAGACCCATATCCTACATGGGTTTTAAGAAAACATCAGAAAAACATGTTTATGGGTGATCAATTGTTTTAGGGCAAACAGGCAAAATAGATTAGTTGTGAAGGCTTTTTTTTTTTTTTTTTCCCCCACAGTGGGAAATTACTATGTTTGTTACCCTAATTAACTTACATTTAATGTAGTGGCATCAAAGACTGAAAACCACATCATAACTTTGTCACACTAGGTTGCCAATAACCACTGTAGAAGAAAGAACATGAAGGTAGTTTCTCCTTTATGATTGTGTCCATTTACCTGTAATTGCATTGGCAAAGTGTGTAATATGACAAACATAGTGGTTTTGCCAAAATAAAGATGCGAGAGAAAGTAAAGAGAACAGGTAGGACTGTAGGACTGTAGGACTCCATATTAAAAACCAGCAAACATTCAACCAGTTTTATTAACAAATACGGGATTTGGATGCATCTTTCCAAAATATATGAATCCACAAAATGTACCTATAGGAGGAAGGTAGGGTAATGGGCTGCTATTGTAATTGCCCCTGTCCCATATTCTGTTTATGCCTAGTGTGTGTCTTCTACAGAGTTGAAATTTTTAATAGTCCATCTGCCTTTGAGTCTTCCTGTCAATATTTGTGATCTTATATGCTTTGAAATATTTTTCTTTTTCTCTGTTGTTGCACAAAAGGCTCAAGCAGCAAAGGAAAGTGGCTTATTGATTTGCTACCCAGGGGAAAATCTGAATGAACTATGCATGGAGTGCTGTCAAGAGTGAAACACAAGTAGAGAAACAGAAAAGAAATGCTTATTACTTTTCTGTCCCTTTCAGTAATCCTAGCATTAGAAAATTGCACCTGGTGTTACAGAACAGTACTTTAGTAAATATACTAAACTTGTCACATACAATATACAAAAAGAAAAAATATTCCAAGATTATCATATGGCAACAAAAGAAAAGGCTATTTGTGCTATACAAATAAGAACGGTGACAAAAATGTCATTACCATCCATTTATTGTTGACTACTTAATAGAAAGAGTTCTGTACATAAAATGCATCTTAAGCCAATGCTATTGTATTTTACCGAAATAAACTGATTAGGATAAACACCTGCTCCTTGTGAGTCCTTGAGCACATATAACAACTATGAAAGAAAGAAGCACCACCACATTTAAGTTTTGAACATATAGGACTAAAATGTTAAGGAAAAAAAATAACTGTGGTAAAAGCACAATGGGAAAACTCAACATTTTTTAACCTTACCTTCAGATTCCACTGAGAAAGGGCCACTACAGCGGGGAGCTTCCTCCTCATCTACTGCATTAGAGAGAGGGGCAATTGTGAAACAGGTTTGTAGGTATTTTGTAGCAATAGGGAAGATAGATTAAAAGATTCAAACAAGCATTTTATCCACAGAAGTAAAAAGAGTGCAGTTTCATAGTCAGGTTAAACTGATGTAACACTGTGCTTCAGCTAGAGACATTGGTTCTTCTATTTGTTCTTTATCCTGTCACTTTCTTAGCATCAGCTTTATCACTTGTGTGGCTTCAGGACTAAATGGACTGGTGAGTGGATCTGCCTTCAGAATAACTCAGGAAACCACAGGAAAGTATGTCAGAGTGTGGTGGGTTTTCACCTAGACCAGTGACTGACTCACTTGTCTCAGGCTGAGTTATGATGATGCTGAACCTTCAGCCCATGTGCAGGACTGATTGTGCCAGCTCAGTTAGTTCGTTGTGGGACCATGAAGCATCATTCATGTAAAACTGCATAAAGTCTCTGTGATCTCTTTTCTATCCATGAGGAGTATTTGTATGAAAGGAGAAATTTCTTCTCCTAAAACCTCCCCCTTGCAGGTTGGCAGGAAGTAGGTCTTATTCCTTCTGCCAAGAAAGACATCCTTACTGGCATACTGGGAATTTAGATGAAAAAAATATCTCCCAAGCTGACGAATTCTACTCAGACTACCTCCATTTTTTCTCTTCCTTGTCCTGATGGCTTAGACCTCTATGAAATTCACTCTCAAGTGTAGTCTTTTATATCAGACATAAAATTTTATCTTTATATGCGTTCACTTAAGATTATGATATCTGCTGCACCATCAGTTTTCTGTAGAGACTATGACACATCTAGACTTTTTCATTTACAGCTGTCACAGACCTAGTAACACATTATTTATTGCTAGTGGATGACCCCAAAATATGACCACAAACACATTACATTCCTTCTCCAAAAGGACAAAACCAAAGATAATCTTTCTAGTTGTTTGAAGAACAACAAAACCTAAGTAGCATTACTTTGTAAAGCAATAGAAAAATTCAGACCTTGTGGTTCTCAAATATTATTTATCCTATATTGGTTTTAAAAGTATATGGCAAATAAATGTCTGTATTAAAATACTGTAGATAGTTTGCCATCATTATTATTTTTATTTATTTTAACCCAACCCTTAAATGTTTGTCTGTGACATATTAGCTTTGTTTCTCCATTATTTCCTTTTCAGGAAATAAATACAGTAACATCTGTCTATAGAACTATCTTAAAATAGCAACCAGAAAAGATTGATGACATTTTCCTTGAAACCAAAGTTAAATTCTTCACAGAACCAGAATCCTACAGAAAACTACATGTTTATTTTGTACAAGCTCCACCTTCATCACTGTTTCAATCCTACAAGTAATTTCCTCGACTTAAACGGGGCAATGGGAAATGAATAGAATACAGATGTGAAGCACATAGAAACATTTGAGGTTAATCTTAACAAGGGGTCAGGGACCCACAGGAATCCTCTGAGCTGCTGTGGTAAACAGCTTACCTTATCCACAAAAGCACTCCAGTGTTGTATTGTATCCAGTGTATAAACCTTCCAGACTACATCCAGGCACAGCGACCTGAGAGGAACATGTAGACACCCCTTCCTTCCAAACAACTAACTAACAGCAGGAAAACGCCACCTAAACATACTGAACAAGTTCATTATGACTTCAGGTGACAGAGATAGAAAAAAATGTCTGCAGATTTTCTCAAAGAAAAGGAAAGTAATTCCGTTTTCTTTAGTTATGCAAGAGATATTGTCTGAATTTGACCCTAAGGACTACGTATTATTATGTTTAGCCAAAGCCAATTGAAAATATTACACAAACATAAAGAGGACTGCAATGAAAGGAAAAAATCTGATACTTCTTTTCTTTGTCAAATGAAAAGCACTTTTAAAGTAGTCCATACAGTAGTGATTCATACCTGTAATAAACATCTATCAGACGGTGTTTTCTTGTGTCCTCATAAAACAAACAAAAAACCATGACAGGTTAAGGCTACCTACCATTGATCAAAAGATCCTCTACTTCTAAAATGAAAGGTGAAGAATCATTAAATAAATCCTCACATAATGGAGGCAGGAGCAACCTGGTCAGCTAAGTGCTCTACCAACAGGAGGACTATTAATATCTGATTCTTTTTGGTCCTTATTCCCATAACATGTGTTTTGTTTTGTCTAAGTTTGTTTTGTTTGCTCTCTAAATTTCAAAATCTGATTTGCAGGAATGAGTTACTTTCTAGACAAGGAATATTAAATATGTGTCTCCTAAATCCTAGTTCAGAGTCTTCTGCTGATCTGCTCCACTGTCCTTCAACAGGTAATTTTGTCAAGCCTCTGTTTCCTTTCTTGTTCTTTGGTGTCTTATTTATTTAAGATTTTTTTGTCTTTACACATAAGGAATAATACAATCTCACTGCTGTCATGACTGAGTAGTCTGGGTCACTTAAAGGATCACCATCAAGGCTGTTACAGAAGCAGAGTTAATACAAATTTGAGAAAGTATAACAAAGCTAGATGGTGAGGTTCACTCTTACTACATGGCTGAAACATGCAAAGGAAAAGTGGATTAGAATCAATTTAGAATAATTTACACCAAGTCTAGAAAAGAGTAAGGATGCAAGAGGGTAATGGGACTCTCCTCTTGGGTCATGGGGTTCAGAGGGGATGCCCTTGGTTTTTAAACTCCTGACAGAACTTAGGAGTGGCTGAGTCAATTCTAATCCCAGACTTGGTCAATGGTCTAAAGGATTATTAACTGTTATTAACTATTATTGTTATTATTATTATTAATGTCTAAATGATTGGACAGCACCTAATTATTTTTTAATTTAACACTTACAAAATAATTTACTATGATTTACTATGATTACAAGAGCTACTTAATTATAGAGATCCAAGATGGGAACACTCATGCTGTACTTGTTACAGGTTCTCTAAATCAATTTGTACACACACACACACACTGACTCACAGACACACACAGACCTTTGCATACAATTTTATAAATTTATACCAGTGAAAAATTCCACTCAAGTTCAGTTCACATTGAGTTCCCTTGCATTTCTCAAGATGTAAGCACTGAGTCTTGAGAAGTGGGGGAAGGTATCAGCCCTGTAGTCAGCAGTGGTCCTACAAGTATTGCAAATTTGAGCATTTGCAAGCTCTGAAAGGCATTCCATCTGGTCAGCCTGCTGTGGCCTAGGAGGGCCTCACTTAGGGCCATTTACAGGGTCACAAAATGATTGACTTCAGTTATCAGTCAATCTTCATCCTGGCATTAGTCCAGGATGGTAATTACTGGAGTTTATCAGAAGTGCAGCAGTAATAATACAGTTTTACTTGGGTTATAATTCAGACAAGTAATGTTCCAAAGCTATTTGGGATGGCTGATTACCTCTCTTCACCCTTCTTTCTTAAACAGAAGAAAGTCCTGGTGCTATGGACAGTATCTGTGATATGTTCAAGGGGCCTCAATTGCCTGAGAGACATTAATCAAGGCCAAGACCTAACAAGAACCCCTGAGATAATAGAGCAGCTAGAGGGGAAGGATGTATCACCACAACTGCATATAGAATTTTTGGCATAATTAGGATTGTAATTTATTTGTAATTTACACACTGCTCTCTCTTACATATAAAAGTTTTAGGCCATTATTTCCTAAAGGACCACTGAATGATCTTAAATTGAACTTGAGATGAGTTCTGGATCATGCGTAGTATGCAATTTGAAATTTGTTTCTTTTTCATGTGGCTTCTGTGTTTGATCATTCTTCTTAAAGAAATTTCTGATACTTTCATATATTGTTTGGAGAGGCTTATTCTTTAAGGTTTACAGAGTGATAGAGCCTGTATCCTACCAAAGCAGTCTCTACTGGTATGTAGTGTCGCCAACACTGGGAATGGTGTGCCACTACTGGTAAGAAAAGTTATTGATCAAAGAACAAAGACATGAACTAAATCCAGAGAAGGGTGAGATAGTCAAAGTCATAAAAGTGAAAGGGGGATGAAATGAATACAAACCATCTCATGATTTTCAGTTACTTATTGATAAAAAGGCAGATGAATTTAAAAGTTGATTAATACAATTCAATGTGTGCAGCAAAAAGAATATATTCTATGTGAGAGGGGTATGATCCAGAGTAGCAAACTCTGCTGCAATGTAGGATTGCCTCTTAGTATGTTACATTGATTATCGCATACTGGATAACTTCTCTCCTTTGGGTTTTTTAAAATATATCTATTTTTAAAAAAACAAACATATAAAAATCTGTTTCTATAGTATGACTGATCAGTGCAAGCAGTTTTAAAGCTTTTCACCTCTAACACAGCATATAGACAATGCCATGTTCCTTCTAAATAAAATCCAAGTGCATTTCCATATTCCCAAACAGCCAGTGAACCAGAGACCATGCAATCATCCCATATTTTCGTAGCTAGGTGTCTGTGCCTGTATCCTCTGAGATATATACTTTGAGACTAGATAAATGGCATGAAGTCATGACAAAATTATGCCAGGACTACCTTTTAAATGAAAAAATATACTGAATAACATACGTTATAATTTAAAATCTGTAAATAAATCATGTATATAATCTGATGGTTCAGTCATGAATGCATATTCTTCCTGCAGATATCTCAGTGATGCATATAGTGCCTCAGAGTGTTGATTCTTGCATATTTATTTAAGGAATAATAAAAAGCTATGTAAATCACAGCTTAAACTTCCCTGTGGCATCTATGAGCATCTGAAGGGACTTGGGAGCCCTGTTTGTAGTATGAAGCTGGAACACATCACACAGCTGAAACATTAGTTGATATGTTAGTTTCTGGTAAAATTTATATATATAACAAATTTAATGGCCTACATTTGAACAGCATTGTGTAGTCATCATCTCCTTTCTGATTTTTTTTTCATATTAGGAAATGCAACAAGAATATTTGTCCTAATGAATTTCTAAGAGAAAAAAAATAATCCTGTAATTACAGAAATTCCACAGAAGATTTTGGGGGCTTGGGAGTTCTTTCCATTACATAAATTGTTCCATTCTTTGAAGGTATGTATAATCAAATTGGAGACCAGAATCAAGTCATAAGAAACTTCAGTTCCTAAGATAAAACAATAACAGATGTTATGAAATATGTCTATATAAAATGCACAGCAGTGCAAATGGATGCACTGTGGACTACAACAGTTTTTTTGTAAGAACTGGAAGAAAATAAACACAACGAAGCACATCAATTGTGCTTTGCACAGGCATTCCTCATTCTGGATTAAGTTAATTAAAAGAATCTGATTTTCCTGGAACTGTTTTAATCAGCCCAGGAACTCCAGGAGTCTCCTTAATTTTTCAGCACTTTGAGTATTAAGCACTTCAAAACCTGCACCAGATTCTTTTCTATGATATCTTTAGAGATATCCTTACANCAAATTTTTATGTCTTTTAAAATAGCAGAGATTTTTACATTTTGGCAGGGGTAGAGCTGAGCTGCAAATCTGCTTAGGAGTACTTACAGTTGTGTGCAAATAATGTGTTCCAAGAGAATGTCTCATTTCAAACATAATTCTATAAAACATTTCAAAAATAGAATTAAGTTAGGAATGTCTGTAGAGTCCATCCATAAAGACACTGCTGGTTCAAATAAGGAGACTTCCAAATCTTTATCTAAAATCCTATCTGAATCCCCAACACAAATCCAAAAGCTTTTTGAATCCTTTGGTTGCTGCTACAGCTGGAGAAGTAAGCCTGAAATCTGACCATGTTCCCCTGTACTGTAGAGTTATATGAACCATGTTCATATATATATACATACATACACACACATATATATATATTTATATCCCTTTCCCCAGGGAAGTGGTCATGGCACTACTCCCACATTCAAGCCTACAGTTACCATGTCATCTTTGAAAGACAGATCTGAAACATCTTGTTTCTCCCAGTGATCAGTTTTTCATTTAAAGGGAGGGTGGGGGATGTTTAAGTAAATATTCACATGAACAACTACTCACCATGACTAGGTTCTTCACACTGGGATTTCTGAAGGACATTTATTTTTCAGTCTTCCTCTCTTAATGATGTTTTGTCATATCTATCTTATAAAACCATGCCTGGCAATATAGTTTGCAGAATAAATCTAAAAATGTTCAGTAAGTATTTTCCAATGTTAGATAATTAATTTTATCATAATGTTCACAGTATGTGTATTACGATTATTCTATTTCTGGTCAATATAATTTATTCAACATTTGCCTTGAACAATTTTTCTAACTGCTTTGCAGGTTTCCAATTTGTTTTCTTTCTCTCATATTATTTTTGATATCAAGAATGCTTAGTTCCCAAGATGGGAAAACTTGTATAAAAAGCTCATCTGAAATCAAATTTATTTTACATCTAGGGTGTAATAGCTTTTATAACCAAAACTGATGAACTTCTAACAGAGCGTTTGAATTTTATATGGGTCTCTACTTTAAAAAGAACATCAAAATGGTAATGTAAAATAATAAATATTTGGACCAAAAGCACAAAATACAAAATATTCTCCTGAAAGATTTCTGACTTGTGGTGTTGTTTCATAAACAACTCAAAGATTTTATTTAGATTAATCACTGTTTTTGCAGAGATGTGCAGCTGCAGTTGATCATATCTCCTACTTATCAACTTACGAATTATTGAGCTAATTTCATTTTTGGCTGAGATCACATTCATAAAATATAGTAGTACATAAAGGAGATGACAAGAAGGGAAAATTCAGCTTTCTTCATCTAATGATATTTTTCTGAAAACACATATTCAAATTACAAATTTTGTTGCTAGGAGCAACACCATACAAAGTGTTTTCCCAGCTGCCTTAGTTATTACAGCTCTGTCTACTTACCATCACGTGTATTCTCTACATGTAATGTACTCACTACTAATTTCATTTTCAGAACCTTCCAAGTCAAACATTTCTTCCAGAAAGCCCACAGAGACAATCATCCAAATGGCTGTTTTGTTCCAGCACACATCCGGAAATAGGATGATGTCAGAGGAGAACCAAGCAGAAAATAACACAATTAATAAAAATTCTTTTTCTTTTTTTTCTTTTTTTTTTTTTTTTTTTTTTTTTTTTTTTCCCCCCAGGACACTGAAAATAGCACCTCTATGCTTCTATTTCAAATTCTCTGGCTCTAAGATGGAGGAGCTTCAGACTGAAATTGAGTGTGTTGGCAGACATGTTGAATGAATACAAATTCAAGAGCTCATAGCCTGAATTGGTGGAGTCAAACACTCCAAGAAAATTCACATCACTGAGGATGGAGAATTTTGGGGATGAAGTTGCTGATCGGTAAAATTATGTTCACCTCCATCTTTTGTACTTGAAAAATCAGTATAAATCTAATAATTTCTGCCTCTAATTACCTGATTTATGCTCTGCCATGAATTTACTAGAAATATTCATCTACATAGAGTCATAAAATATTCTGTGTTGGAAGCAATGCATCAAAGGATCATTGAGTCCAACTCCTGGCCCTGCATGGGAGACCCCCAAAAATAACACAAGGTGCCTGAGAGCATTGTCAAAATGGTTCTTGAATTCAGAAAGGTTTGGTGCTGTGGCAACTTCCCTTGGTAGCCTGTTCCAATCACAAACCACTCTCTGTGTGAAACATATTTTCCTGATACCCACCCTAAACCTCCCCTGACTCAGTTTCACGCTGTTACCTCAAGTCCTGTCACTGGTCATGAGAGATCAGAACCTGCCCCTCCCCTTTCCTTCACAAGGTGGCTGTAACTGCAGTGAGGTCTCCCCTCAATCTCCTCTTCTCCAGGCTGAACAAAGAAATTACCTGAGCTGCTTCTCCTAAGGCTTCCCCTCCAGATCCTGCACCATCTTGGCTGACCTCCTTTGGATGCTCTCAAACAGCAGAAATGTTTCTCTCTTGTACTGTGGCACCCAGAACTGCCCCCAGCACTGGAGGTGAGGCTGCCCCAGCTCAGAGCAGAGCAGGACAATCCCCTCCCTTGCCCAGCTGATGCTGTCCCTGATGTCCCCAGGACACAGGTGGCCCTCCTGGCTGCCAGGGCACTGCTGGCTCATGTTCAGCTTTTGACTGACCAGGGGCCCCAGGTCCCTTTTCACAGTGCTGCTCTCCAGCCTCTCATTCCTCTGTCTGTACATCCATGGCTGCCCCATCCCAGTGCAGAATCCAGCACCTGCCCTTGTTAAACTTTACATGGCTGGTGATTATCCATCTCTCTAATTTGTCAAGATCTCTCTGCAGAGCCTCTCTGCTGTCAAAAGGGAGTCAAAAGCTCCTCCCAATTTAATATTATCTGAAAACTTACTTAATATTCTTTCAAGTCCTTCAGATATAATAAGGGATAGAACTTTGCCTAAACATGATTACCTGTGTTTGGATGTTCAATCTGAAGTGCTTCTAGGAATCTGATCATCAAACTGAGCAGCCACAAATCCAAATGAAGGTAAATTATGTCTGTGATTAGGTCTGCATTGAAAAAAGTTATTATGACTAATTTCAGGGAGTAGCAGAAGCAGGCTGCTCAGCAAGTGGAACAGGGAGCTAAACATGACAGTAAGGCAGGCAAGAGCAGAGACAAGGAGCAAAGTCTCATAGCACCCCAACAAGGCGAGCAGGACAGGCCCAGTGACAGTAACAAGGTTCAGCTAAGAATCCCAATCCTCAGACAAGTTCAGAGCCACGAGGACAAGGCAAGTCCAAGGTCAAGACAGGAAGTTGAGTCAGCAAGTGAGTGACAGGATCAGATCTGAGGAAAGTAAACAAGATCAGCCACAGCCCAGTGACAGACAAATCCACAGAGATTAGACAGGTCTAGGATGAAGGCAGATTGGCAGGTCAGGGCTGGAGTCACAGGGGCAAACGGCCAGACGTGGGCAGTGAAGACACAGTGGAGATTGAAGGCAAGGGCTGGGGCTTAGCAGGAGTTCCTAAGCACTGGTGACAGGCTGTCACTTCTCTCAGCGTTGTCACACATGGTAATTTCTCTGGTGCAAGGCTGGGCAGCTGCACTGCAAAGCTGGGCCCAAGTCCCATGAGCCATCTCACCAGAAGGAAAAATACATTCAGGTCCCTGCCACCTCATGTCCACCCCTACCAGGAAAATGGGTTTCAGCTGACCTACAGTGTTGGATTATGCTTTTTTCTGACCTAGAGATGGGAAACTGAGAGGCATTTTAAAAACTTTTATTCCATTTTCAGTCTCATGTGAAGGGTGAGACAGTACAGATGTTACAATTCACGCCACCATAATCAGAAGCCAAACTATTTTCTAATTACAAAACATTATAAGCGTTTCTTGGCCTATCAGCTTTTGCCACACAATGCTGTTAATGCCTTAAACCCAATCATCTAAAATTACCCCTCATGGGTCCTGCTACAATGCACCTTTCATAGTTCTATTTCTCCAAAGTATCTGGTCTTTTTTGCAAGGCCATCCTTTGAAACTTGTTTCTAGTTCCATTTCTCTCTCAACAATGTCCATCCTATTCCATGGCATTCCATAGCATTTTCTATCTCAAAGTTTGCATACAGATACATACTATATGAGCCTTCTGTCAGGCTATAAAAATTTTCTACAAATTCATTTCCCACACTACTGTACACTATCAATACCCTTATCTTTTGTAAGTAAAACTCATTATCCACTTTTTTGATTTAGGACATGTGTTGGAGGAAAAAAGGGTTTGCACTGTAACAGATATAGAGCATTTCTGGAGAAATTTCCAAAGTATGTTTACCTTTAGCAACATATATTATTAATATATTTGGGAGGGTTATGTATTTGATATACATCACACATACATTTATTATATTAAATACATGTGTATATTTACATATTTATATAAAAATATACACATTTATATTTATATCTTTATAGACACATACATATTTATCTATATGTACATAGAAATATATACATATCCATATTTACCTATATTGCTTATTGCACACACATATGTATATTAATGCATAACCTGACATACATCTAATTTGTGTTAAAGTTTATTCTCAGTTTTTTAAATTTGTGTGTAAAACATGGAAGACAAACCTTCTTTGTACATGGAATCCAAAGCAGTACACTTAAAACAGAGAAAAGGTCAAAACAAGGTTAATTGCATTTCTTGACATTTCACAGAAAATATGAGCTCTTTTCATGGTAAAAGTTTAAAGGAGCAGCTGGCAATACTGGCAGAAAACTATGGAGTTGTGAAAAAATAATATATCAACACAAAAGATAAAAGCTATATGTTAAGAGTAATTAGTAGGGCATTGTAAAGTAGTGGGAATGATACAATTGCAAGTACAATATTAGCTCAATAATGATGAAAATAACCCAACTGTTTGTTTTGTGAAAGTGATCCTTTTTCCCCCTAAACATACCCTATTTAGAAACTGGAGAGGAGAAACAAAAACAGAAAAAATGATCACTAATGGCTTTCAAAGTGCTACAGAATTCAAAAGCTTAACAGACAGAAACACATGTAATTAAAATGAATAAGCATATTTAAAAGAGTTTCTCCTATTAAAAATCTAATTTTTATTCCAACTTTTCTGCACTTTACAAAGTAAAGTTGAATTCAAAGAAAAAGAGCCAAAGGGTAAGACTTGAAAACAGCCATGAAATATTTTTTCATAAGAAAAAGCCTCAAGCATGTCTTCTGGACTACAGTATTTTTGACAATGGTATCTTGAAAAAAATTTAGAAAAAAGCCACAACTGGGCTTCTAACACATCCTGTTTCATAAAGAGCTGTGACTGAGGGCTCCTGTGTGCAAAGTGTATTAAGCTCTGATGTTTCCAGATACCTTTTGATACCATATTTCCTCAGCCTCAATGGCAGCTGTCTCTGCTGCTTATTGCTTGCCAAATGGACATTTTTATGATATTTTCCTTCCACTAAGATTGTCATGTTGGCAGTCCTTAAAGTGACCTTTGCAGGTCAGTGGATAGGGTACTCTCCAGCCACTGAGAATCCAAATCACCCAGAGTGGTGTGACGTCCCTTTGAGCAGTATTTCTGCACAAGGAGAAGGGGCAGCCAGTGTTGGGTGGGTGGGCTGCAAGAGACTTGATGACAGAATTGAAGGTTGTCATCCAGTTCCAGAATTGTGATACAGTTTACCCAGTCCACAAATTTCTCTGTGACACCTGACATGTAGGAGTTCATCTGCTTTGTGTTTCCAAAATGGAGAAAATAGCACTCTCCTACTTGAGAGGGGGGCACCATAATGACTGATATGTCCAGATACCACAGCGTGTGGTCTGTGTAAGAAAGAAAATTTATTTTTGGTTGTTTTGTAGCACCCCAAAAAGCTCCACTAGCCTTGGATGTAACTACTGCATTTCCTCATCACAGATGACTCGTGCTACAGCACTCTGATGGGTTATCAAAGAGCTCTGTTCTCACTTCAGTTCATTTAGAGATATCACAGTATACACATGTCCACTGAGAATTCAGTCTTACCCTTTTTAATATTTTCAGAATTGATATTTCTTGTTATGGAATTTTGAAGTCTACTCTGCCTTGCAAGAAGACAAGACTAACAAAAAGGATCAAAAAACTTTTGGGAAAAATCGGAGTTAAATATAAACCATGGCACTTCCTTAATTTTTCTATATTTTTAAGATCATGTACACTTCCCAGAAGATTAATGAACCCAGCTCTCAGTTTAAACTTTTGCTGGCATAATGAACATATTTTTTTCTAATTCTATTCAGTATTAATATATGCAGCATATCTTTCATAGGTACTTTTTAAATCAAAATTAATGCCACACTACAAGATTAATTGCTGAATGAGATTACAATGTTGTTTGCACAGTTATAGAAAAAAATTTGACTTTTTTTCTATCTATTGAAATAAAAATAATTTAGTAAATTCCTTATAGCAAAACTGTAGTTTGTGGATGTGGAATAAGTGATCTAAGGAAGAATGAGCAGCCAGCTACAGACAAAAATAGAAAATGCTGTTAAGTTAAATGTATTTAAGTCTGTATAACAGACTACTTGTTATTCTATTAAAAGAAACCCCAGGATAGAATCTAAATCTAATTCCATCATAAACCAGGAAGTTTATCTATAACCGAGCATAAACTATATTAAAATATACTGGTACTACCTGCACAGGATTATGCACACAACCTAAACATCATTGGTACCCAAGGTATGTGGTGTATTTATTTTGTCTAACTGTACTTAAAATGTTGTTGTGTCGCCAGCTAATTATGTAAAAATGTTGCTTTCATTAGCAGCCAGTCAGGTTTTGGGTAACAGGACTCTAATTACAAACATTATAGCTGTTTATTAAGCCTATGCTAAAGTCCTGAACTTTTTCATGGATGAGATGAACAACTTATTAGATCAGTAAAAGCAACTGACAGGTATCTGAGATGAGACTGAGAAAAAAAATTAATACATTAATATACGCAGCTTTGACATTATGACCATTTCATGACCAATACCTATCTTTTGCATGGTATATTTCATATCAAGGCACTTTTACACTTCATTATCTTCTAAACTCTGCTAGTCTAATGTGCTCTGTTGATATGAAGAATTTACATCCCAGAGAACAAGAAACATTCATGTGGAAAAAGAGTCTAGACCTAGATGTAGCACTGTGGTCTGCCAGATGCCATCCAAAGGATGTCTGTAGAGTAAGCAGTGAGACTGTATACTCTTGAAAATCAGAAATTACTTCATTACTCTTGCCCAACTCAAACTTCTTCTAAAGAGTTTTGATTAACATAAATTTATAAACAGCAAAATGCACCTTAAAATAATGTCATTGTACAATCAGAAGACCGGATAATAATGCTGCTATGAAAATGAAAATATGGACTATATTTGCAAACTGGGTTAGTAGCACACTAGCATATTTCCATCTCAGCTTTCCCAGTTCATTAATGCATTCCTCCTCAGCCTATGACAGGCAGCCTTTGAAAGCCCTAACCATAATATAATGTGTGTGTTTCTTCAGTTCTCACTAAATGTAACCTGCTTTTGTTGCTATGACTATATTTAATGACAGGCTTTTTGTCCATAAAACATCTTTATTAATCATAACAGTATTCAAAACACATTCATCATATATTGAATACAAATTACGAAGCATCACAAAGAGGACCAGTATTCAGAAAGTGCTGAATGTTAAAATATTGATGACACCAAACCATTAAACATTTCAAAGACATTGACTTGTATGCCTAGAAATAGAACTAGCTCTACTATTAATTTTGGTAAGCATGCTCCTTTCAAGGCTGGACACTGGAAAGACACCAACATAACATCACTTCTTAATATGAACAAAAAAATAAAACATGACCTTTTATTAATTTCACAATGGGCAGCATCATGGAAAGTATTTTGAGAGCTTAAACACAGAAGCAAGCAAGGTCACAGTCTTTTCATTGGTTAATAGCTAGAACTGCTAGAACAGACTGAGAATTAAGTAAACATGTTCTTTCCCATTCTAGTGTCACTGGTACTTTCTTTGATACAGTTGTGGTACACCAAGAAACACTACAAGGATAAATGTCCATCACATGTCATTTTCTTCTCAATAAAAGTTGTACAAATTGTATACTGTTCTACAGAAGACCAAAGCCAAAGCTATTCTTGATGAACTAATAGTGAAAACTTACCTCCTCTCTGCAATAAATCAGATCTTCTGCAACTAAAAGCTCCAATATTTGCAATTTATGAATGCTACTTATTTGTTGAATGAATAAATAAGCTACTATATGACAATGAAGATCTTAGTAAAAGATAACACTACTGAGGTGCATTACTGGAGAAGTAGTTTGTCATCCCAGAGAAATTGGTCTGGAAGCCACCTCAAGATGATATCTGATCTTACCTACCATGGTGCAAGATGCATGGAATTCATAGAATCATAGATTAGCTTGAGTTGGAAGGGGCCTGAAAGATCATCAATTCCATTCCCTTGCCATGGGCACTCTCCTCCCTAGACCAGGTTTCTCAGAGCCCTGTCCAGCCCGGCCATATACACTGCAGGGATGGGGCATCTGCAGCTTCTCTGTGTAATCAGTGCCTCATCACTCTCACAGCAAGGAATTTTTTAACAATAACTAGCCTAAAACTTCTCTCAGTTGGAGTCCAACCCCCCCGCCTTGTGCTGTCATTACTGTTGTAAAAAGTTCCTCATCGTCCTTCTTGTAGGCTCCCTTTAGGTACTGAAGGGCTGGAGTTAGCTCCTAGCAAAGCCTTCTCTTCTCCAGGCTGAACAAAATCCCCCATAGGAAAGGCTCTAATCCCTCTAAGCATCTTGGTGGCCTCCTCTGGAATCACTCCAGCATCTCCATGTCCTCCCAGAGCTGGCTGGGTGCAGCCCTGCAGGTGGGCTCTCAGCAGAGCAGAGCAGAGGGGCAGAATCCCCTCCCTGCCCTGCTGCCCACACTGCTCTGGGTGCAGCCCAGGACACGTTTGGCTCTCTGGGCTGTCAGTGCCCATGGCTGGGGCATGTCCAGCCTCTCACCCTCCAGCAGCCCCAGGTCCTTCTGGGCAGGGCTGCTGTGATCTGTCCATGCCCAGCCTGAGCTGGTACCAGGATTGCTCTGACCCAGGTGCAGCACCAGCACTTGGTCTTGTTAAACCTCAGGAGATTCAGGGCAAGATCAGTGGGATCTGTCTCATTAGAGAAATATGAATCTAATACCAACGAGGGAGACTCCATGTCCTCCACACAACCTCCTGTAGAGCTTCACTATCATATGATTAAACCACAAATTATGCCACACAAAGGAGAAAAAAAGAACAAAAGGCAAATATAATACAAAGGAAGACTGAGAAAGAACAAGGCAAGAGGCACATAATGGCATCTTTTAACATAACTATGACTATGATGGTTTATTTATTTACAATTTGTTGATATTGTGTGTGCCCTGTATTGTTTGAGATTTTTTACAAATATTTTCCTATGTATGATATTTAAAATGCAAGTCAAAGTGCATGGAGGAACCATCACAAACATTTTCCATTTCCTTTGACAGGAGGCTCTTAGGGTCATGTTTCTGTGAAGGTTATTTGAGTTTTACAATCAGGATTTACTTCTTGCCAGTAGTCTCTAATATTTACTTAATATTTGCTGCTTTCATTAACATTTCAGTCAGCAAGTTTACTTGCTTTAACACTTGCAGGAGCAAATACAAAAAGAGTTTAAACTTAATAGCACTTAATTCAACTTTAAAAATATTTGATGAAATTGTCAACCTACTTTTATTTACTTACTATTTACCTACCTCTAACACCATATCCAACTTCAAATACTGAAAGAACAATTAATTCTAAAGTAAAATAAAAATAATGTATTGCAATATATAAGCATCTGCATGATTGTTATGCCAATCAGTTAGAATTTAGAAACATTAGCCTGATTTTTTTAAACTTCCACATAATGAAGTCTGATGTACTGTGAAACACTTCAGAGAAATCACAAGATGCTACTAACATGGGACTTCTAATTAGAGTATAAACAACATTGATAGGCCCTTTGTTTAAACAACAATAATATCCAAGTCCACTCAAAATATGCCAGACCTTCAAAAATAGTGCAAAATTCAAAAATTAAATGGATCGTTCTTGTGCCTCTCCAGTTACTGTTAGGAAAGAATCTTTGAATCCAAGATAAACAGAAGGGTAAATAGAAAATCTGAAAGATGTTGTAGTCTTCCCACCACCACTATCATCAGCAGAAGTATTCAAAGCAATATAATACAACTACTTGTCTTTTGCTCTTCATCCACAATCTGGATACACCTAAGCCTATACATAATCCAGTGACCATTATTTTCAATGAATTAAAAAGCCCAAAAACTAAAAATCACCACACGTATCATATAAAGCCCTAAACTGTGGTAACCTGGAATATGCAGAAGAAGCAGATTAAACAAATTAAGAAGTTACCAACTCCATATAGTTGCACTTCGTTGGGTTTCATGTTTGTAAGTGTTAGGCAGCATCAAATCAAATACATTAACCCAATGTCCTACAAGAGCATTGTTTAAATGGGGCTGCTATGCACCACAGAGGGCTGCATCTGGTTGCCATTAAACCTTAAGTAGTGATTAGAGTAATGGAAAACAGAATTTTGGTGGGATTTCATAGAGACAAAAGCTGAAAAGCTGTTGATCTCTAACAGTCTTTTACTGTCAAAAGGGGGAGGGTGGTACCAAACATCTGAGGATGAAAAGTTGGTTACTGAACACTAAAAGGTAGGTCACTCAAGAGATCTGCCAAACTTGTTACATACATAGATTGAAACTATCATTTGTGTGGTTAGAACTCCAGTTTCCTAAAGAATTATGCTAAAGTTACATTCCTGCATCTGAGAGTTTTGTTGCAACACAGCAGTTAGTGAAAAAAAGATCCTAGGAGGCTAAAAAGTTTTAGTCTCTTTTATTAGTGTTGACTGCTGAAATTGTACTGCATAGTTAACACATACACCATAATTCAATATTCCATATAGGTGTAGCTGTATGTACAATTTGTCCATGTATGTACAAAATGTGCATGGAAGTTGCAGTTTATTAATCTAGACCATTTGTTTTCCCCAGTATCTGAGTATTGCAGTCTCAAACACTGTTTGGTATTGTTCCAAAAAGCAGCTGTAAAAAATGATTCCTGATAAGCTTATAGCTTGAAAAGAACAAAAGCTAAAGATAAGCAGCAAAGCATTTGGTCTGCAAATCAGATGCAAGAGAGAGAAGACTAACATTGTAAATCACTGCGATGTTCAAGGTTAGGGGACAGCTTGATGGATGAGAAATGGAGGATGAATTCTACAGTTCTGGAGTGTTTTAATTGAAGAGTCTGTTGAGAAGATCTCTTGTCTTGGTGAACAACTTGCCTTCTCTTTATGCTGCAAAGAAAGCCTCTGCAGTAAACCATAAGAAAACAAATTATGTAACTGTTAGACCTAAGGTGCTTCTAGCCCACCAAGTGATCAGAAGTGGATGCTTATGAATTTTAAAAGGTTTTTTGAAGTTTAACTCTTTTAAGGTATAAATGGTGAGAGTAACTGAGCACTGGCGCAGATTGCACAAAGAGGTTGTGGAGTTTCCATTCTGTGAGGAGCTCAAAAGCTGTCTGCTAGGAGATACTCAAATGCTCTCTTCCGTGCAACATAGCATTCTTATCTTATTTAAGACTTCTCATACCCTGAAATTTGAGGAAAAAATGTAACAAAATTTCTAAATTGATTTTTTCAGTTTTTCTGAAAAGCCATGCGAAAAACAAAGTTGGAATTAACTCAAAGATGTCCTTTCTGGGTTGCTCCTTTGTATAGATGCTTGGTATATGAAAAAAGCTATTATATATATAAATAGATAGAGTTTCTTGTAAAAAAACATTTAATCTTCTCAAGGCTATTTCACAAGCTATTCAAGTGCTGTAAAAATCTAAAAGGTATTACTTCCAAATTATCTTCCTATCAAGAATTTAATGGTATATGCTGCACAATCCCCACGTCTAACTATGAATTCAATAATTACTTGAAATAAAAGGCTTTTTTCCCCTATAACTTCACAGTTATCATGAATATTTTACTTTTCTTTTTAGAAAATACATTTATAGATGTAACTAAATGTCAACATTTTGAATTCTCTTTAGCTTTTGAAATTGGAAATACCTGTTATATAAGCATTAACCCTTTTGTAACTCCCTTAACTATATGCAGAAAGTTTAGATTTTGCATGGATTTGGTTTAATATATATACCTTAGTCATGTATATGTATAATAAACATTCAAATCTAAAAAAGTCTTCATTCTTTCCATCTACTGGAGACTAGGAAAAAAACTAACAACTTCAAAAATCATCCTGTTTATCACTATTTTGATAAGGGAATTTTTGGCTTTGACTGTAGCAAATCCCTGTGGAAACAGAGTTCATAGGCCATCCAAGACCAAAAGCCCTCTCAGAATCAGAGGACTGTAATCAGCAACATGTTGAGAAATAAGTGACTGCAGCAAATCTTAAGTGAAATCTGAAGTGTACCACTTCAGAAACTTAATTTTATCCCTATTGTGATTACAAAAAGTTTGACATTAAATTTAGTAAATCTCTGAAATTTTAGTAAGTTAGCCCAATGAAACCTGAGGAGGTGGTCTGTGCCTGTGTTTCTTGCTCTCACCCAGGGGTCTACCTCAAATTTCATGGAGCTTATATATATCAAAATGCATATATGTATTTAGGAAAATCAACAGTCAAGTGAAGAAAGAATTTACAAGGACTTTTTTCTTCTTCTTTTCCACTGTCACATTGGTTTTGTGCTTTTTTATGTTTGTTTATGAAAACCAACTTTTATAATTGCCTGACCTTGGTCTGAAAATATGAAAGCAGAAGTTATTCACCTAGTTTCATAAGCACTATGAAAGAAATAGACGTCAGGGATTAAAATTGCTGTGTTTGTCACTGAACTGTTATTGCTTATCAGAGATCTGTACCTTGCTTTCAAATTTCCTACAGCACATTCTGTCATTATCCTACAGTTGTCTCAGATAATACACCTTAAAATTGTTCAGACACTAGGACAACTTCAACACAGAAACCAGGCTCCACAGAATTCTTTCCCCTGAGAAGGAATGGGACATCAACAATCTCAGTAAAAATTGGCCTGTTTTTTAATTGATCTAGGTCTTTTGAAGTGGTGCTTACTACACTTCATTTACAAATGTCCCTATAAACAAATAATATTTCTCTAATATTTCTTTAGGGCACAAAGACTATCACATTATTCATATACCTTTTCAATATTATCCATTTGGAGCACATATCTGGAAGATTTTTAAATTCCTACTGGCTGGAAAACTTCCAAGCAATTGCTGCTTTATGGGATAGAGAAGATTTCTTTGGTTGTTGTCCTGATATATCATGAAGATCGGGTAACAGTTCAGTAGTTCACGGGTATAGTAAATTTTCTGATGCTAAACACTCACAGTTTCTCTTGGCTGTCCCACAGTTTCATAACAGCATATGGTCTGAGGAAGAGCCAGCAAAAATTCATGGTCATTCCTACACTCTCACTGAGGAAATTCCAAATTCTGCATGCAGGGACCTTATCTCTGCTGATGCTCATTACCTTATTTCTAAGGAGAACAATTTCTGTCACTTCACATCCCCAGTAATCTGAGTATCACAAGAGGATAGATAAAAGAGTGTCTTAAGGATAAGGTTTCATTTAACATTCAAGTGATTTCTCAATAGGTTGAGGAGACCGAGCATGGAGAACATGGGTCAGGCATGAAGTGCTGTAGCTGCCAAAATGAAACATTGTCCTGTGAGTCATGCATTCTGATAGCTTCACACTGTACTTCTAAAATTTAAATGGAAAATGGAAACTTCAATGTAGCATTGAAGAGCCATTGCTTTTCAGGATGCAGTCTACTCACCACTGACAGGTTGTGCTACAAGATCAATAGAAGAATAACTACCAGTAAGCAAGAAACCAAGGAGTTAAAATTAAGTTTCTTCCATCAAAAGGGAAAACCTTGTGACCAAAATAAACTGAGATATTCCTTCTCACAATCAGCAGTCTGTCTTTTGTAGCTTCTGTTGTACCCAGTTAATCTGCTTTCTCCCGTATTTCTTGGCAAAGTATTGGGCTGTACTGGTGGTGTTCTAGAATTATTCTGTGTTATAGAAGGCAGAAAGAAGCATGCAAATTCTTTCTCAGTCTATTCACTGCCAAATCAGCACATTCTGTGTTTATGATTGTTTAAAAGGGTCATACAGAAAGCTAATCTTTATGAAGCTCCAGAGGTAAGGTAGGTACACTATCTCAGAATGACTAATACATCTCTTCTCTGCAAACACTAGGAATTTCTCCATCTATCTCAGACATATTATTACTAGCTCAGGAATGACTGATTCAAAAAGTACTCTTTATCAAAGTCAGGAGAACATCCAACAGTGAGAGAAGGTTGCTCCTGTCCTGTGCTTTGATCTAAATCCAGATTTTGGCAAGTCTAGGATATCCCCTGTACTTGGACTCTCAGAATCCTTCCTTGGAAAAGGAGGATTTGGCAGTGGCCAGTAATTATAAGTCAAGTTTCTTCTGAATTGATCACTGTTTTTTGTCTAAATTTGATAGAGCTATTTATTTTCATGGGAAAGAACATCATCACTACTTCAATCTCAGTAGTAAGGCAAGAGAGAGACATCATCTTCCTCAAAAGTTACCCATAAAAGCTCAGTGGCTTAGGAAATTGACTCCTAAGCATCTTCCTGAATGTGGGTGATCTCTTTGGCAGAGGGACTTTTGGTCTTTCCTGTGGATATTGCTGTATTTCATTTTAATTAATTTACTTAGACCATTCTGCAAGACGTTATTAAAGAGCTACTTCAAAAGCAGAGCAAAAACTTCTCAGTGAAGGGAATCTTCTCATAGGCTTAGGCAATTTCTCTATTGCAGTGTCTGCTTTTTCTTTAGTTTTACACCTCCACCCTTTTGCCCATCTCTGGCACAGAGACATCTGTATGATAACACTACATTTTCAACACTTTGATTTATAGATCTACACTGCAGTGTCTTTTAAAAATCTGATATAAGTCCTAAGCCAAGATCACATACTTAAGTCTTTTTTAGATGGAGAAACACTACTAATTTAATGCCACTCCTCAAGAAAAAGGTCTGTGTAGATATAAAAGCCTCTTTTATGTACAGACTGTATAAAAAGATGTTACAATTGGCACAATATAAAAACATATGGGTGACAAAAAATCTATAAGAAGTGAGAAAAGGAATATTTGGACATTTTCTTTGAGTTGTTACAATAAAGATGGTAAAGTCTTTTAAAATTATGAACCTCATTGTTATGATTAAAAACCTTGTGTCACCTTGTTATGGTAGGGATTATTAGCTCAGTGAAACCTCTGATTTCTGGATGTTTTAGATATGAACTTCCAAAGTTCTGGGGTTAAAAATTCTGGGGTTTTTTGGAAGACTCTAACTGAACCCAATAACCTACAAAGATTCAAGCTAAACCACAGTTGTCATGTTTCCTCACCAATTTTGAAGATTTTCTCACTTTACCTGTTTTAAATGCACGGTCACCCACACAGTAAAGAAGTTCTTCCCCATATTTAAACAGAGCTTCCTGTGCATCAGTTTCTGCCCATTGCCTCTTTCCCTATTGCTTGGCACCAGCAGGAAGAGCCTGGCTCCATCCTCGTGACAGCATTCCTTTGGATACTTCCAGACATTGTTGAGGGCTAGCCCCACAGTGGTTCTTCTGACGGGCTGCACGGCACTCTGGGGTGCTGGCCACTCTTCCCAGCTTTGTGTTGCCAGCAAACTTGCTGAGGAGGCCTTTGTTCCTTGATCCAAGTCATGGATGAATAAGTTAAACAGCCCCAGACCCAGTATTGAACCTTGGGGGACACCACTAGGGGCAGTGAAATGCTGGACATGACCCAGCAACGTGCGCTCGCATCCCAGAAAACCAATTGTTTCCCAGGCAGCATCAAAAGCAGCAGGTCGAAGGAAGTAATTCTTCCCAATTATTCTGCACTAGTGTAACTCCATCTGTATCCAGCTCTGGAGTTCTCAGCCCAGGAAGAACATGTTGGAGCAGAGGAGAGTCATGAGGACAACTGAAGGGCTGAAGTATCTCTCCTGTGAGGACAGGCTGAGAGAGTTGGGGTTTTTCAGGCTGGAGAAGACAAGGCTTCAGGCAGACCTTGTGGCAGCCTTCCAATGCTTAAAGGGGACCTATAAGCAAGATGGAAACAGATATTTTAACTGAGCTTATTGCGACAGGACAAAGGGTGGTGATTTTAAACCAAAAGAGGAAAGATCCAGACTAGGTATAAGGAAGATTATTGTGCACTGATGGTGGTGAAACACAAGGACAGGTTGATCAGGTTCAACCTGACAATATGTCCTTGCACATGGGGGTTGGAACAGAGAATATTTAAAGGTCTGTTCCAGCCCAAACCATTCTATGACTCTATGATTACTCTCTGGTGTAATCAACCATACTTGATTGGATAGTTTCCTCCATAACAAACAATAACATTTAAATAGGAGAAGTCAATAAGACATCTGGGTAAGTCATTGTTATGTGTCAGTGGAAAGTAGTTTTACGTTAAAACCCTAATTTTGTACTAGTAAATTAACAAATTCTCTTAGCATAGAGACATTTGGAAAATACTATTCACTGGGAGAGTAGTTCAACCCTGGAAGACGTTTCACAGGAAGGTTGTGTAATATCTATCTTTGGAAATATTTCAAAGCCCTGAGCAACCTGATCTAACTTTGAAGTTAGCTCTGCTTTGAGCAACACATTAAATTCCTGAGGTCCCTCCCAACCTAGATTTCTCTCCATCACTTATTTAAATGAGACATACCCTAGCATCTGATTACCAGTTCTTGACCACAATCAAGTGTTATTGTGATTAAATATTTTGGGAGGGATTTGCAATAAATTCCAAAGTCTTAGAGAGTGCTTACAGGACTTATCTTTTTATTGATTTCTGTTGTTTTTCTTGTTGCCAGTAAAATTCCCAGGGAAATGTCTCTTTATCTTTTTTTGTTCCACAGATATACACCTCTAGTTGTTAAAATAGGCTGTTACTGTAGTGTTTGCACATGGTAGATTTAAAGTATATAACAGCTGTCACCAAGGCAAACATTTGGTTCTTAGGGAAGACTTATGTAGAACAGCCTTGGAATCCAGTAGAAAATTGTTTTAGAAACAAGTTGTTTCACAGTAATTGCTATCTGGTAAGATTGTTTTGCAGATCCATTTCAGTTTCCATTTATGTACTCCTCAAAATCTATTTGTTGGCACATTGCTTTTGACACAACATAGTATAAACAAGGAAGATGCAGGTAAATGTTGAGGGGTAAAATTACAATGCACACTTAAAATGTGAAAAGACAAAGTCATGCAAAAGACAAAATATTCTTAAGATTTTACTGCTTAGCTGATTTGGACTAGACAACTTGAAACTGTCGCCATTTGTATGTTCCATTATTTCACACCTTCTTCTCGTTTTTTATTTCCAACCATGTTTTAAGCAAAAAAAAAAAAATCTTGCAAAAGATTTGTATAACTTGCCCTCAGCACAAAGAATTTAAGATCACTTTTCAGGCAGTCATGTACATTGAGAGATAAGCCACTTCCATTTACTTCAGAACACAGCTAAGCACAAACACATTTGTCACACGGCAGCTGACACACTGCAGCATCACTCCCAGCATCAGTTTCCAGTAACTTTTCTGCAGTGCTCACATTGATATTGCCCAAGTGCAGGTCATACTGTATCTAACTGATGAAGAACAGCATGTACCCACTCAAAGTATGGGCTCAGTCAGCTCAAAGAGGTATTGTTATTCATGAATATGTATTCAATTATTTTGAGAAGTACTGAATCATTTAAATTCAATTAGACACATTTTAACTACTCCATTTCAAAATAAAGTCAATGTGAGAGATATTTAACTTAAATGTTTATTAAGAAGGGAATAGCATTTCCAAAAATAATGTAACTAAGTTAAGGTTTAGAGGCAATTTTAATGATTTAGTGGGTCTTTGTATATAAATAATATCCTCCTATAGCCTTCTAGTGTCTATAATGTTAATTCCTGTATTTATTACTGACCATTATTTCACTTGTACTTGCTCCTATAGGTCAGTCCAAGACTATATTGCAAGATTAGATGCCTCAAGTATTATATAAGTACCTGATTTTAACTCCAGTAAGTCTCAGGAAAATTCATAGCTGTGCTTCATCCAGTCAGAGTGCCTCCAGGATGCAAACTAAACAAGGAAAAAGGTTTGAATGACTCCTTTGCTCTTGCTGAATATTGCATCCCTCTTCCTGAAATGGAAGGACATGCTCTTACATCTGATCATTTTCTTCCCAGTTCTTCAAGATTTGTAGATCTTCAGCTCTGGATGCAATAGGTAACTAAGAAGATGAGCTCCTTTTGATCTTCTCATCCAATTCTCATCAGACTGCAACTGTCCCAGACTTCTGCATCTCATGCATTACAGAACTGGAGGTGATTATATTTCTCTATATTCCTGCAGTGGATAGAAACCTTAATGCATGTAGGGTGCTTAGATGCTGAAATGCTGTGAGACACAAAATAATTGGTAGCTGGTGGATGACACAAATCAGGCTGTGCATCACTCTGAATTACTTTGCAGTAGTTGGCTGAAGTCTGAGATAAAAGGTAAATGCTGCATGTATCAGATACCACAGTTGCAACAACAAGAATAACAAAGGTAAATAAAATATAATTGGTGTAAAGCATACAACTGAGAGTCAAAAGGTGCCAGAAAGCGCAGTAGCTCTCAGCAAGGAAATGTCAAAATCTGCCTGGATAGCATTTTGTGTACAGAAAGAGATGGTCTGTATAAAACCCGCCAACTATCTTGGTGTCTCAATGCTGAACTCAGTCAGTTTAGTGATGTTCTTCTAGGGAGTGCTCAACTAGATAGAGTAGTCTGATGTAGTCTAGTAAGGGCCAAGCAGAGGCACAATCTCTTCCCTTGATTTGTGGGCTGTGCTCCTATAAACACAGCCCAGGATACCATAGGCATTCTTTGCTGCCAGGGCACACTGCTGGCTCACATTCACCTTGCTGTGTTCCAAGACTTCCAGGGTGTCATGGTTTAACCCCAGGCAGCAGCCAAGCCCCACACAGCCACTCACTCACTCCTGCACCAGAGAGATTGGGAGGAGAATCAGAAGGGTGAAAGCTGGAGAACTCATGGGTTGAGAAAAAGACAGCTTAATAATGAAAGCAAAGGCTGTGCACACAAGCAAAACAAAACAAGGAATTAATTCAGTGCTTCCCATGAGCAGACAGGTGTTCAGCCATCTCCAGGAGAGCAGGGCCCCAAAATGCAAAATGGTTACTTGGGAAGACAAATGTCATCACCACAAATGTCCCCCCCTTTCCTGATTCTTTCCCCCACTTTATGCACTGAGCTTGATGCCACGTGGTCTGGAATATCCCTTTGGTCAGTTGGGGTCACCTGTCCTGGCTGTGTCACCCCCAATCCCCTCCCCAGTGTGGCAGTGCCAAAAGCAGAAAATGCCTTGGCTCTGTGCAAGACCTGCCCAGAAGTGACAAAAACATCTCTGCATTATCAACCCTGAGTTCAGCAAAATCCAAAACACAGCCCCATACCACAATGAAGAAAATTAAACCTACCCCAGCCAAAAGCAGCAAACAAGGCATTTTCCACAGCTTCTCAAACATTAGTCAGCCCCCAACCTGTCTTCCTAAGCAAAATAATTTGCATTTGCCCTTGCTGATACTCATTAAATCCTCCGTCAGCCCATCCCTCCAACCTGTCTGGGTTTTTCTGAATGACAGCCCTGGCCTCAAGCATATGAACAGGTCTCCTATTTTGGTGCCACCTGCCAACTCGATGCACTCTTACCACCTTCGTAACATTGATGAGGGTGTAGAAAGGGATATGCTTCAGATGGATCCCCAAAATACCACCTCTGAAGTAGAGCTGAAGTAGAATACCCACCTTAAAGCCTGGTCACCCAAACTGTTTTTAACTCACTGAGATCCATATCCATGTAGACTGCAACATTTGGATGCAAGAGGATGGTGGGGGAGAGTTTCAGAAGCATTGCTGCATTCAACATAATGGTCACCTACTATTACCACCTCCACTCACGTCAACAATGCTTCATTATTGATTATTTATTTAACCATGTCAAAATAAATAAAAGTTTAACCAGTGGTAATTTAACCAATAAATGGTTATAGACACTTTTTTTTAGGATGGCATTACGACATACACCACCAGCGAGCAGAAGCCTTTGCCCAAAGCAGTGAAGTTGCTTTCTTTACTTTTCTATGCTTCAGATTTCTAAGAGCTTCCTTAAAATTTGGTTCAAGTTAGGATGTAGCAAAGTAAAGCCATAAAATAAAGTATGAAGTGGTGACACTGCAGCTGAAGTGGAAAAACTCAATTCCACTATGGTATTGAATTAGGTCAAAAGTCTTAAACATGATGGACATATTGTTGAGAATTCTGGGCACAATGGCAACAGAAGGTCAATTCTTAAAATGCCATGTTCCCCTCAGTTCATTTCATCATCTGCTTTCTGGAAACCAATAAAGCTTGAAAGTAGAGATCACTGGTAATATCTGCACTTCTGAGGAATACAGAACCTAACAAGACTTACTGAACAGAGTCCTTAAAAGAGCAATATTTGTTCAGTTATGCAACCCAAAACTTACAGAAGATGAGAATACAATACACCTGGACAATAGTAATAATATGTGTTAGTAATAGTAGATATAAAAATTCTCATAAAAATCGCTGGGAAATGTGAGGTTATACTTTGTACAGATGAATTTTGAATTGAATGGGATTTTGTTACCTAATTTTCTCTGAATACTATGGTACATACAACTTCCTGGAGGCAAAATAAATCTAACTACATCTGAAAGTCCAAACACCAAGGTTCTTTATTCTCCCAGACAAAATTAAGTATTTCAGATTCAAAGATCCAAATAAATTAGAGTTAATATTCATGGTTATGAAACCAATCTATCCATTGCTAGCCATTATCAGCTGTTAAAGAAAAATGGTGGTGTGTTTCAATTTGACATTGAACACATAATTTGAAGAACTGGAAAAAAATGTACAAACATTCTCTGAAGTTTTTTTTCTCAAGCAGCCCAAGCAAGATGCCCAATAATGATGGTGCCCTCTATAACTGGGCCACCTCTTACTGCGAGGAGATGGACACTGTACAAGCTGACATTCCAGTTCAGGACTCAAATTACAGAACTGAGCAACTTTTAGTTGGAAGTTGGCTAATCTCCTAGGTTTCAGTGGTGATAATGCCAAATTTCACTTCCAATTTCCTAGAAGTGAGTACCTTTTGGTATGTGACTGCTTGTGTGAATACAAGCACATACATTTATGGTTCTGAGTGCCTCCATATAAACTTATTAAGGAGCAAAAATTAGATTTGAGACAAAATTTCAAAGAATTAGTGCATTTTACCACCAAAAAAAACCCCTAACACACTACATGCCCACCTCTGAGATAATTGTTATGTAAATAATTAGTAAGGTTTATCAAAAGAGATTCGAGGTAAGGAATAAGGAAATCTCTCACTTCTCATATGGCCTTAAAGATGGCTTATTTTTATTAACAAATCAACAGACACTGAGGAATCTATGCTATGAAATAGAAATTGTGCTTTAGCAAATTGATGTGTAGAAGAGACCAGAAAAGACCTTGGAAATAAGAAAGTCACTGATTTTTTTATGACCATATGGTTTGTTTCATCTCATCTGTAAGTTACTTAACAGATTTACATTTCCTATTTCTAAAGAAAGAAAGACAGAAGGGAAGAACCCCTTAGTTACCTCCTCTTTTTCCAATTCCAGAGAGGTATATGACATTTCTAGAAAGAATACACCACACAACAGGAAAAATATTCAAGCCAGATTAATTTGCATAAGTGCTTGTTAGATAATAATCCAAGCATAAACATCTACAAATGTTCATTAAGATGTCACTGATCAGTGTTAGCCTTCCAAAATAAAAATTAGTATTTCAAACCAGGTAGGCTCCAAATTACATTAACACAAGAGAACTTGATTGCCTTAGAGCTATCTTGGAGTTTATTACTTTTCAAATTATACCTGGCATGATTATTGTGGACAGAAGGGTAAAAAATACATGCAAAATAAATTATTGAAAACACTACAATGAATAATGTATCTCTGGTTTTCTTATGAAAATTTCAAGATATACTCAAGTTCAAATCAATTCAAGTAATCTTGTGCATTTTCTGCACACATGTCAGATAACAACAGCAGTTTTTAAATAGAATTTTAGCCTTTAGAAGGCTGCAATGAAAGGATGTATATTTAAGGTTTAAAAGTCCTCCATTAATTTGTTTGCCTATGAACACTGCAGTCATTCTGAATTGCATAATAAAGGAAGAAAAAAAGATATGGACCATTGAGGTATGAAGAAGTGTCTGTGACAGGAGGCACCAGGCAGAAGGTGAAGCTGGTGAAATTTCCTTCCTCAGTTCTACATATTTTCTTAGATAATTTATATAAGATTTAGGAGCAATTGTGGAGAGCAGTTTTAGCTTAAAAGAGTAAAGTATGAATCTGGACACACATATGACATCTCTTAGGGTTTTGTATTCAAGCACTTGCAGCATTGAAAGGTGAAAGGGGTGAAAGAGGCCTTCCTACATATATAATTAAATGTTCCTTTATTTCATGAAAAGCAGCAAGGAGGATTTAGAGATAGAATCATATAACAGTTTGTGTTGGGAGGGTCCTTAAAGATCATGTCACCCATGTCATGTGTCATGATAAAAGGTGTCACCAGTGAGAGGTTCATTCACTGGAGCAAACTGGGCAGGGAGGTGCTGGTATCTGCCTCTCTGGTCTGGCTGGAAGCTTTGCTGCAGCCTCAACATAAAGTTAAAGGGCTCAGCTCAGGGGTCTCTGGGAGAAACACTGTCACCTGCAGCATTCAGGGGGCTGGCCTAGGTGACCTAAGTGTCCCCTTTGGCCTTACGCTCTATGAATATTCCTGTGAGACCAACTGCCTTAATCCCTTACCAGAGAGGTGGGGGGACACTGATGTAAGTCCAGGACAGCTGATCACAAGTGACCAAAAGAATATTCCCTTCTATATGACATCATGCTCAGTGTATAAAAACTGAAGAGAAGAAGAGGAAAGGGAGGGGGAAGACAGAGACTGGGGCGGGACGGGACACACAACACACTCGAATATTTGAAAGAGTTAATTTCCTATCATTCCCTATTTGTTCCATAGCAGAGGCCAAAGCTGTTGGGTGAGTAGCTTTAGACTGGGCCTAAAGAGTTGCTTTTTTTTTTTTTTTTAAATTATGAGGGTGGTGAAATACTGCATCAGATTGCTCAGATATTGTTGATGGTTCATCATTGAAAGTGTTTAGGATCAGACTGATTGGGTCTGGATGAGGTCATTCAAAGCCCCATTCAACCTGGCCTTGAACAATTCAAGGGCTGGGTAGTCCACAGTGTCTCTGGGCAACCTGTTCTAGCATCTCACNCTCTGGGAGAAACACTGTCACCTGCAGCATTCAGGGGGCTGGCCTAGGTGACCTAAGTGTCCCCTTTGGCCTTACGCTCTATGAATATTCCTGTGAGACCAACTGCCTTAATCCCTTACCAGAGAGGTGGGGGGACACTGATGTAAGTCCAGGACAGCTGATCACAAGTGACCAAAAGAATATTCCCTTCTATATGACATCATGCTCAGTGTATAAAAACTGAAGAGAAGAAGAGGAAAGGGAGGGGGAAGACAGAGACTGGGGCGGGACGGGACACACAACACACTCGAATATTTGAAAGAGTTAATTTCCTATCATTCCCTATTTGTTCCATAGCAGAGGCCAAAGCTGTTGGGTGAGTAGCTTTAGACTGGGCCTAAAGAGTTGCTTTTTTTTTTTTTTTTAAATTATGAGGGTGGTGAAATACTGCATCAGATTGCTCAGATATTGTTGATGGTTCATCATTGAAAGTGTTTAGGATCAGACTGATTGGGTCTGGATGAGGTCATTCAAAGCCCCATTCAACCTGGCCTTGAACAATTCAAGGGCTGGGTAGTCCACAGTGTCTCTGGGCAACCTGTTCTAGCATCTCACCACCCTCAGCAGAAAGAATTCTTCCTCGTATCTCATCTAAACCTAACCACCTTCAGCTTCATTGCCTCTTGTCCTGCCATTACCTGCCCTTGTGAAACATCCCTCTCCAGTTCCCCTGTAGGATGCCTGTAAGTACTGAAAGGCTGCTATAAGGGCTTTCCAGAGCCTTCTCCTCTTCAGACAGAACAGGCTCAACTGTCTCCTCACAGGAGATGTCCTCCAGCCCTCTGATCAACTTAATGCTCTCCTTTGGGTTTGTTCCAACAGGTCAATGTCTTGTGTTTGGGAGCCACAGAGCTATTTACCTTCAAACATCCCACTAATCATACAGACAGGGAACTAATATGAGAAGTAGGAAACAAATTTCAGTCTCCTTAGAGACAGATTGAATTGAAATTCAGCCTCATGCACCCACAGTAAGTAGTCTGATCATGGGTCTTGAGGAAAAATATGGTCAACTCCTCCTGGTACAATGCTGCACCAGAGCAGTGCAGTCTAAGACACATGTATTACTCCCAAACTTTAGTGAGCTTGGATAGAAGCCAGACAACCAATTTCTTCCCACAGCAAATTTTGAGGACCTTATGTGTATGCCCATTGACAATTGCCTAAATACTTGGGGAGTTTTCTAAGGAAAATATTAGCGATCCAATCAGGTACTCATGAATTCAGAAGGAGATGAACTGAAGCTTGGAGACTCATGTTTCCTCCCTCAGCATTCAATTTTTATTTATACATCTAAGCATTGGTACATAAAATAGGGATAAATATATGGAAATTATTAACATGAAGGCACAAGAGAGAAAAATCCATCAGTCATTTTGATAATAGTGAGAGGGTGATTCTAAGAGAGGAAAGTGTTCCCTCTACAATGCAGGAGAAATAGGTCCCAGTGGAAGGGAGACCAAAGGTAAAAAGCACAGCTTTTCAGTGCACCAAATGAGAGAATTACATATTTGACTTCAGCAATTCATTTTCATTCAAAATTTCTGCAATAATCGCTGCATATTTCTGTCTCATAAAATCATGGTTGCTCTTCCACAGTATCTCTAATGTGCTGAGAAACATAAAGATTATACTCTGATCTAGTTTTGAGCAGAGTTACTTTAGCTCAAATTAATGGTTATGAAGAAGAATTTGGCCTCCTTCTGAAAAATATTTAATTTCTTTCACTCTAGAAATGTTTCCTAACTGAAGATCCACACTGGGGACTGACAAAAATAATTACGATTTTCCTGGGCATTGCAGGCTAAGCAAGGAAAGGTTGCTTTTCAGAGATGAGGAAATGACTAGTTCTTACAGTGCCTAGTATGGTTCCTAGGGCTTGGGGTGTTGGTTTGGTAGGGATAAAGGCAGCCTTCCCTGAGGATGGAAAGGAGGCTTTTTTGCTCTAAGGCACTTCTCTCAGTTAAAGGGAGAAGCAAAGAAGAAAGGAACTAACAATCAATTTCTGGGTATCAGCCAAGGAAAGATATGCCTGAATCCATTAGGCTAAGAAGGTTTCATTGTGTAGCTGTTCTAAAAGATTAAGTAGCATGGCTGACTTCAGACTAAAGAACCTGTATTAGAATTACAGCATTCACTGATGTAAGTGACTGACAACAGACTGCTGATTGTACTTTATAGACCAGTATGACATCTTGTCATGATGTAAATAAAGGTGAGTCAACAGGCCAACAGCCAGAGAGCACCATTTAAATATCACAGTTTGTACTGAGGAAGTAAAATTGAACAAAATCAAAAATATATTTGAAAATCAAAATATGAAAAAAAAAGGACTTTGTTTTGCTTAGAGACAGGTCTAAATGGCAGGGCACAAAAGTCATAAACATTACTGCATTTTTTCATAGCTTACAGTGACAATGGAGAAAATATCCGTAATCTCATCAGACATAACTAAAGAAATTTTGAAAATCAGCACTGTTTTAGTATGATTTTTACTCTGTCCCCTGATTTATACAAAAGTTAAAAAAACCCTCTACATCTGAAGGTAAAATTTCCATATGTACTGAAATCACCATCAGCTTCCACAGGAAGAGCAGAGCTTTGCTTTGGAATTCTTATGTACCCTTCCTCACTGTGCTGTATAATCAAATGTAGTAAATGTGAGAGTAGTAAGACAGAATACTTCATATCTTCACTGTATTTCAGTCCAGGGAAGAAGTCACAGCTTGTAAATCCTATTCAGAGAGCTAAGGTCAGATAGGACTGGGTCACCTCATCTGATTCAGTGTATCAGAGGATATTACATTTGAGGTCTTTCATTTTAAGTCATCCAACTCAGAAATCATTTCTGTGATGCTTCTTTTTTAATCTGTAAAGGTCAGAACCACACTATTACAGCATCACTTTCACTAATAATGCATACAGAGGCAAATAGTCATTGCCCTTCTACTTGTATTTAAATGATGAAAATTTTCATTTGCATTTGATTACACAGCGTTATCCCAGGAGTTCATATAAAAATATTTTTCTATGGATTTCCTCAAATTTCACAGTTAGAGATTAAGCACCTATTGATCCTATTCCCTATCTCTGGATTCATGACATTGTGACTGCCTATACAAAACCATATTTTGTTTCAAAAGGCCCACTCAACCAACTGATATAGGTGATTATTACCACTATTTACTCTTTCCATGCTTTTAAATAATCCCAGAATAAGATTATTCAAGGTCACAGATAGAAATGTGATAAAGAAATACAACATTTTCAATGATTACTCTTCCCTATATTTTTTGAGATCCACCAGTCAGTTTGTAATGTTCACCTCTATTTGATCTGTCAATATTAAAGAACAATAATATTTTTAATCAGGATACCATTTAATAATGAACTAATCCTTGTAGATATTTATTTGTTACAACTATGTCATTATTTTTTATGAATTTAATTTTTAGTCTCCTCAAAAAATTCATGCTTGAGAAGATATATTTTCATGAAATTAAAATATGGAAATAATTGTATTCTTTATCATCTGAACCCTGTAGCAGCTTTTATGTTATTTTGCCTCAGACTCAGAGAACTTAATTGGTTTATAGAAATATTTATATTGTCAGTGTATTTTCCTTGAACTGATATAAGGCCTTCTAACCTTCAGCAGTGATTCCTAGAGTCAAAAACCAGACAAGTTTTTGGAATTGTAGTTTCCAGACCTGATATTATGTACTTACAAATCAGTTTAAGGAGAAATCCTGCAGTCACTGAGTGATATCTCAGTACACAGATAATCATGATTTTAATTTAAAGGTATTTGCTATACATGGGGTTGCCTTTTATATAAGCTAATATGCCATGCAAAAATGAACATCATTTATCACTCAGTTTTCCTACCTAACGTAGAACTCTGCCTCACCCTCCTTATCCTTGCATTACAGGATTATGGTTTAAAGTTTATTCTTCCAGAAGCATCCATCCCTTCCAAAATCAAATACCTGTTCAAAGAAAGAGAAGAGGGGAAAGCAATATAACTTTTCCTGAAATGGGAGACTGGACTCCTAAGGATAAGCAAACAACCTCACAAAACAGGTACAAGTAAATGTCTCCGCTTTAGCCCAGCAGTGCTCTTGCTTCTCCTGCCAGGAAAATAAGCATGCATCTTTCCCATAGGGCAGGTGGTCATCTGATGATGTTCCTGTGCTCCAAAACCAGAGTTTATCCCCAGCACATCACAGACACTTCTGGACAGAAGTTTGGGGAGGAGGTGGTAAAGTGTGGTGCTGTTTGGATCCACGGTTGCACGCATTTATAGAGACAATATTTTGGGGAAACAGAGAAAAATGGAAGAAAAATGGGATGTGTTATTCCTCTGCCTCATGTTCAGGTTTAAAAAGAACCATTGATTTTTGGCCTAAGAAGAATCCATTCCTATGACATAACTATCCTCATATTTCCAATAAAAAAAAAAATTGACCTAATGGAAGAGAATTTTCAACAAAGAAGAACATCAGAGGGTGTCTCATAGAGTTTATGAATTTTACAGAATTTTGTGGCAGGTATATGTAGATCCCATACGCTATGCACAAAAATTCATAAATAAAAGCCCAGCATGTTTAGATCAGTAGGCAAAAAATTCCAAAAATATCTCTCTTTGCACTGAGACAGTAAGAAACACAAAAGACAAAAATGGTTATGAGTCACTGCTAACATATCTCTGCCTCTGTGAAAACCAGATAGGGATAGAATATATGAAAGTCACTAGTCAGCATGTGTGAGGGAAGCCCACACCAAGATAAAACTATTCCAAAACACAAATTCTGTGAAATGCATAAGGAGAAGCCTGGGTCTTTTGTAATACTTGACAGAAATAATCCTACTTAGCTTATGAAATGTACAGTACTCAAGCTGCAAAAATTCCCTTGCTTATGTAAAGAGACAGTGACTTAAAGAAGATAAACTAAAACAGAAACTCATTTCCATCTCCCTGCAAAACTGGTGGCATATGTGCTACTCCCAGATTGTATAAAGTGTAAATAAATCCTACAGATATGTTTTGATTTTGATTAAAAAATTACAGCAAGTTTGTCTCTTAAGAGACAGAATAGTTTTGGTTTCAATTTCTGTTAGAACAGGTGGAATGACAGCATTTCACTCTTGTACTGATATTTGATTTCCTCTTCTTAACTAAGCTTGATTTTGAAACAATATTTCATTGAATTGGTAATAGATGAATTTTTTTTTTGTCTTGATAAAATGCAACACACTATCTGATTTTTTTTTTTTTACAGCAGTGTCCCTTGTACATGGTCTGACTACCAGAAATTGGAGCAAAAACTAATAGGTTTTGATTTGATGGTCCTTAAAGATGAAGGGAGAAGTCTCTGGTTTAACCTTCATTTAGTTTCTTATTGAGAAAGCATACCTTGCTCACTAATTCTGCACTGTGAAAAAGGTCAAAACACATGTAGAAGTGAACTATTGTAGTGGTTTTAGTTCACCAATCTAAGTTTCTCAGACAATGCACCAATTAATGTAGCGGGTCTAGTTCTGGCCAAATACCAGCACACGCACTAGAATTATTTACTCATTTTCTGCTGTGAGATAAGGATTAGGAGGAGAGCAAAGCAGGCTCAAAACTTTAAAGGGTATAAAGAAAACTTTATTAGCAGAATTAAAAGAAAAATAATAAGAAATCAGAATAAATCTTCAGAACACTTCTCTTCCCGCCCCGCCCCCCGCCAGTGAGTAAACTCAGTGAGTTTACCACTTTTAAAACAATCTTTCTTCAGTCCACTTAGGGAGAGGAGTCTCTCCCGCCATGCCATGGAGACTTTTCCACAAGAAACAGTTCTCTTGTGTTTTTAATTTCACAAATGGCAGCCACCTGGAAATCTGCAATCATCAATCATGATGTTCCTCCCACAGTTTGATAGTCCTCCCACAACTACCACTACGGGTCATCTCAGCTTACTGGGGTGCAGTTTTAAGGATGAGGTGTCCTAATGTAGAAACAAAAGTTCTTTTCTTTTGTGTCTGGGAACAGAGGTTTTCTTCCATCCCTGGGGCAAGGTTTCTCATCTCTCTCTTCTCTGTTCAAGTTTCTCATTGGATCAGAGATACTTCAGCATGTGCTTGTTTCAACATGAGCTCCTCTGCTCATGGCTGTGGTTAGAATCCTACATCCCCCCAATGCATCCCATGAATGACAGGGAAAAAATAAAAGTCTGATATATCAATTATGTCTTCACCATAGCCTTACAAGACAATTTCAGCCCGANCCAGTTACCTGTTCAAAGGCCAGAAGCCAGAGACAGAGCTTTTTATTTTTTCCTGGGGCTTGTTCGTCTTTAAATGTAATTTCACAGAGGAGTGTTCAGCTTTCTTAAGTTGTTTCACAGAGTGTCAATATTCAAAACTAGCCCGCTGATTGGTTGTGCTAGGCCCAAAGGAAGCTGCCAAGGTCACCACAGGGAACCACTTCCACAGCTTGTGGACTCCCTCCTCAGCTGAAAACCAAACTATGTTAAAGTACAAAAACAATGCCTAACAAACACTGAAGATTCTTCTCCACTTGAAATTGTTTATTACTGCAAATCACATTCAAATCCAGCTAAGGAACCTGAATGCACCAAGTCCGTGGAATCTGATGAGGTTCATTTACAGGTCTTGAGGGAGCTGGCAGACAAAGTTCATAAGCCAATTTNAAAAAAGTTACTGTCTCACCCAGACCTGTGGATGGTGATGTGATCTGTGCCGGGCAGGGGCCGCTCTGCCTGCAGGGCTGTTTTCTGGCCCCCGCCACATCCAATTCCAGCCGCAGGGCTGGTTTCTGTGTGGGGCCACAGGGCCGCCTCTCTCCTTAGCTGCACGGCTCTCTGCAGCACCAGCAGAATGGCTCGGCAGCTCACGNGGAAAAAGGGAAATATAACCTCCACTTTTAAAGAGGAAAGTGGAAAACCCAGGGACCAGTCAGTTTCACTGATGTGCCCAACAAGATTCTGGAGCAGATTCTCATGGAAACTATGCTAAGGCACATGGAAAATAAAGACGTGGCTGGTAACAGCCAACAATGCGGCTTTACTAAGGACAAATAATGCCTGGCAAATTTGCTACAGCACTGGTGGACAGTACCGATACCCCCTACTGGACTTATGCAAAGTGTTTGACACTTGCACACGACATCCTGGTCTCTAAATTGGAGAGACATGGATTTGAGGGATGGACCACTGGGTAGATAAAGAACTGGCTGGGTGGCCAGCCACTAGGAGTGGCCCTCAGCGGTCTGTGCTGGGGCTGATACTGCTCAAAATTTTTGTCAGGGACATGGACAGTGGGATCAAGGGCACCCTCAGCAAGTTCACTGACAGCATCAGGCTGTGTGGGGCAGTCGACACACTGGAGGGAAGGGATAATATCCAGAGGGACCTGGACAGGCCTGAGAGCTGGGCCAGTGCAAACCTCATGGGGTCAACAAAGCCAAGTGCAAGGCCCTACAGCTGGGTCATGGCAATCCCAGACACACCAACAGCTTGGGCAGAGAATTATTGGAGAACAGACCTGTGGAGAAGGACTTGGGGGTGATGGTTGGAGAAAAACTCAGCAAGAGCGGGCAGCACATGATTGCAACCCAGAAAGCCAAATGTGTCCTGGGCTGCATCTAAAGGACCATCAGAGAACTTGAGCATTTCCCCTACAAATAAAGGCTGAGAAAGTTGTAACTGTTCAGGCTGGAGAAGAACAGGTTGCATGGAGACCTCAAAACAACCTTCCAGTATCTGAAGAGAGCCTACATGGATGCTGGAAAGGAATCCTTCATCAGGAACTGTAATGGTAGGACAAGGAGTAATGGGTACAATTGAATGATGGAAATCTTAGGCTGGCTATTAGGAAGAAATGCTTAACTGTAAGAGTGATAATACAGTGGTTGTCCAGGAAGGCTATAGGTGCTCCAACCCTGGTAGTGTTCAGGACTAGGCTGAGTAAGGCCTTGAGTAACCTGGATTAGTGGGAGGTATCCCTGCCCATGGGAGAGGGGGTTGGGACTAAATGTATGCAAGGTTTCTGATTCTGTGAAATACAAAACCAAGTCAGGTCTGTATGCTAGGTGGTTTATATGTAGTCATCCATGATTTTTTATACAGATACAGTTTCAAAACTAGAACCTAAAATAGGAATTGTTGAAGAATTTTTAAAGAACCAGTTCCTGTAAATTAGGAAGAAAAGCATATTAAAGTAAGATACTGACATAATGTGTAAAAATTGTGAGAAATTTACTGTATGAAAACATTCCCATACCATGAAGGCTTTTGCTTCTAGAAAAAAATAAACATAACTCATTAATGGTTTCTATCTTATTAAGGAGCAAATAACAACAGTCATGGTAGAATGGATGAGCAGCCTGAATGATTGTCTCTGGTTTCCAAATTCTGAAATTAGGATTTTCTAGTTACTTGGCTATTGAGTCATATTTGATGACTAAGTATTTTGTAAAAGTAAGGAGTAATTGCTCTGTATATCTGAAGACTCAACTGCAGAGGTAACAAACTGAAATTCCTTACACACGTCTCTGGATGATGCTGCTCTTGGAAGGAAATCTTGATGACCCTAGAAATCTCTGTACCCTTCAGTGAAGTTAGAGAGGAAAAGCTATCCAAAGAATATGCAGAAGAATCTGTCATTGATTTATTGCCTTACAGAAGTGATTTATACATTCTGATTTCCAGTTGCATCTCTTAGATTCTGTAACACAATGCAACAATTCAAACCAAAAACTTTAAAGGTTACTATTCAGGCAATTCTTAGTAGATTGTCCCAAAAGTACTCCTTTCATTCCCTAAATGAATTAATCCCTAAAAAAGGGATTTTTAGGATCACTAGACTCATCATCCTGAACTAGAATGTTACATAATAACAGCCAGCATAGATATCTTGCCTAATTTTTTTAGAATAGTCATAATATCCTTATATAATTCACTCTGAAGAGTTAAGACGGTCTTTTCAATATGTAATAAAGAAACTATTTTTTAAAATTTGAGTTCATTACTTTTCATCCTGTTCCTAGAGATAAATTCAGATTTCAGGAAGGGGTTACTGATTTTATTGAATTCTTTTATAACAGTGATCTGTATTAGGCCCAAAGTGAGAAATTACAACTTGGTCATTGACACAACCTGAAAGTAAGGAACTTTGTCATGTATTTCACATAAGTGCTAATACAGATTAAAGAGGTAATAACAAAACTGAACTGTCCCAGCCACTTAGACCACTGATTTGACTCCAGACAGAGCAGCAGGAAACTTCCATTGCTTTCCTGGCACCCTAATCCAATCATTCTTTTATAGCATCTGTTACACATACATCCCCAGGCACTCCACATAAAAACATAATTAAAACAAACATTACACTGGATAAGCTTTTAGAAACAAAATATCCTTTTACTGTCAGTTCCTTCTAGAGGAGACACATGCAATGATATATATTTAAAGGATTCACTATGAAAAAGAAACCAGGGAACATTTACAGGACATGAATCAAATGAGCATGATATACTAATATGCTGATATTTGACATTCACCATGGGGTAAAGACACTGGTGAATCTGATATATTGACAATATTTGCATATTAATTCCTGAAGAGATTGACAGCCAATACAGCTGAAAATTAGTAAGAGCTACAGGATGTGGAATAAGATTATTTTACCTTAACATGAATGCTGCACTATTCTTCGTAACTTGGGAAAAAGAGCTAGGGCAAAATCACAGCCAGACTAAAAGAGATGTTCATCCATTTAGGTCTTTATTTAATAGATTTTAATGTTGGCAATATACCTTCTTCAAAATTGCATTAACCCATGTGAAGAAAAGTAGATTTGAAACAAACAGCAGAACTCTGTGCCCTTAACCAATTCTGTGTAGTTACAGAACCATTTCTTTTAATCCAATAATTTTGGTTTTAGAAGCCCAGTGAACACACTCTAAAGAGGCTGAGAAAACAAAGTCATCTTGCAGTCTGAATGTTTTGTTTTAAACCTGTACAGCTTCAAATTCTGTTAAGACAGAACATTTTGAGGGGTGCTTTTTCCTGTATTCATTCTAAAAGAAGCTCCCAGGTTGTTGAAGAGCTCTTGAATCTCCATCTTATATAATGTCTTTATCCCTTTACCCTTCCTCTTACACTACAAAAATAGATCTCTCTATTGAAAAGAAGAATTCATAATTTTAAATATGTTTGGGTTGGAGTAGAGTATTCTAAAATGGCTTCGAAATTGGGACACAGAGCTTGATAAAATTAGGACTACCATATAAAAAAGGAATTCTGTATACCTGCAAATCAAGCAAATAAACAAATACTAAACAATTGATACATAAGATTTTTCTACATTAATTTGTGTAAGTAAAAATAGTTACTGTCAATCTCTATTACATAGACTGAAAAATTCCTTATGTTTTTTCTAGGAGTCTGAAATAAACTATACCTGTGGAAACATACATATCAGTATAATTTTGTTGTCAAATGTCTGGATCTTTTGGAAGTGGCCCAATACATGAGAAAAGAATAAAAATACAAGAATAAATAAAAAGTGAGAAAAGTTATACACTTTCTTATATTACAATATAATATAATAAAGTGTATAAAGAATAAACAGGCCACCAAAACACTGTGGAAAAATTAATAATTTCTTTGAAAACAAAAGACTCCACCATTTTCTGAATTTTGGTTCTGTCTCTTTATGAATATTGTCTTCCTTCACTTGCATCCTCATGCATTCAAAATATAGAACATGCTGGCATGTGCAAGGGGCAGCCACACTTAGTCAAAAGCATTTAAATTATTACTTTGGCCAGACTAATGTACTCATGGCTTTCAGTTTGAACTGTGTGATTGCCTTGCAGTCCTCAGAACAAAATAATAGCATTAATCAGTTATGACAATTTCCTTAGATCCTGAAACATTTCTAGAATTTATATAAAAGACAATCTTAGAAGCCGAAGGAATGTTTCAGTACAGTGCCATTTTTTGAAAGTAGGTTATTCCCTTTCAAAACCTAGTAAAAGTCAGGTCAACTTTAACTAGTTGTATAGCAACAAGGAAACTAGTGTATAATGGAATTTTTAGCCTCAGACTTGGCAGACTTCCTGGAAAATATTGAATCATGAAAGGTCTAACATTTATTTAAAAGCAATAATTCAGGGTTGATCTCTACACACAGTACTGGAAACAAAACTGTTCAGAGTCCAATTTTTTAAGGTCTGCTTGCCAGAGAAACACTATTTTTCTTGCTCTTGATAGGCAAAGTCTTCACCTTCTCTCACAAATACTACTAAGTAATGCTGGAAATAGGTACAAATGAGGAATAGAAAATGCAAGATTTCATTCAGAACAGTGATGGGCTTGTAAAATTCAAGGTCTTCCAACCAATACGGTAAACAAGAACAATTGTGTGATCACCTGTGGGAGCAGCAGAAATTTAAAATCAGAATATGCAGGAAGAAAATATGGCTGTCCCAATTGTCAGGAAGTGTTTTCTTTCCCTATGGTAGAATTAATGAAAAGTATTTCTGATACTGAAATCATCTAGGAATATTTCTCTCCAATTTCCCTTAGGGACTTACATTCCAGGATTCCTCATTTCTATTATTTTAGTTTAGCTGGTCTGATATTTAGTTAGTGTCTGTGTTCTCTTGGTACTAGAATATAAATTAAAATACCACAAGCACCAGATATCTGATAGTATGAGACATAGCAGAGGCCATAAAACAATGTTTCAAGTTCAAATGGAAAAATTAATAACTATATGTAAGGCAATTACAAAGCCTGTCTGGAGATCTACGTCTGATAGAACAGAATGTACAGACCAATGATTGCTTATTCCTTTACTAATATGGTCAGATAAAGCTATTAACTAATTATGACTGCGAGAACTTAATTTGTTTATTTGTTTCTGGTCTTCTTTTCAGTCACAGGATCAACCTGAAGAAAGTGGAAGTCATTTATATTCTTTTTTTATGCCTACTTTAACACTGGAGACACTTAGTTGCCTGCACGTTCATGGATTTTGTAAATGTTATTGAACAGTCATTTCTTCTTCCACCACTGTTAAATCAAATTTGGTTCAGACTGTCCATTTGTTAAGAAAAAAAAAAAAAAGGTAGTCATAAGAAACATATTCATAATTAAGATTTAACTTACGATTTCTTTTACTGGAGAGGAGAATCAGAATAGCTTAACTGGAGCTACTGGAATTTTTTGACTGTTGAATCTCCAGCTTTTCAAAATGCAACAACTGGAAAAGCTGCTTTTTGAGGACAGAAACCATATTCTATAAGATTTTTTCCTAATTATTAATACTAATGTAATCCAAATTATATATTTTAATGATGTTGTTTCAGACTTGAGGCTATTTAGCATCTTTTCTGGCTTCCTGTCTAGAAGGTTAGTCAGCACAAAGAATTTAATATAAAAACTGCCAAATCAGTATCTTTCTCAATGAATAGTAGGATCGCCACCTGAAACTGTGTAACAAAATTAATTATTCTTGTTTTCCTTTCAAAATGATAAGGGCAATTTTCCAACCCAGCAGTGGCTGCAGAGTTCTGCTCTTTCTTGTATCCTTAGCAACACATCCCGTTCCCTGTTTCAGACAGTTCAGTGTAATATAAATGTACCACAGCCTTTCTACATGGGTATGTATCACCAATTCCTATCACCCAGTATGCAAATGCAGAGAGCAGTTAAAGAGTTCATCAGGAGCACATGTCATTTAGGAGGCCAACTGGTGTCATAAGTCCAGCAGAAATTGTTTAAAGCTACACTTCAACATAAAAAACTTATCTCCGGGTCTTGTCTTCAAAACAGACAGCTTCATTATAAACTACAGTTTAGGACCATATTTAAAATGTCAAACAGATTTTAAAATTACTGTTTTGCTGGGGTTTATTTTGACGCTTTGAAAATTGTAGGGGAAAGTAATTCACAAAATTCAGGATCAGTTACAAAAACATGAGCAGGATCAGTTACAAAAACATGAGCAAGACAGAGCTACCATTAGCTTCCAGGAAAATATGCAAGATTAGTATCTCATTCATATTAAATTTGTATGAATATGCAGAATGCAGAAGGAGAGTAGTATTGATTTAAAAGATACTAAAAATATTACGTTTTTTTCATTGCTTCATACAGAGCTATCATTTTCAGTGAGAAAGTTCCATCATTATCTCAAGTAAAGGAAAAGTCATTTATTTTTAATTTTCTCTCAAGCAGAATCTGACTGATATTCTTTGAAGAGCTATAAAACCAAATATGGAAAATTGCAGAGTACTGCTATAGGTGTTATTGTGAGCACATGAAATCAAAATGAAAACCTGTGTATTACATTAAGAGGCATGAGTTGAAAAGGCAAAGTTTTACTTTCTTGATATGGTCAGTTCTAGGCAAATCTCATAATTTTTAAGTCTATAATATTTAGAACAAAAGCAAAGCAATTGCACTGGATTTTTCAGCTCAAAACAGTAAGACCACAGCAAAATTTTCCTTCTTTCATTGATATGTTTCTTGGTGTATTTATGGTATTCAATTTTTGCCCTATCTCAAGCTCTTCATCAAGGCAATCCATGGCACACCTTCTCAGAGCAAAATCACCTCTGAGCATCAGATATCATTGCCATTTAGAGAAGTGTTCTTTGAAAAGATGGGAGAGAAAGCCTTGAAGATTATTGCATTTTTTTCCCCACACAGTTAGGCTTCCATGAATCAGACCTATCTTTCTACACACAAGCAGAATAACACCGTACCATGACATTAATTGTACATGTCTGAAGCTGAAGAACCATGGGGAACATCTCTCCACTGCAGAGCTTGTTCACATTTATCCCATTTCTGATAACAAACACAAGCTAGAACTCCTGTGTTTCAGATTACAGAACTATCTCACAAGCGTTCTTATTTTAGAAAACAAAATATATATGACCATACAATTTTTTTCAATGGACTTTTCATAGTTATCCAGTCAAGGTTAATTTGCTTGTGTATCTCTGAAGATGCTGTCATGGCAAAAAGAAAAACGACACATGAGTTTTGAAAAGAGTTGGTTTTAAATACATTCTGTAGTTGATCAGATCAGACTTGCCACATAGCTCCAAAATTCTTTGACTAGTGTTCAATCACCCTCACGCACAAAAAGCCATATTTGAAATTGACATCCTGGTCCTTTCACCTTTGAAAACCTATTTCCACTGTAGTTCCCCCACATCAAAAATGCCTATGCAAAACAAAAACAAAACCAAGACAAAATCACAACCCCCCCCCCCCCCCCCCCCCCCCGCCATAGATAAAAAAAATAAAAAGCCATAGAACTGTATTTTGGATCTTAATTACATTTTTGAAACCTTCCCTGGTTGCTTCCAGAATCTCTTTCCCCTCCATCTAAATCCATCTATTGTTACATGAAGAAGAATCAGACAGACCCAACATAGAGGTCTCCTTTCTGTGAGTCGAAAGCATTCTGTCAGATAGACTGCTACTCTCATCAGTTGCCTGACCTCTTATTTCAAAAACTTTCTTCTACCCTAGTCCTGTAATAGGGTCCAATATCCCCATGAGTCCTGACAATAGTGACTTGTCCTATCTGTGAAGAATCTGAGAGACCATTTCTTCTTACTGTTCCCATCATTGTTATCTGAAATCTTCAAAATGATATGTGATACAAAGTTAGTACTGATATTTCCTTATCAATACGAATTAAAAGAGATTCCTCATTAAAAAAAAATCCTTGAAAGGGATATTCTGATTATCTGGTATTTAAAAACATATTTAAGTTCAATAAGTCATATAAACTTTCCTTTGTTGCATGCTTGAAGCAATGGTTGAAGTATATGAAAATTCATGTCATAAACAAAATTAAGAAAATAAAGAAAATAATCCAGAGAGAAAATGTAGTGAAGATATAGGACCTTTCTTTGAAATGGTGTTAAAAAGGCATTATTTCTTTGAATGATACTATCTAATTGCAATCCATTTTCACATGGAAGAATATCCACAGAAACAGTATACAATAAAACACTTGCTAGATGAAGTACCTGTAAACAGGAAGATAATTCTGCCATTGCATAGACTTGAGTTAGAAGAAGAATAAACACATTAATTATCCCAATTCCATTACATCATTAAACAAGTTAACAGAAATGCATATTTGATGAAGCAGTAATGGAAAATGTACAAAAACATTTCCACAAAATGCAAAACCAGAAAATTAACACCCTAGTGAAAGAGTCAGACAGCTTTACAAGGCATCTTTAAAACTCTATTTAAGAAGTTCATTATATTCAAATGAAGTCTATTGATCAATCAGCTTTTCCCTCTTTTCTAGATAAAGTTGAAAAACACGAATGATTGATTAAGTATAGCTAAGAAAGATGGTAGAAAGGAACATCCATTAAAAAAGAGCAATGAAAGGACATGAATAGCTTTTCCAAATGCTTTTTGTTCACAGTGGATTAAATGCACCAGAATACAAAAGCCAGAGTACAATATCACAAAATATAAATGCTTTATGTTTTCAGAAAGTTTGGGGGAGGGGGCCTCTCTACTGAAATGCTTTTTGTCATAAGGAAGAGGCAGGCAAGGTACTCACAGTGGTTTTATCTGTGTAACTGCATTCAGGATGGTCTACTGACAATTATCCACTAGAAACTAAATTTAAGGAAGAAGCATCTCTGACACACTATTCATTGTAGCTGCTGGTGTAGCAGTCTAAGCTGGGGACAGAAGAGAAAAACAGACTCCAGAGCCTTGACTCATCCCATGACATATTACAACAAATCTTGCCTGGGCTACATGGGACAGTGGCAGACTACAGCAAAAAGCCGACTACAATAAAATACCACAAGGTAGTGCATAACACTAGACTAACGAAAACTGATCAAAAATTTTAGAGATAATTCTTACATAGCTTTTGTATATTGCCAGACAGTATTTATCTTCTTCAAAAGACTTCTCAGTACTCTAAAAATATTTAGGTAAGAACCAGAAGAATATATGTCTATCAAATAAATTATTGGGTCCCCCGCACAACAAATTCAGAGAACATTGTATATGAGCAGACCTGTTGCAGTGTACAAATACAATGTTCATTCAAGTCGAATATGAAAGAATAAACTAACAAGTGATGCAGACCCTCCTGCTGATGTCAGGTTGCTATTGGGACTTTAGAGAGAATCAACTTATACCTGAAGAGTTAGATGTCTTACTGCAACAATATTTGGGAAATTAGCATTCAGCTCTTAAAGGTACATTTTAGTCTTCCTACAGATAAGAGGGAAAAAGGTCTCACAGTTGTAATCATACAAAGAATAGCTAGTGTGTTTGTATGATCACAGTGAAAGGGATAAAGAGAAGTAATGTAAACAGTAGTTAGATCCATGGTGTATTGGTGGGTCATATAGAATGTTATTTCTATTGGGGATGAGTTTTCTTCTGTAGAGTTCACTGGAGAATATTCTATAAGAGAAAGTTGTTCTGATATTTCCTCAAGAATTCAAATTCACTGTCAATTATTTCAAAGAACCAATTAATATTAAGGAAATATATCTTACAGCACTAATAGAAAAGTAAAATACATTTGCTTAATGAAGGCAGCAGAAAAAAAATCTGAAGAGTAACAGCTAATTGTTCATTATGCATTTTCTGCTATGGTGGCAATATATCACAGGCAAGATTACTGATATGTATGATGTGCTCTGGGCAGACTTCCTGAATGCACTGTATTTTTTTGAAAATTCTAAGAAAAATTATATTTATGAAACAGCATGAAAAGATAGCACATTCGTCTTCCATCCATGTACTATATAGATATCTGAAGCAAGAATGTGAGGACTGGGGTTCTGAAATTGATCTGGGCACATCCATCAAATTTGTGGTGTGAATATGACTTCATTGTGATGAACACTTATGAGCTACTTTTGTCTTTCTCTTATGACAAGAGAGTTCCATGGCCTTGTTTTGTGCCAAATACAAAGTGAGAAGAAATGAGTATAATAAGCCCCAGCAAGCAAGAATAGAGTGTAATGAGTAATAACCAGTTGGTGAAGTATATGCAAAGGTATGTAGAAAAATCATCAGTGACCATCTTTATGGTGGTCTCTAACAGGTGTCCAACACAACATAGGAGAACTATACCAGGATAGAGGAATGCTAACACAGAAAAGCTAAGCTGTTGCCCAAGCTAAGACTGATCAGAGGGAGGGTCACGTAGCCTGAAGCTCAGCTGCAACACTTAGTCAGAGTGGGAACTGGAGAAGGTCTAAGTTGATTATATGTGCCTGTGTGTGAATATGAATGAGACAATCTCCCTGATATCATCTCTCACACACCTAATAAATTTCACCTAATAATTTAGGAGTGTCATGTTGTTTGGTTTGCATCACTTCTTTTTGCACCATCTTTCTACCCCATCACAAAAATTCAAGCAAGTTAGGAGGGCCACTACTAGACCCAGGCTCCTCTGAAGTTTTCCATTAAACAAAATCATAGGATCCTCAAGGTTGGAAGAGAACTTCAATATCATCTAGTCCAATCACCAACTCAGCACCATTACAATCACCCCTGAACCATATTCCCAAAGGTCACAACCAGACACCTTCTGAACATTCAGAGACAGTGACTCAGCCACCTACTTAAGCAACTTATTCCAGTGCCTAACCAATCTTTTGGTGAAACTTTTTTTTTCTAATATCTAATCTGGACCTCCTCTAATGGAGCTTAGCAGTGTTTCCTCTCATCCCTTCATTTGAGACATGGCAGCAGAGATGGACACTCATCTTGCTACAATCTCTTTTCAGGTAGTTGTAGAGTGATCCTCCTCTTCTCAAGACTACATAAATCAAGATCCTCAAGAGAGGATCCGTAAACTTTGAAGTGAGGGTCCCAAAACTGGACACAGGATTTGAGGTGTGGCTTCACCAGTGCCCAGCACAGGGAGAAAATCTCTGCTGTGCTCCTGCTGGCCACACTATTGCTGGTATGCTACATGCAGTCATAGGTTGGAGACAGATTCACTACTCAAGTCCAATGATCAGGAGACAAACAGCAAAAGGTTATGATGGCCTCCCCATTTTATAGAGATTTCAAAATTCCCAGGCTCANGCTCAGACAACAGATTTAATTGGGGTCTCAGCACTGCCCAGCTTCCTGACCAGTGATGTGTCTGCATTCAGGGTTGAATGGGATTGGTTGTTACCAATTTGAAGTTACACAGGTCTCCTGTGTAACTTCAAATCCATCCTATCATTGCTTACCCAGGGACTTATTCTAGAACAAACTAGGCTTAGCCGAGCTGTTTATGCTATTATCACCAGACTTATTTGTCCAGCTACAGGTCAGCTGAGCTGTGACACTGGTATGGGACAGCATGCTGTTACTTTTCTTGGCCACCTGGACACTGCTGGCTCATGTTCAGTCCCTGTCACCAGCACCCCCAGCTCCTTTTCCTGTGGGAGCTTTCCAGCCACTCTGCCCCAGCCTGTGGCCCTGCCTGGGGCTGTTGTGAGCCAAGGGCAGGACCCGGCCCTGGGCNCCCAAAACTGGACACAGGATTTGAGGTGTGGCTTCACCAGTGCCCAGCACAGGGAGAAAATCTCTGCTGTGCTCCTGCTGGCCACACTATTGCTGGTATGCTACATGCAGTCATAGGTTGGAGACAGATTCACTACTCAAGTCCAATGATCAGGAGACAAACAGCAAAAGGTTATGATGGCCTCCCCATTTTATAGAGATTTCAAAATTCCCAGGCTCAGACAACAGATTTAATTGGGGTCTCAGCACTGCCCAGCTTCCTGACCAGTGATGTGTCTGCATTCAGGGTTGAATGGGATTGGTTGTTACCAATTTGAAGTTACACAGGTCTCCTGTGTAACTTCAAATCCATCCTATCATTGCTTACCCAGGGACTTATTCTAGAACAAACTAGGCTTAGCCGAGCTGTTTATGCTATTATCACCAGACTTATTTGTCCAGCTACAGGTCAGCTGAGCTGTGACACTGGTATGGGACAGCATGCTGTTACTTTTCTTGGCCACCTGGACACTGCTGGCTCATGTTCAGTCCCTGTCACCAGCACCCCCAGCTCCTTTTCCTGTGGGAGCTTTCCAGCCACTCTGCCCCAGCCTGTGGCCCTGCCTGGGGCTGTTGTGAGCCAAGGGCAGGACCCGGCCCTGGGCCTTGTTGAACCTCACACCATCGGCCTCAGCCCATGATCCAGCCTGTGCAGATCCCTCTGCAGAGCCTGCCTGCCCTCCAGCAGATCAGCCAGCTTGGTGTCATCTATGAATTGATGGAACATGCACTCAATCCCCACATCCATATCATTGATATAGTTGTTAGAAAGGACTTGTACTGTGCCCTTGGGAACCCCACAAGTTACCGGCCACAAGCTGGACTTAGTTCCATTTGCCAACACAAACCTATCAATCTGTGTTCATAAAACCATGCAACCTCAAGTTTGGAGATAAAAAACTTGTCTTGTCTCTACATATTTGCTTTTGCTGTATAACTATGTACTATCATATGAGTAACCTCTGTGACCTATGACATGTCTGAAAGAAAAAAAAAATGTCTACTTCGTGTTTTGTTAGCCAAACATAAAGTAATAAAGCTTCATCTCAATTTTCTCAATTTCTAATTCATAATAAGGCCTGTCTTTATGCTGTTGCAGTGACTTTAGTATTCTCCGAAAAATTCATGTGTTATAGAGGAAAGAAAATTTTCAACAAATTGTGGTAAAGTAAGTTAAGATACAAAGAGATGGGGAGCATTAATTGATTGCTGTTCAGGCAATAAATAAAAATGGCCATCAGCTCCTATCTGCTGATGGGAATAAGCTCCCATAAATGGGAAGTAAGAAAAGCATTCTCAAGCTTCCATGCATTCTCCACATAAAATAAACTATAGAGAAGATTTTGTTGAATGAGAAGTCATCTCCTCTCTGGAAACCCAGAGTGCAGATGTTTGTACAGCATACAAAATCCTAAATTAGATCTGAGAAAGGCATTTTACTCATCCTGGGAAGTGCAATATCCATGAATATTTCCTGTGAAATCTATGATTGTTTCAGTTGACTTTCTCACTGAAAAATAAAAATTGTAATTTGATTCTACTGAAAAAGTCTCTCAAATTGGTATGCCATTAATTGTTTGACTCCATATACACAGATATTGAAAAAGTAAAATGCATCACAAGTTTCAGCCAGATGATCCAAAGTCAGTCTTATGCAGTTATAAGTCTAAAATAAAAACTGACTTTTTTATTTTTATTTTCTTACTATGTTCCTGAAGTTGACATTTACTCTTTCAAGATAATTTTGCTGTACGGTATGAAGTATTGTTTGGTCCACTATGACATTTAGAAATATTCTGTTCTCAGGTATCACAGGGAACTCTTACTGCTGTTGATGAGCTGTGAGGAGGGCACAGGAAATCAAATTCCAAACCTGCGATTCCTCCTCCAGATATTTGTTTTTAAAAGACCTTATTTTTTTTCTGTGATTTGTGATGCTGCCTATGAGAGTGGGTTGCCTGATGACAAGAAGTCCCCTAAAGCAAAGACTGACAAGTAAAATGGGATTTATGGAGGAGAGGAGGCACCAGGAGACCTTGCAGCCTTCCAGAATCTACAAGAGAACTGGAGAAAGACATTTTTGCCAGGTCACATAGTGATAGAACAAAGGGCAATGACTTCAAATTGAAAGAGAGTAGGTTTAGATTAGAGATATGAGGAGAAATTCTTCACCATGAGAATAGCAGAGCACTGGCACAGATTGCCCAGAGAGGTTGTGGATACCTCATCCATGTATTTGTTCAAGGCCAGGCTGGATGGGGCCCTGAGCAACCTGGTCTAGTGAAGGTGTTCCTGCCTGTGGCAGGAGGGTTAGAACTAGATTGTCTTTAAGATTCCCTCCAACTCAAACCATTCTATGATTTAATGTCTCAATAAAAACAGACTGATTGAGGTCAGGACTGATGAGACTCATAAACTAAAAAGTAGTAAAGCATAGTCATCAGGCAAATGTATATTTTGAGTAAAGGATATTAAGCCTAAATATTGACTCTTTGAAAACAGGTAGGAAAGGAAAAAATCACAGTTTCAAAACCAATATATGTTACTGACAGAAAAGTGTATGTAACTTATGGTAAACACACACAAAGGCTCAAATTAAGGGAAGTCTGAATCACAACAAAATCAATACATGTTGAAAATTATTATGGAATTAAAAAAAACCCAAATCTTTGGAAAATCTGAAGGAATGTAAGAGAAGTTTCATCTGTCCACAGAAATACTAAGGAAAATACTTTAAAGAATCAAAAGCTTTCTCAAATATTTTCATATCCAAAGTAGGTTTTAAATCATAGGTATGCCTGAAAAAAACAGAACTGCTTTGACCTTCTAAATCAGTGTGTTGCTGCTTTACCTTAAGCCACTCATTTATTTTTTTAAATGGCTACATACCCTTTTGACACCAAAAATCAAAAGCTTTAGTTCTCATTGCTTGCTGAGATATGATTTTAGTTCCAACTGGGAGATTTAGGTTAGGCATTGAGAAGAATTTTTTCACAGGAAGAGTTTAGATATTGGAATGGGCTGTCTTCGGAGGTGGTGGAATCATCATCCTAGGTGTATTTGGGGAAAGATTGCATATGGCACTCAGTGCCATGGTCTGGTTGACACAGAGGTTTTTGTCATGGGGGGGACTCAATGATCTCAGAGGTAATTTTTTCCAACCTAATTGATTCTGTGACTCTTTGTGATTGGTGGATCTTTCCTTTTAAAAGAAGACTAAGCGTCCTGAACTTGGAAGGACAACCTACTATTTAAAAGAAAAATAGCAAGGCTGGATTTACAGCTGCATGGGGAGGACTCTGAATACTTCATCAGGTTGTGGGGTAAAGTGTTCATTTGCTCAGTTTGCCAAATGAAATGTGACCTGCTTGCTCCAGATTTTATGGGGATATGGTAACTTCTAAGCACAGAGGAACCCAACAAAACCTAAGATTGCTTCTCACTGCTTTGGAGTGACATAAACCGTTGCTCTGGATAAATATAAACCAAACAGGCAAATCCATTACCTCTGTTCATCCAAAAATCAATTAATGTTTAAGGCATAAAGATCTGCATTCAGCAAATCATGTTCTGAACAATAATCTTTATATTAACTTTCTACCGCAAGTGAATTCACTTCACCTAATACTGGCATATACATCTGCATTTATACTGGTGGTGTAAGTTTTGTTTACTATTAACTAAGGCAAGGCATGGACGTGGTCTGGTGGGATTTTCATCAGGTATGGATTACTCATAATCAGGGACCACACAAGTGTATGTTTCTACAACTAATTAAAAAGCTGGTGACTATTCCATGCCATATTTTGTTGAAGAGTCCAGCAGAAACAGGAAGCTCTAACAAATGACACAAAGAGGTAAAATTGATAATAATATACTGGCATGCTTTGCTTTTTGTGTTCTTGAAATTCTTGGTTGCCAAACTACACAATTATTTTTGCACCAGATCGTCAGAACATCGTTTTGCTCTGAGACATCTGTCCATGAGACCTAACACCTTCTTCTTCTTCAGTTACAGCCAACCACTTTGCCTGTCTTTTGAGAATTCATTTTATTTTATTTTCTACTGAATCTTGACTTCATATTACTAGTAAATACATCAAAAATAAACACTTTACATGTAAGAGTTTGTGTACCTAAAAAAAATCATAGTCTTACGAACTATGTAACAAGAAAACTTAAGGGAAATTTAAAAATGGCCATAAAATTAAGGGCATTTGATTCTTTCAATATGAAAATATAGAAAAGCTATTTTCCGTTCAGTTATCCATAATCACATACTAGTAGTATTGGCTGTATGAACACTATCTAATTTTATGTAATAAGGATCTGATCTCAATTTTTTTCTCTAAAACTCATTGTAAAATGTCATGAGTAAGTCATAAATAATAGACCTGAAAAGATTCTTCCAGCTATCCATTTTCTTATTGTCTGGATAATTACTATGCAGAATTTCATGGAACCCTGGTAAAAATTCTGAAACAACGGTCTAGAAAACCTGCTGCAAGCAATCACTGCTACACATTCTTTTCCAGTATTTTCCAGTTAGTAAAATGAAGTATTTTAATCTTAAAATGACAGTGTACTGCTTATCCTCATAAATATGCCTTCATATGATGACAAATGATTTTTGATTTTTCCTGAACTGAGATAACCATATCATTTCACAAATAGAATTATATTAGTGTTGGGTTTTTCTCTGGGATTTTTTTTGTATTTCTGTCACTTCTGTGTAATGGAGTTGAACAAATATGCAAATATGACTCATGGCTTGCACAGCAAAATGATGCCTTAACCAAAAGTTAAACAATAAATCCAAACCAAAAAATTACACAGGACTCCCCTGGTTATGCAAGAGGGAAAGGGTACAAAAATTTATTAGCTTATCTAAAACATAATGTAAAGAAAAACAAAGACATTCTGAAGAATTATTCCTGTTGCTAAACCACAGAGAATAAATGAACAGACCATCTAGTGATGTCAGAGATGTCTACTTTGCGCCTTCAATGGTTTAACCCCAGCTGACAACTATGTGCTACATGCCCCGCTGCCCCTGAAGGGATGGAGAGAAAAATTGGAAAAAGTAACCTCAAGGTTGACATAAGAACAGTTTGATAATTGAAATAATTAATAAGAATAACAATTAATAATAGTAGTAGTGGTAGTGGTAGTAGTAGTGGTAGTGGTGGTAATGGTATTAAAGAGATAGTGGAATGATGCCTAAGGCTGATAAGTGATTCACAATGCAGTTGCTCACCACCTGCTGGCCAATGCCCAGCCTGTCCCCAAGCAACTGGCTGGTTCCTTCCAAGCAACTGTCCCCAGTTTATATGCTAAACAGGATGTTCCATGGTATGGAACATTCTTTTGGCCGGTTCAGGTCAGCTCTGATTATGGTCCTTCCCAGCTTCCTTTGCCCCTGCTCACTGGGAGAGCCTGACACACCAAAAAGTCCATAATTCTGGATAAGAACTGTTTAATAATATCAAACTAAAACATCAGTGCGTTACCAACATTATTCTCATACTGAATTCAAAACACAGCACAGTACCAGCTGCTGAGAAAAGAATTAAGTCTATCCCAGTTGAGCCCAGGACAGTACCTCAGAACTACACTTGCACTTTAGATAAAAATGCTTTTGTCATGTTTGCTATGATAGGTTATACAAATACTTTAACTAAATTACTTTATAAATCCTTACATAAACTTCAACTTTGATAAAAAGAGATTAATGTTTCTACTGTAATTTTCTACCCATTTTCTTGGGATCAGCATGCCATTTAATAGTTCAAACCCATCCTCAGCAGCATTGAAGATCAGGGTGGGCAGAGTTTGGAACAATCTGGTCTAGTGGAATGTGTCTCTGCCTATGGCAGGGCAGTTGGAACTAAAAGTGATATTTACCATCTTTTCCAACCCAAATCATTCTAGGATTCTATGATACTGTATTTATAGGGAGGGTAAAAATCTTCTAATGATTTATCAGTCAGTGAAAATAATAATAATGTAAAACTGAAAGGTTTTATGGTCTTAGGGACTTGACATCCCACATTTAATGAAGCCTAACACACCCAATATGTGGGCCTGATTTTCTGAATTTAGGAAATTTTAGCCTGTTAGCAGCTGCTGAATTTTCCCAGAGGAGAATTTCTCTGGGAAGGTGTCTTCTCAAAACAGTCCTGGCAAACAACTATCCTCTCTCAAAACAATCTCTCTTCAGGTGGTGTTTTGCTGTTTCTCTAGTTTAACCAATGGGATTAGAGAGGTGTGGTTCCTATTCACCAACCATGTTAAGTCTGTTTCAGAACACCTTACAAAAGGTAGTAAGAATTAGACAATAAAACTTTTTCTATGCTCTTTGCCTTCTGAATTATTTGAAGTTTCTCATCTTTCTTTCATGTCCTACAGCAACACCCAAAGCAATGCAGATTCTGATCTCAGTTTAGTCTTTGAGCAAAAAGCCAATATTTACTCACAAATTGATATATAATCATTCAAAGTAAAAGAATTTTTGTTCCACAAATATCTTGAACAGTCATAAAAAGAACCAGATGATGTTTAGGAATATGCTTTTTGTTTTGCTGTCTAAAACTGCATTTGTAGCCAGCCAAATGGAAATGTCATAATTGTTTGACAACATTTACATGTTTATATTTCACAAGATGATCGGTGTATAATCATCCATATTGCTGGTAGATTTTCCAACAGCTTTGAATCCTGCATTTGAAACCATCTCAAAACCAGTAACTTGTTTTGTAGACCTTAAAACTCAAAATTCTTCAGTTCTGATATGCCACAGGACTAATATCTTATAAGTCCATTCTTTCAAAATTATTCCTGTGAGGACTCATGTAGATAATCTGATGCACAACAAATTTACTTAGCTATAAGATATATATGTGTTTGTGTGTCGCTGTGTGTGTATGTATACATATGCATGCATAAATGTTTGCAAGTTCTGAGCCTCAGACAACACCACAAAATTATTTGCCTGTGAACTGTTCAAGGAGTCTTCACAGAAATAAAACATATTCCTTTACTCCACTTGGAACTGGTTTGCAAATAGAAGGTTTGTCAGACATATCAGCCTTTGACAAGTGAGGCCATCAATTAAGCCAGAAAGTTATTGCTGCCCATGAATGTTTTCTAGTAAAACAGCACATCCTAAGACATGACTCATCATGATTTATTGACTCCAAAAGAGAAATAATTGTGTAGCACAAAATTGTGGATATGAAAAAAAAATAAGATGCAAGAAAATGAAAAGGAGTCATCACTCTTTTCTCTTTGAGATCAAGGCCCTCGGGGTACATAAGAGACGTCATGAAGTAGGAGGCCAGAAAAAGGTTTTCTGAAGCAGATAGATTTCCTCTCTTCCCTGGCTCTGACTCTTGCACTGTAGAATTGCCTCTTTTCAGACACTATAGTAATGACTGCTGGATGCATTTTATCTTCTATCCATAATAGAGTTTCAATCAAGCTTGAAGGTTGAAATACCGAAATGTAAGCCTCATACCCATTTATATCAAAAGCCAAAATCAATTCCAAGGACAACTAATTTATCTTTTTTTCTTTTCTTTAAGCCTTGTCTCACTAAAATACTGAATGTTTTGACCATCAGTAAATATTTAACAGGTTATTTTTATGCACCTATGTCATTCATGGTTGCAAAAATATACTGTTGGTATTTTATAAGTGATCTAAATAAATTACATTTCACTCTGAAAATTCATAGAATTTCAAAGGGATGAGAATAAATGTGCTTTAAAAATGCCAAAAGAACTAGATCTTCAGAAAAAAACTAACACAGACATTACATCCAATATAAAGAATTAAGCCATAATGAGTAATCTCTTACTTTCTAAAGCAGTGAATCAGCATTGAAATCCCTGCCCAACCTTAAAAATCTTTCCAAGGCATTCTTTCCAATTATATTAATTAGCCTTATAAAAAAATCTGTGTTTGATGTTACTTCAGAGAGGAAAATTGTAAAAAAACATTTTTTAAAATACAACAAAGACAAAGCATTGCAGGCTCAATCCAGCAGTGCAGACTACAATATGTAGTCACATATTGTGCATACCAGTAGTGGCCATAGCAGAGGTTGTAAGAGTGTTCAGGTTTTGTGTATCACTTAGCACATCTAAATCAAGCTTTTCCAACTGACAAATTACTGAAGAATAAACTACTGGACTGTCTTTTCATTTCTCATGGTTTCACAGATTGTTTTTTGTACTTCCTGAGACTGCTTCTCTGTTAGCCAACACTTTATCGCGATTTCTTGCTATTGTTGTTGTAAATATCTGAGTAGTTTAAAGATGGTTAATGTTGCAGTTGTTGGCTTTCTTTTCAAATATTGAGGTTTGTGCATGGCTTGCCATGACTATGTTTTATGAGTAAGATCAGTTTGAAGCAAACCCTCACAAATTATTCATTCAGCATCAGTTTCTTCATATAAACTACTGAAGTTATTAATTTAAAAAATTAATGTAGAACAACATTTGATTTACGGTCTTGGAACTCATGAATTTTGGAACAGACTAATGCTACCTGAGGAAGGGAAGAATAAACCTACTATGTGTAGATATGTAAAACTAAATTTTAACAATGGATGTATAACTTTATGAAGTTCACAATAAAAAATTAGCTGCGTTGCATGATTTTGTACATGTTCTCTAATGTATCAATAATGGTTCAACCATTAAATAAAAATAATTCTTTCATTAACACAGTTATGGCTGGAAACAAGGACTGTAATTTGGAAAATAGAAATAAGAGACCGGAAATTCTAACTATGCCTTTTATCTTCAGATTCTTGATTGTTCTTTTTGTCATTTACTGTAAGTTACTGTTTGATTCTGAGGTTTGATTAGTTGGTTATTAGTTTTTAAAAATAAAAAACATGGAGACCAGAAGTATCCTAACAATAGTTTTTTAAAATATTATCAGTTGAATTGTTCACACCAAATGACAGAACAATGGCAATATGGTCTGTGGAAGACCTCTAGAAGATATCTAGGGTAGCCTCTGGCTTACATTAGGACTATTCCCAGCTTTAGAGCAGGATAGCTGTGAATGCCTACAGCCAAGTTTGGGAAATCTGTCAGGACAGAGATTCCACAAACTCCCCATGGCAAACTGTTCTAGTGTTTCATTAGGGTGAAAAAATTCTTCCCAATGCATAACCTGAATCTCCCATGCTGCAATTTGTGTTCATTACTACTTGTTACACAAGCTGCTGCTCTCAAGGAGAATTTGGCTTCATCTTTCACACTCCCCTTCATGGGCTTGAAAGCTACCCCTTTCCTGCCAATTCAAGCTGAACAAACCCTATTCCCTCCATTTCCATCCATGAATCAATGTGTTCTGGGACCCTGTCTGTCCTTGCTGCACTCTGCTGGACCTTCCCCATTTCCCTTCATCTGTTTGGAAAACAGGGCATCCAGAGAGAATATTCCAGAAGGTCCAACCTCACCAACAGCAAAGGTACAGCAATTTCTCTCAGTTCATTGGCAACATGCCTCCTAATGTAGCTCAGTGTACAACTTTAGACTTACTTGGACTGAGCACGCTTGTGGCTTAAATTCAACTTACTTGGCATTAGTTGTGAAACTGAATTAGGCTATTATTAGTCTACCAGATATACAGCCTATACATAAATCTGTTCAGCTACAGAACTCTGCACTTCTGTTCTTGGAATTTTATGAGATTTCTGTTAATCCAAACTTCTTAAGGACTGTAGCCCTGTCATTAGATATTTAGGCCACTCCCAGCTGGTATATGTTAAGCATGTATTTTATCTCATCATCCAGGTCAATGGTGAAGAGCTGGCCTCAGAATTGGTTCCAATATACTCTCCTTGATGCTTACTGGCTATCAATCAGATATCAAGGCATTGTCCACAATTTTCAGACAATTTTCAATCCATCTGGCTGTCCATCCATCCAGACATACTTTCTGAACTTCAAGACAATAATGCTGTGGATGTTGGTGTACCAAGTCTTATTAAACCCAATAATATTAAATATACAAATATTTTTGTAATTCTGGATGTCACTTGGAAATATCAAAAGAAAATCAATGTTTGCAGGCAAAACCTGACTTTTTTGGGTGTTATAATTCCACATTAGACAGTGTCTCAAGATACTAATCATATTAGAGGCATAACTGCTTGTGAATATGTGCTTTTGCTCAACAAATATAAAGATACTTCAAAGCTGGTAGAAGTCATCTATACATAAACAAGTCATACCATAGTACAGCAATGAGATGATGTTTGGGATCATGAAGATGTTATCCTTGTACTGGATTTGGGTGGCAAGGTTTGGGGTACTAGGGGGTTGGAAGAGGTGGGGGATGAAGCTACAAGGGTAGCGAACAAAGACAGCGACAGCCAGCTTCAAAATGGATCTGCTGCTGCCCAAGGCCCAGCCCATCAGTGACAGCACAATCACCTGTGGGATAACACATGTAAGAAAGGCAGGAAAAAAACATGCAGCAGCAACTGCAGCCCAAGAGGAGGGTGAGAATATGCAACAGGAACAGCTCTGGGACACCAAGGTCAGTGGAGAAGGAGGGGTAGGAGATGTACCAGGCACCAGAGATGAGATTCTTCTGCAGTTTGTGGTGCAGACCATGGTGAGCTGTGCCTTACAGCCCATGGAGAAACCAGGGTGGAGCAGATGGATGTCTTTGAAGGAGGTTGTGATCCTGTGGAAAACACCAGTCAGGAGGATCCTGGCAGGATGTGTGGACCCCTGAAGAGAGGAGCCCATGTTGGAAGAGGTTTTCTGACAGATCCTGTAGAACTGTGGAAAGAGGAGTCCATGCTGGAGGAAGTTTTCTGGCAGGACTTGTGACCCCATGGGGTACCCCGCCTTGAACAACGCGTTTCTGAAGGACTGCATTCAGTGGGAGGGTCCCACACTGGAGCAGTTTGTGAAGAGCTGCAGCCCAGGGGAAGGAATCATCCTGGAGAAGTTTGTGAAGGCTGTCTCCTGTGGGACAGTCTCCACACAGGAGTAGGGAAAGTGTATAATGAGTCTTCCCTGTAAGGAGAAGTGAGCTGCAAAGACAGCATGTGAGGAATTGGTCACAAGCCCAATGCTCCACTCTTCTGTGCCACTGCTAGGGAGAAGGTCCGGAAAATCAGGAATGAGGTTGATTAGGGGATGGTGGTTGTAAGATTTTTCATTACCCTACTCTTAAATGAGTATCAAATAAAATGATTTGCAGTAAGTCAATAAGTTTAGTCTGTTTTTCCCATGATAGTAATAGGTGAACGATCTCTCTTTATCTCAACCCAGGAACCTTTTATCATGTTTTCTTTCCCCTGTCCAGCTGAGGAGGGTAGTACTACAGCAGCTTCAAAAGGCATCTGTCAGTGAGACAGGGTCAAATCAAGCCAACACAACTCCCATTCAGGCTAGCACAAGGAGTACTGTATGCTATTTAGACCCACCACTTCATCTTAATGCACTTTTATAATGTTTTAACAAATATTTCTCAGCTGAGTACATAACAATATTCTATTGGCTCCACAAATCACTTTTATTAGGGTCACATCAACAGCTTGTCCTGCAATTTCTTTGATTATTGGAACTTCTTGCATTTCACTGTTTCTTCAGATTAAATATATTTAAACCAAACAGTCTTAAATCCCTTCTAGCTGTACTATAGAAAACACTTCAATTGAGTTAATTCAGTTTGTACCTGCCTTGTTTGATGGACCTGACCCGAGTCTCTGGATAAAGGATTTAGAGTCCTTGAAAGGTCAGGATCACCTTCTTTCTATTAGCCTGCAAGAGGAAAGCTGAATTTGGAGTTCATTAGGCTTTCCCTTGACAAAATACTCAGTCAAACCTCTTAACATAATGCACAGTTCATCATCTCTAACACATACGATTTTTTCTTCTTCATCAGATTACAGGGATACAAACTTTCTTCTTCTCAGATATTGACTTCTACTGAAAGAAAATATGAATGTGTGCCAGAAAAGATCCACAACTCATCTCAGACCATCAGGATTCCAAGGCATGACACAGCATGTACCTATAATTCAGACAAAAATAATTAATTTTATTTTCATTTCCTTTTGTCAAAGGCCTAATATTTTCTTTTTCTTTCTTAAGCTATGCAATTTACTCCAAAAAAAGTTACTGTGCCACAAAATAAGTACTTGAGAAAGGGCTCAGGGATTACAAGGTTGCAGCATCCTACTGCAGGGGTAACCTTACTGAAATGTTCACTTATTCCCATCCTTTTTCTTCCCTCTGTGCCATAACAGACGATAATAAGTGCGTGGGTGGAAGGAATCACTTGAAGCTGACAATTTGTTGCACTTCTTTAGAGTTGCACAGAATTTTGTCTTGATTACTGGTATTACTATTTCATTTCTCTTTGCCACAGAATTTCTCTCAGCACATTACAGCCTTTCCAATTGCATGTACTTCAGGAAAAAAAAGAAACAAGAGAAACACGAATTCCTATAAATGGCTCAGAAAAGAAGAGAGTAATATGAAGAAGCTGATACATTAAAAGTACATTTTTATTTCTAATCTCTTATTGTTCTAAGATCTCTTAGATTCCAAGAGCACTTTATTCACATTATAGTCTTAGAGAGGTTAAAGGTATTTACCTATTTATTTGACACCATGAAGATCCATGTTCAAAATATGTCCCTTGAAATTCACTCTCTAAACCTAGAGGCCTACAAGCTTTCTCATTATAATTGTCAGGATTCTACATTTCTGCTACCGGGGAACTACTGAGCCACCTATGGACAGGGCAGGATCAGTTTATCTCATATTGAACTCAGTCAGGGGTCACACAGAATTCCCCCACATAACTGATCTCTGGAATCCAACTTCTACTAGTAGGGCTTAGAAAATTACCAACAGTCCCAGAAAACATTGTCAGAAGAGACAGTACTCTGCTTCTTAACTTCCACTGCCAAATAGAGTGCTAATTCAGAAGTTGGAAGGAGCTGAAACGTCTTCTGTGTGTATATAAATCTTTCTTCCAGAAATGTAGCCTCAGTGAGGTTTTCTAGACATCATTCTATATGAAAAGTTTGTGGAGAAAAGTTGTTTCAGAACAAACCATATGCAACTCTTATGCAGTATATCTGACACACAGCACCCCTTGATCATCTTGTATAGTTTGGTTCCAAGTGTTAGATGGTATGAGCCTCATTAACAAGGGAAATGCACTGTGGTTTCCTCAGAATTACAGCACTTCATTTCCACATTTCAGCTTTTGACCTCTTCATTCTTCCTTCTCAGTGGCATTTCATTATGTAGTGCTCATATGATTTTGAGTCAGAAAATATGTACCTGGAACTCATATCCCCTTTCCACATAGGGAATGAAATGATTTCTTTTTAAATAAATCTACAAAGAAAGCCGGAAAATACTAGATGGGAGGGATAGCCCTAAAAAGTAATAAATAAATTACTTTCAAAGAGGCTTTGTTTTTAGTAGATATATTTAATTGTAAAAATGTGAGTAGAAGTCTGATTCTAAAGCTTTAGTTTTATTTGTCTGTCCAAAAAACTACACAAACACAACTAAATAGAATGAATGACACAACAGAGAATTGTTGCTTAGTACCAAGTTAGAACAGTTAGACAGTAATCATGCTTCTGCTCTTCTCAATTCCATGTTTGTAATTTTGCTATTAGTCTTGTTCAATTCTCTCAGTATCTTAGGTTGTACAATTTCATGATGACTGAAGCCAAGACTTCCATGACCTCTGCACTCCCAACAAGTTCTTTCTGAAAGGGAACTGTTCCAGGAAACCATCTTCTCTAGTCAGCTTATCCATCAAGAAATTTTATTAAACGTACTCCAGGAATCTCCTGGATTGCTTTGGCCTAGACATCCTTTAGTAGTTGTTAGAGTAACTCATGTTTCTGACTAAAATCAGGGCCTGAACCTGTAAGGTTTCTTCCATTTATATAAAGCCCTATCAATTTCTTGTTATTAGGTGGTTCATAGTCAAAGCCCCTCATGAAGTCACTTTAGTTGACTGTGATGCTCCTTTACCCACAGAACATCAATCAGATCTTTATGAATTTGGCCTTTTGGCCTTTGCGCATTTGTGTGTAACGCGGCTCCTCCACCCTGCCTTGCCAGACTGTGTGGACTCACTGTCCATTCTTTACCACATTCTATTCAAGCCAACCATATCTGTGATCCCCATGAGACTGGCTGCAGCAGCACCTGGCCTTCTGCTGTTTTGATTTCCGTGCTGTGTGAACTGATACACAGGTGTCTGAGGTAGAACTCCAGTAACATTATTTACTGACTGCAAATTGGAGAGCCTCCCTCGTGTTGTGTCCCCAGGCACTTCCTTACTATCTATCATGCCTCCCTGCACCTCTCTTTAGGCTTTGCTCACCATTCCCTAACCTAGATTAAAATCTTCCTCTCTTGTCAGCAGAGGTGTTCCTGCCCCCATCTCTCCCCTGTCATCCTTATTCTTCAAAGTAAACTAAGCAGCTGTCAAAAACAAATCTTTGCAAGTGACATGAGCTGTTAACCCAGCATTGCCAGATGCCTCACTGCTCCACCCACAATCAAGAATTTAAGTGTAGGAATAAATAGAAATAAAGAAAAAAGCTTTCATTACAACATAGGTTTTTTCCCCTGCATAGTGTGCTTGTCACAAGCTACCTAGGTTGTCAGAGTTTGTTTTCCATTGCGCATTCTGCTTTCTGTGTATCTTCAAAATTAACTCCTTAATTTTTGCCAGTCTGCAAATTTTTTGTGGCAATCACTCTAGTGAAAAGACCTCCTTTTTCAAAGTACAGAACCATAAAATGAAACTAAGTCAGAAGTGTCAGAAAAATAAATCCATAGGATTTGGAGGGAAAAAAAATCAAATCACAACAGTTAATCAAATAATGTCAGTGAATCAAATGTTGCCTATATTTTAGAAAATAAAAAGGCTAAATGGAATTCTTTTTCTTAGGTCTGCTCTGAATACGTCTTTTATAAAATATATTTTTGTATCAAACTGGTTTTTATTATTGTTTCTGTAACAAGCTTACATACAACACCAAAGAAGGACTGGGTGCTCTTAAAGATTCTTTATTTTTTCATGAGCTGCCTTTTCTAAGCATATTTGCGTTCTTCTGGATCAGTATGTGAATTTTTAATCTAAAATTAAAATTACTGCCTCGTTTTTATCAAAATATGTTTCTGGGAAGTGAGAGAAGGAATATTGGTGTAGTTGAGAAATTAGGAACCTGCCAATCTGACTAGGGTTACCTGAGTTGGTAAAAAGTGACAAATTCAGATTATAATTTGCAACAATAAGGTCCTAATTCCCAGATGCTGTACTCAGTTTTACAGGTTGATTTCTAAATTTTCCTGTATACATTCCAAACAAAGTTCTCTTTGTTTAATTTCTCTCAAATTTCTCAACATGTTTTCTACACATTCGAAACAAAGTTCTCTTTCAGTCCCCATGCGAGGCATTGTTGAATCATTACTTTGAGAGTGAATGTCAGTTTTACCTGAGCTGCATCCATCATTACTTTACTCTTGATGATTCCTTTGAAGCAAGACAGAATAAACATTTCACATTCAAAAAGTAAATGAAACCAACATACCCACAACTTTCAAAGCAGACAGCTAGAAAATATATTTTTAAAAAATGCTTGCAGCACTGGTAACATGGCAGCTCAGGCCAGACAAGAAGTGCCTCCAACTAAATGAGTGCCCATTGTACAGGTGGCAGTGGTCTTCAGGCAACAGCAGCTAGAAATCATGGAAGCATAACACTGAGGGTCTGAAGAACAGAGGACCTAACAGAGGAAAATGAGATTGTTTCAAGAAGACCTACTGTAAGTCTATACTTTCAAAAATACAGAGGAGACTCAGCGTGCACTGACACTTAAAGACTATGGTATTCCCTAAGTCACATCTCCCTATTTGTAGATGTTCTCCTTTTGTTTTGCCTCTTTCCTATACCTTTAGCTCTACTATGACTTACCCATCACAAAGCACAGCATTTTTCCTTTTCTACATTAATCAAGACATTAGCCTTCACTCCACTCTCTAAAGATAAAACATAAGAAATGCTTTCAATCACATTATCAATGTGGACATTTATTTAATAATATGATCAGAAATAAACTTTTCAGGATTTTTCTCCATGTCTGCCAATGATTAGTCAGATCACACATTAAAGAAAAAAACACTCTGCCTGCTGTCAACTTCACTTGTTTAAGATCACTCTTGTCTCTGAAGATGTTAGAAAAAATCAAGATACTTTAAACTTTTTTGTAGATAATATGCTAAAAAAAAGACTTAATTAGATAGACATTGACTCTAAACAATTCATCCAGCAATACTATTCCTTTTGGTTTGCTTGCATACTCCAGTTAAACTATTCAGTGTTTGCAGATAAGTCTTTAGTCCTTATCAGACCTTAAGAACTGATTAAAGCAATTGGATTGAGTATCTTGATCTCCATTTAAAGCTGTTTTCTATACTAAATAGGTAAATAACCATTTCCTCTTCATTTTCTTCAATCTAAGGAACACCAGTGTTTGCAAACTTCTCTTGTAGTTCTTACTTGCCGTCTAAATCCTTAATGATCTGTTTAAATGTACCAGAAAGTTTTACATTTAGTATTTGAAGAGGACTAAGCACAACTCAGTTAGCCATAAGCCTCCCATCACAACCTATCCACAAGAGATTGTTTGTCTCCAGACTTTCTGAAGTCCAAATCCCCTATGAATATCAGTACCTTACGTTTGCTAAGTTCAAATGTAGATAACTCACAAGCCATATATCAGTGATGAGAAAGTCTCAAACTGCTCTTACACAGCCTAGGAGGCATCCTGCATACACAACTGTTTGAGTATTTTATTTTTGTACTGCCCACTGCTGATCTTAAATTAAATCTAAACTCACATGCATGAATAGCATATGAAATGAAGCAGAGTAAACCAATGTGCAGGACAGATGAAGAAAAATGTTCTGTTTATTATTACCAGTACGGCTTCAGCTGTAGTACCATGTTGCATACTGTATAGTACCTCAAGAAGGACACAACTATTTCAGAAAATAAAGCTCATGGAAGAGTACCTTGGATGATCAGAGGCTCAGGAAAACTGACATAGGAAGGATGACTGAGAACTGGATTGATACAGTTGAGAGAAGACTGACAGAATCGGGACAAGAGTTTTAAAATACACAAAAATATTTTCCAGAATGGAATCATAATTTCTCCATGGCCCTATAAAACGCACAAGAAGTACTGGGCCAACCACACTAAGTGGTTAAGCATCAGGAAAAGTCTTTCAAGGTGAGATAGTGAAGTACTGGTACACTTGACTGTGAAATTTTCATGGTTGGATGAAAAAGGTTTTTTGAAAAAGGTTTTGTTTACACAAATACCTATGAGGGTTATTTATGTAGAATTTATCTTGCTTTGAATTCAGAAGATGCAAAAATTAATATTCTGAGGTCTTTTCCAGTTTTACCTCATAAGAAGAGGTATTTTTATCAGTGCCATTAAGAAAATAAAGAGCAAAAAAGATCAATAAAGAGATGATCAAAAGACATTCAATTTAAATCTTTAAAATAAATTTTTAAAAAATAGACAAATTCTCTATTTTTTGTACTGTGAGTGTTGTCAAACTCTGCAACCCAGGGAGGCTGTGGGGTCTCTGTCCTTGGAGATATTTTGAACTGAATGGGACACAGCCCTGAGCATCCTGCTCTTGATGGTCCCATTTCCAACAGGGCCTTGAAATCTATCTCCATAGACCCCTCCNGTACGTGTATGACATGAAATCAAATATTTCTAACATATTTAAACTAGTGATTCCCGTCTTTCACTCCACCAGTGACCAAGGTCTTGATCCAGCTTTTTAACTGTAAGTACTTACACCTGAATTATTCTAGCCTTTGTTATAACCCAACTTGTTTTGTAGAGAAACTGCATGAAATGAAGAGTTTGGCAAAGGCCTGAAGTACCAATAATTGCAGTCACTTACAAATCACGTCTCACCTTGCTCAGCAGGGAAGTAACCTAAGCATCTGGGTATCAACCACAGATTTGAGAACTGAGTGTTTATTAGAAGTTGGCAAATATTCATCTGACCTGCTATCAGGTATAACAAAAACTGCGCTGCAAAAGACCCTTCCCAAAAAAAGCACATCTTTGCATCTTGTCATACAGATATTTTTATTATCAGTGCATCGTTCTTCATGATTCTTTAAAATAAACAGTTACTGAAATCTGAACACAGATTGTCATTACCATGGAATAACTGCTTAATTTAAAATGCAAATTAAATTAAGCATTTGTCATCAGATATTAGTGAAAAAAAGCATAAATATGTCAGTTTGCTAAGTTGTATATGCAAAAAAAATTTTAGAAATATACAAATCCTTTTAGTTTTCTTAAGACATATTGAATATTAAGACTGATATTTGAAAATTATGAAATACATTTATGTTTTTTTCATGCAACTATTACAGTAACTCATAATACAGAAATTTATAAACTGGAGAATGTTTAAATCCAAGCTTGGACCTACACTTCATTAAAATATGAACAAAAACCCCTTTTCTTTCTTTCTTTCTTTCTATTAGTGATAGTGCTATTTAATGCTATATGCATATTTAGATAAACATACTAAAAAACTGCTGCTCATCATCTTTTTAACCACCACATTGTTCATAGTCTAAACCACAGTATTTTATAATAGTCTATATGAGAATAAGATTATTTTTAACAGCTGCATGCCCTAATACAATTCTAGAGTTCTGGATGAGAATTAGTTCAGAATTGAAACAATTGCTGTTTTTCTAATCAAAAGTGAAGCCATTTCACTAGCCATGGAAAAGGCTATAAACTGCTTAGGATAAGGTTTTGTAAAGACATGAATATTGTGTCTCTCACATACAATAGTAATGAAAATTTGAGAGAAAAGCCCATGGAAACCCATAAAATGGTAAAAAAAATCCACATCTTCTCATTAAATCAATCTTTCATCTGAAAAGAAAGGCAACTGCTACAACACAAAACCTGATTTATTTTAACATTTATGGAGGCAACATGGACAAGGCCTAAAGCCCCAAAGTAGATAACATTAGGCAAAAGCATTTTAACAGGAAGAATAATTAACAGTTGGAGCAACTTCAAAAAGCTAGGCTGCGTTTTTCATCCTCGACATATTCAGGTTAAGCTTAGACATTGTTCTGAAGTTTGCATAGCAATTAATCAAAGGGAGACTCATAACCTACAGGGTGAAGATAATCTGTATGTGTAACTACAAAGGTACTGTCTGGCTTCATAACCAAGGAATATGTAAACTCTTACGCCTTTTGCTGGAAGTTCCTACTGGAAGTTCAGCCCTAACTGGTTTGTTAGCAAGAATCTCTCCAAGGTGAAACCATGGGCTTGAGAGAGCAAGTGGCAAATCTTCCATGGAACTTCAGAAAATCAGAATTTCACTGGGGTAGTAGCCTTTGCAGTACTCAAAAAATGCAGGTACCTTGCATTGCTTCCCCTGGCCGCTAAAAGGAAGTTTACAACAATGTAAAGGTTGTTATTAAAATAATACAGGTTGTATCAAGACATCAGAGTAAAAAGGCAAGGCAGTTTTTTTCCAAAGCAGGATGCTGCCTGCCAGAAACCAGAATTAACACAATTTTCTGTTGACAGCAATGAGAGTCCAGTTGTGCTTATTACAATTTTCTCTACCTCATAATTTTTATTAATTTTTCATACTTGACTCAGAAATTGGAAGTATTCAATAAAACTCATACAAGCAACATGAAAGAACACATAAATTAAAATAAATAAACAAAGATAAAGCAGAATTTTAATTAGTTCCAACCTGCTGAAAGTTTTTCAGGGATATTAAGTAAATTATTTATCAGATGGACTATTCTTAGCACTTCCTCTCTGCTGCCAGGTTTATTTCTTAACATGTTTTCTACATGAAGCCTCTTTCATTCAGACCTATTTACATATTCCTTTAACTATCTAAAGGTGTAGCTACCATTTTAAATCATACCCCGAATACTTCCATCTTCTTTCACAAATAACAGGAAATATAGGAATGCTAACATTTCTGACTGGTCCTTTCTGTTACGAATTTATTCCACTTAAAACTAGCTGGTTCTCTCTAGCACTTCCTTTCTAAGGCATCTGTAGCTTTCTCAATCACTGTAGCAGATTTGAAAATTTCCATCATTTAACTGAAGACTTATGTGGGTTCTAGGTTTTTTATTAACTCTTGGGTTATACTTAACAAAACCCCAGTTTTAATGTCAGGTTATGATCTGCTCTTCTTCTGGGCATCCACATGTTACTACCAAATTTATGCCTTGACTCTTCTTGCGTTCTTTCATCATCTTTTTGATAGAATCTTTTGTGGGATTTTACTGAAGGCAATTTTTTTTCATAATGGCTCATTTCTTCTATCATTAGAGGGATGAGAAGAATTTGTAGTCTTTAGTTGTATGGAGACTGAACCAATGTGCAAAAGAGATGTATTTTGCTAATGACATGCAATTTGTCTTTTCTTCTTCACTTCTTTTATTTTTTTCTTTAAAAGAGCAGTAAGAGAATGCATTAATATTTGACTATAATATCTGTGTTAAACCTTTCATTTAAGGCTGCACTTTTTTAAACTCTGAATATTGAGCCGTGAAGAAAATATCCTTCAAATGTATAAGTTTTTCAAAGCACTCCAGCTTAAAAAGGTTTAACTCTTTTTGAATAGTAGGAGAACAGCATTTTATCATGCTCAAAAATAAGCTGAAAGTATTCCCTTTTAATTTTCCCATTAAAAATTATCACTTTTGATGAAGAACATGAAGGAAAATACCAGGCAAAATAGTAATTTTTGGAAGGTCATAAATCACTGGAAAAACTTTTGCCTGAGCCATAATTATATCCCTCTGAAAGCAATGTGGTACAAAAATAAATCTCACTGCCAAATCGTGAAACAAACTTTTTGTTACACTACAGCTGAAAACATTCTTTGCTCACTGCCAGCAAGCATAACATTTTGTTTTCAGCAACCACCCACAGCTACTCAGAAGAGAAAGGATGTGTACTGCAATTGAACCATTAGCCAGTCAGATAGACTGCGAGAGACTGTTCTGCTCTGCCAGCCAGGCAGAATGGCATTATAAAAACTCCTGTTGAGGTATAAATGTAACTTTCCTTCCTCTCCATTTGCCATGAATCTTCACAAGTCCTCTAACACAACAGAATCAAAAGTCAAAAGTGAAGTTACATTGCAGATTTCTTGCCCTTTAAAGGGCAAGGGATAGTGTCTGGCATTAAACAGACTACCTGCAAGGATAGTGATTTGAAGTGGAAATTAACTCAGAGTGGAAATTTACAGTGAGAATTCACTGCTGGTTTTTTCCGAACATTCATGGAAAGATTCAATGCCACTAATGAAATTCAGCATTTCAAGACACACTAATTCTGGTAAAGGGACGGATTTTGGTGTCACATACAGGCACAGGACTCTAGAAGATATGTTGTAATGCCAAAAATAGGAAATGTTTTAAAGAAACTATGAACCTGGGAGGAGAGACTCAACATTAACGATCAGTCTACTATAAATAGCTGTGGAAAAGCTGCTTCAAGATCTTGCTTTTTCTGCATCCCAGAAAGAACGATAAATTTTCCCTTCAAAACACTAAGATTTCCATCTTCCCTTTTCCTTATTCTGCTACAACACAAGTCTATCCTGTGCAGGATGAAATAGCCAGAAGAGCACACTTAGACAGACTGCTGTGGACAGGCAATGTTGTTTCAGGCCTCGTAATCTGACAGTGCAATGAAGAATTTGTGTCTCCTACCAACAGCCACTCAGTGCTGTCAGGTTCTGGGTGCTGTGATCTACATACTAGAGGGCAGTATCTTACCCAAGGAACAGCATAAACTCTCTTAAAATTGCACATCACAATGGAAACTGACAATAAATTTGTATTAAATGCCACTGTATAGACACACCGTGAAATTGCAGCAGGTGTTTGTTGACCTAGATTCATGGCTGTGTTGCTTCCTGTGGTGGATACACTTAACAGGAACAATTATATTAGAGCCAGTTTAATTTAAACTGCTGTTCTTTTCACTGTCTCCCATATGGACATACCTACAGTTAAAATATTGTCGGCAGAGCTGGATCTTTTACTGACCGTGGCTGGTCTCCCCACTGTAGTATAATAACAAAGAACAGAAATCCTGTCTTGTGTAATAAATTCTGTCTTATGCCATTACCTTAGAGAAAGTATTATTACTTTCTTACAAAATTACAAGTATTACAAGTATTACTTGTAAGTCTAAGTGCAAGTTAGACTGACATCTGCGATATGTTTGCTAAAAAAAAATACACACATAGGACATTAATTATATATTAATTATATTCCATCTGTAGTGCCTCCTATCCCAAATAAAGAGAAGAAAAGAGACCTGAGTGCTGTGCTCATATACCAGGAAATGCTGTAGTATTTGTTAAATATTTGCAGGGAAATAAAATTAATTCTTCCTGATGAGTGTTTTCAAGACTTCAAAGCTGTAGGCTATTTTAAAGCAGTATTAATTATTTAGCAAAACTGGGTAGAAATTCCCATTATGTTTCCATGTTCCATGTCCATGTTGATGTACTTCACTGACAATGGTGAAATCTAGTTCATGTTGCTTATGCTCAGTGAATGTTGTGGAATGTGCTTCTTGCTAATTAGAAGTTTAAAACTCTCAACTTTCAGTTACCCTCCATCCCTTTTCATAATGAGATTTGAGTTTCACTGTTGCTGAAGTTGAATATGAAGAATTGAATACTGAAAAATACAGAGAAACATATTCTTGAGCAGATTCTCCCTTCCTTGAAAAGGCCTCTGCCCCCTGGAGTGTGTTTTGAGGTTTTCTGGGTATTTTTGTGAAGGACTATATCCAACCCACCTCATTCAAAATATGTCCTTTGAGTTTACTTTTGAAAGACTGGACTGTCTGCATGAGCAGAGACTGACAGGATCAAATCCCTGGTATGTAAATTCTTCAAACTTTTGAAGCCAGCGCTGTTAAACGTATGTGTAAGTGTTCAAAAATGTCAACAAAGAGAGTTGATGGACTAACCCAATGTCTGTTAAACATCTCACAGTCAAATAAATACAAAAGCTCCTTGATACACATTTTAAAAATACAAGGACTACAATGTAACTAGCTACAGTACAGCGGTGACAGGAAAAAGCAGAAAAGGGTCAGAAAGCAAGAAGCAGATCAGAAATTGCACATTGTTTCACTAGCCATTTGGCAGGGGGGAACCAAAACCAAAAAAGCGGCATCTAAATATTATTCCAGACCAAATAAGAAAACTGATAAAATAGAAGGCAAAATATCAGACATGGCTGGGCACTGATGGTCTCAGTTCTATCTAAGCTTCATGTCAGAGGTGAAGTATAGGTTTCAGACCAAGTCAGTGAATACACTGAAGCACAGATAGTCCAAAAAGACCTAGAGTGATTGGTAGAATGTGCCAAGAGGGATTGTGTTTAATTTCAGCATGGATGAATGGAAACATCACCACCTGTAAAGGAGAACCCCCTTGAACCTATGGGGATGTATGGTTGCATCATGTGTAAGGTTTACTTGGGAAAACAAATGCCATGACCGCAAAGATACCCTTCTTTCCTTCTTTCCCCAGCTTTATGTGCCAAGAATGATGCTGTGTGGTCTGGAATATCACTTGGGGCAGCTGGGATCAGCAGTGCCAGCTGTGTCACCCCCCAACCCTTTGGGCACCCCCAGCCTCCCCACTGATGGGGTAATATCAGCAGCAGAAACACTCTGATGCTGCTCAAGGGCTGCTCATTATAATGAAAACACCCCTGTGTTAACAGCACTTTTGCAGCACAAATGCAGAACATAGCCCTATACTCTAAAGAAAAGTAGCTCTATGCCATCCAAAATAAACCTGGAGAAACTCAAAACCTGGCTGGACACATCGCTGAGCAACACACTCAGCCTTGAGCTGGTGTGGGGCTTGGTCTGTGCAATCTAAGGTCCCTCAGACCCCAGCTCATTTGTGTTTGTGTGCAATTCTGCTGGATGTTGTGTAGTTATGGCTTGACTGTATAAATTCCTGAACAAGCTAGTCTAACCTCACAGCTGATCCTGTTTTGAGCAGGAAATGGACTAAGATCTCCGCAGGTCCTTTCCAAGTTTATTATCTTGTGATGCTATGCTTGGCAGCAGAGCTAGGCACTGCAGTGACAAACACTAACGATGAGCCAGCTAAACAGTTTAGGAAGCAACAACATAGATTGTAAACACCCCTCAGAATAGAATGGTTCTTTATTGTACCTCTCAAATGATTCTCTAATGCTCACCTGTAGAAACTCCACAAGTCACTGCAACATTGGAAATAATTTAATGGCACAGTCACATCTAAACTTTCTTTTGGGTCTACTATTGTCAAAACATAGCAAACATCAAATATAAAGCATTATACTTGGACCCATGAAAAACAACTGAGACAAATGCATGCATTATCAGCAGACATCATGACACAAATTTTAGAGTAATATTATTTGATGAAATCATATCTGAAATACTGGAGAAAATAAATAATGAAGCAAACATCTTCATACTTACCTATCCCATATGCAAGACATCCAATGTGAAAGACATGGCTGACAGAAGATGGAAAGATTATAGTAATATTTAAAGAAATTACTACAAGTGAATTTTGAGGGGTACATTTGAGGGTGCTTTTTATTCTGAGAAACAGCTTTTTGGCACACCTTAAAATTAATGTCAATAAAACTTCTGTCATGGATTCAAAAAGTAAAAAAACTACAATTCCTGTATACATCCTTTGTGCAAAAAGGTATAAGTGGACTAAGTCTTGCTCAGTTATATACACATGAACTCCAGATTTTTTAATGTAAAATTTGATGATAGAAACCATCCTGTAAAAGGAAGAACAGAAACAAGACCAAACACAATTGTCTAGTCAAAATTAGACAGACAAACATGCTCACCAAGTCTAGATAATAGTTTAAAGGAAATCAATTGAAAAATTATCAACAAGTCATAAAGTTTCCCTAATGAGGGGACGTTGACTTGGCACCCAAAGAGAAATCACAGTAACAGCTGCCTTTACAGCAAAGTGGTAGGTCTATATATATATTAAACATAAGCTTAGAGAAAAACAAAGTCTGCTTACCCATCTGAACATACACTACATGAAAAAGGCTTTGATGAATAGCTTCTAAATCCTTGGTTCATCCTTGTTAGAAAGAAAATAGGTTTGCACAAGCTACAGGGGACAATAAGGACCAACTGGTTCTGGGGAAAAAAAAAATCACTAAAATGAATTGATCCAAAAAGGGTACACAGTGACAAAACCAAAACAGAATTCAGTCAGTTTCATGTGTCACAGTATTTTCTGTGAAGGAAAAATAGAAGAAAAAAATATATAAAAATCCAACAAACAAAACCCAGCAACAACAACAAAAAAATGGCTTAGCATCAAAAGAGATGGAACTACTGAGAGAAATTGAAAATTAGAAGGAAAACATATTTAAAGTATTCTCCCAAAGATCGGGGAATATACCAAGGAAAGTACTCACTGGAAATGTCATTAAGTTCAAAATCCTGAGACCAGTGGTAAATAGGAGGACTTGGACAGTAAGTATGGTTGAACACATGCCCTGAGTGATTCTTACTGCCACTACATCTTAATGATGTATTACATATGACACTTGCTGGAAAAAAAAATTAAAAATTTGCCTGCCACCAACATTGTTCTTGTTAAAATAGAGATGAGATATCCTTCAAGAACACAATGAGCTGCACATAACAAAAGCAAGAATATGTTTTCAATGAATATATACCTATTTGAGATGTAAGTAGTTTAAAAAATAACCAGAAATGAAGTTTATTTCAACTTTTGAAGTTTAGACAGAAAGTTCAGACCATCTTATCCGATAAACAACAGGTCCTCCTACTGAATGTACTTTTACTGGATATGGCTTTTTATCTCCTCTTATCTCCTCTCATAATCTCCTTTGGACCATTCTGAAATACTTTTGGTTTCTACAAATCCACCTTTCTTTCTGAATCCTCATGGTAATCCTTAACAGCCATTTGTCCAGATGAATTTTCAGTTTCTGAATAGAGGAAAAACAGTGGCTAAAATTTTCCCACATATTTATCTCCTGTTGGAATAGCTACTCTGTCTCATTCAGTGCTGATAAGCAGTGAAAGACTATTTTAAAACATATTAGTATAACTACTGTCTACAATTAAATCAGACAACATAAACTGCAGCCTCTGCATGGATTTTGAAATACAGATTTAAAAGCCCCAACAATATAAACAAAACCCAAGCTCTTTCAAATATATTGAAATAATAAAGCTGTAAGGACAGTAATTTATTTTGTGAGAACTTAATAAAACATAATCGCTAGACTGCAATATTTTTATTTACACATGACTAGCAATATGTAATAACCCTCGTAATTCTAGCAATTTGTGACTTCAAGAAATTAATGTTAAAAAATAACAAAAAGAAGAGCAGAAAAAAGATCCTACTAAGTAACCTGGGACAATTATTAGATCTAGGGATCCCACGGTCTAGACAAATCTGAGGAGCACCAAGTGTTAAAACATAATAGAATTATCTCATTAATAAAAGATGTCAAAACAGAATAGAATTATCACACTGAACTTCAAGTGATTTCAATCAATTGAATCAATGTTTCACAGAAATTTTCAGTGAAACAATACACTGAAGTGGAAGCTGCAAACTATTACAGACTTATTTTCTAACAGATTACAAAGCCAGAGTACATGTACAATTTACTTTTGTGTAGCACTTGAAACTACTTTTTTATCTTCTACAGAATTGCAGTACCCTTTCATTTTTCTTTAAAGTTCCACTGTCTCTCACACAGAAGAATGAATTTTTCAGAGGGACTGTCTGACTCGTCACAAAGCACTGCTGCTACACAGGTTGCTTTGGTTGATATTGTTTGAATGAGTATGCTAACCTGAAAAGAGCTTGGAAAGTCAGGGCATTGTATTAAAGAATGTCCCAGTCTACCAGATGGGTAGAAATATTATAAACATAAGAGTCTGAAGGAATGAAGTAAAATTAGTATAGGTATTTTTTTGTCAGTGTTCCCTGCCATATACCTTATGACTTCTTTACATTTAGAAAACCAGGATCATACTCATATTTTTACATCAGAAAACAATCTATCCCTCATTTTCAAATTGGATTATGTTGTCCCAATGAATATTTCTTCTCTACCCCTAATCCCTTCTTTTTCACTTGGACACCTTTGAAAAAAACATACAAGCATATAACATCAGAAACAGTCTTTGCATTGTTCCCTACTTTATTGACATTGAGGGTCAAGTGCCCAGAGAGCTTAGGCTGCTCCACAGAGGCAAAACCCTGGTATTTGCCAGAGCAAAAGATCAACAGTGATTTTTTTTTTTTTTAATTTTCTCTGCAAGCATTCATTCTACAGTAGTACTAAATCAGTGTCCTGCCCTTACTTGGAGGAGACTGTAAGTTATGATCTACTCTAAAATAGGAAACAGGGATTTTAATGAGCAGAGTCAAAACCTTGATAAAGAGTCAAAACCTAGAAATTTTTCCTCTGAGCCCATAGCTACAGCTGAATTGTATTTCCCCTATTAAAACATACTTTATTTTTTTATTTTTATTGTTA